>OZ010667.1:58842866-59442866 GCA_963932185.1 Troglohyphantes excavatus
TTAATCTTTGGATTAAGAAAATTTTGCAATATTGTCTTTGTATTTTAAGGTACAATGGATTTGGCCACCAATAATGCCTACCCTACACCATTTGCCAATACGACTATAATGCCCCTCATCCTTATGTCTTTGGCTCAGCAGAAGAACGCTCCTACAACATCTGACACTTTTCGAGAAGAGTACGATTATATTATCGGTAAAAGAAGTTTTGCAATTGTAATATATTTGCATTCTCTACACCTGAAGTAGAATTCAAAAAAAAAATTAACAATTTTTTATTTGTATCTTGCGCGCTTAAGAATGACAGTTTTAAGTCAAATTAAATATGTTTAAAAAAAAAAGGATATTAAATAACTAATAATATTGAAAATAAATATAGATAAATGATACATTTATTAAAGTGTGTTAATTTATGTTTCCGTCCGTGGATCCGTACATTACCCCAGAACTGCACATTATTTTAAATTCATAATTCATTTTGTCGTAATATTATTCAATTGCAATGCAAGGAGGTATAATTTACCAAGCCATTTTTTATAAGTTTTAAATTAGTTTAGGAAACCTGTATTAGAAATGTAAACAAAAACAAATGAAATACGTTACTGTTTTGATATTCTCTTGACCAATTAGAAGAATACTAAAAATGAATGTGAAAATTTTCCATGGATTCAGCCAACTACAAGCTACAGCAAGGTATATTCCAATGGTCCGTTGTGGTTTAAGTGGGTAGATGTAAATTTAATATGGGCAATCGTAATTTTCAACAGTTAAGAATTTAAGGGGCGGGGGATTGCTTGTAACTAAATAGAGACCCGAGAAAACTTACTGCAGAAAAGGTTTTGCCATACCCAGCGTATTTGAAGAAAATTGTTTGCGAAAGAAAAACTATTTTCTTAAAAATTGGTATAGTAACGTATTTTAATTTAATATTACTGTTAAGGGAGTTTTACATAACAAGTGTCTTTTTCGATTGTTTTTGGGAAAGAAATTTTTTTTTCTAGAAAATACATCGTTCACCTTAATCTATAACTAACTACAATAAATTAAATATCAATTGAAATAATTGGGAAAATTGAAATTATTGGGAAAATATTGGATCGGAAAACTAAACTTTTTAAAATCTAGTTAACATTCTATAAAAAAGGTACTTAAAAGCGAGTACCCGAACCTATTCGTTTTCCTTTGAGTACAATTGCATCGTAAATGAGGGACGTTGTACTCAAATTTAAGTAACCGTATTTCTCAAAAATGAGCAGCGTGATTTAATATTTTTAATATGAGCTTTTGTTCAAGCCAACTTAATAAAGCGAACCGACAAGCTTAAAATAATTGTTCAGAAGACATTTTTCCACGTTATTTTATGTCGATTGCTTAAATGGAAACTGAGTAATTACAACTCAATTATCTTATTTCCCTATCCTTTTTCACAAATTTTAACATTTCTTAAGTTTATAACTTCTTCAAGCCTCCCTGGTAGTTTAAGGGATAAGGACTACTGTGCGGGGGGATCTGAGTTCGATTCCGGTAAAGTATTGGTTGTAATTTCCGATATTTATTGAAAGTGATTTATGTAGGTAGTCTATGTAGCTAGTATCTACTCTTTTTATTCGTTGTGCTCATTTTTGAGTTCTTGTCTATTTCAAAATTGAAGCGTATATATTCGGAGCTATGCTAATCATTGAATGTACTCAAAAATGAGTACAATTGATTTATTTTTGAGTACCTATTTTTAACAGTGAATATACCAATTGAAAATAATTATTGATTACTTGTTTTGCTACTGTTGATCACTAGTGTATATGTTTTTATTATTTATGCATATTAGTATTTGTTTTCAATTTTGTCATTGTATATATACATATTTGTTACATTTAAAAATTGTAAGAAATTTTTTTTTGAAATGTACGGCGAAGAGAAACATACGGTCGTTTATGGTATGATTTGCAGTCGCAATGACAGTCATTGCGATAAAAAAAATAATCCCCAAGCCATTTCAGGATGGATCGGATTCAATAATAAACTTACCTAACTATAGGTTTGAATTGTCAGAAATTAGTAATGTTTGTTCAGGCTGGGCCTTGAGCTATGTCTCGCGTGTTAGTGTGTATAGTACATTAATAATGTGTATGTTACAAAAGTGGGAGCAGGATCTGCTGGCTCGGTGGTGGCCAGTCGTATTTCCGAAGTTGAATGCGTCAGCGTGCTGTTGCTGGAAGCTGGGAAATCGCCTCCATTGATCAACGATGTTCCACTATTGGGTAGGAATTTTTGGTTCACCGATCTTGACTGGACGTATAAGACCGTGCCGCAGAAGAACACAGGAAGGGTATTAGTTGATAATGCAAGTATTTTACGTTATGACAGTATTTTATAGCATTTTACATTAAATTGTAAAGATTTTATATGGTTTTGTCATGTTTTAACTTGAGGTTTTTTTGAATTTGCATAGAGTATATATAATCGATTTTCTCGATTTGTTTATGATGAAAACAGTGAAAAAATATATCATACAAACTGAAGATCAGTCGAATATTTCAAAAGTTTAACGTCGTAACATTGAAAATATTTTCTTACTGACGCTCACCCAGCAAAAAAAGTCAGCATGAAACCTTCATCAAAATTGTCAAATTGAAGGTTTTCTAAAGGATATTGAAACAAAAAAACTGCAGTTTTTTTTAAAGTTTTTAATTTTCCTCCATAGAACCTTTAAAATATCTGAATTTTCCCTTCATGATTAAAAATTGAAGGTTTTTTGAAGGTTTTTATGAAGGTTTTTTACAGTTTTTATGAAGGATATTGAAACAAAAACTTTTAATTTTATAGATCTTCAAAAAAACTGCAGTTTTCCTGCATAAAACCTTCAATTTCAAAAATTTTATGAAAGTCGTATGCTGACTTTTTTTGCTGGGTAACTAGTTAAAGTGTGTCATTATTAATTTATTACACACTTTAACTAACTTGATTAGTTATTTCATGAAATAAATAAGTATTCTTTGAAATAACTGAATTATACATTTTAACGCTAAAATATATATTTAAAATTCTAAATCTGCCTCTATAGTTCATTCCCAATGTACCCTGAATCACTTTTATAACCCTATGTTGAATCCGTTTTAACAAGTCATTCTGATATAGTATATTAAATTAAAGGTTTCAGAGATACGGTTCCACCAATATTGTTTTTTTTTGTTCGGCTGCTGGAATATGTTTTACGGACGCGTTTTAACATTATGAGTTGTGCGCTGTATATATAAACTCTACCGGTCGGGCGTTCGTTTCTTGTTGGCTGCTTTGACGAGTTGGCGTTATTTCTTCTTTTTGGGCTAAGCGTTGCGAGCCCGACCGGGTCGCTTGATATATTGTTGAGAAAACTATGCTAATACTTGAATTACTCACATTTCCCCCAATTCTGCAGAAAGTGATTTGGCCTAGTGGAAAAGCCATTGGTGGATCCAGCATCCTAAACGCCATGTTGTACGTCAGGGGTAACAATGGCAATTACGACAATTGGGCAAGGAGTGGTGCAGTGGGTTGGAGTGCCTCAGATGTCCGGCCCTACTTCTTGAAGCTGGAGAACAATTCAGAACCAGAATATCTGGCAAACGGTAACACACACGAGAAAACAGCATTCAAATCGTATTTTGTAGCATTGATTCGTGGGTAACCCAGCAAAAAAAGTCACCATAAAACAACTTCATCAAAATTTTGAAATTGAAGGTTTTATGCAAGAAAACTGCAGTTTTTTTGAAGATCAATAAAATTAAGTTTTTTGTTTCAATGTCCTTCATAAAAACTGAAAAAACCTTCAATTTTTAATCATGAAGGGAAAATGCAGATATTTTGAAGGTTTTATGCAGGAAAATTAAAAACTTAAAAAAAACTGCAGTTTTTTGTTTCAATATCCTTTATAAAACCTTCAAACAACCTTCAATTTGACAATTTTGGTGAAGGTTTCATGCTGACTTTTTTTGCGCTGGGAAAAGCAATTACATTTTCCTAAATGCATTGACTCGTATACATATTCCCATTTTTTGCGAGTTAATTTTAAAGGGACAAAACGTATTTGGGACTAATAAAATAGTCTTGGTCGGAGGAAAATGTGGAGGTGAAACCATTGATAAATAAATCGAGTTTTTTTTAATTATCTAAAATACAAATTTTAAATGTTATCCTCATATATTCTACCTTAAAGCACTAACTACTTGGCTTGATGACGCACGGTTGAAAATATTTAAGACGTTATGTTTGATAATTATATCGAATGCTTATAGGAAGTAAATTGTGTATGTTGGCAAATTTACGCATTGGAAATATAAAAAAAATATTTATTTTTGATTTCCTACAAATATACGCAGCCAAATTTAACTTCTATTTTTAAAGTGAATTATGAAAAACGGCCCGGTTGAAGTCCAGGTTGAAAGTTAATTTTTTATGCAGGGGGTTTGGAGAACTTCGACCAACACTATATATATATTTTTTTTATATTGTTCAACATTAAATGCTATTTAAAGTTTTTGGTTGCGTTCAGAAATTAAAGTATAATTTAACTATTTGCGATTGAAGGTTAAAGACAAGCTAATTTGTTTAATAATTTATCAGAATTTGCTTTTCGAGAATATTTGGAAAAATTCGAGAATAATCGTACTAGAGCTAATTAAGTGGTTACATAATTAAGGGATAAATTTTCATTATTGGGCTAACTATTAAACTAGGAGTGTTACACTATGAGAAATAACACTCTCAGTTTTGAGGTTACAACGACAGTCAACACGTCTTTCGTCAAAATTGACAATAGTTCCGTAATTAACTTCTATCTTCAAATTTTCAACGGAAGTAATTTACACAGATTCCTTTGAGGTTATTTTCAGGGGCATTAACTCATTATTGGTTCTTATACTTATATTGCCGCATTTTTGACGAAATAAATTTCGTTAAAAAAATGAAAAATTAATTTACTCAGTTTGACAAAAAAGTTTTTAATCGGGAGAATATAGCAGGCGTCTGTTTCGTCAAAAATGATGAAAATTTAGTCAAATATGAAGGTGCATTTTTACCAGTGTACTTCATTTTCTGAATTTTGTGACTTATACCTCTTTGTTATCGTTCGTACATTGACAGTTCGTACATTTACGAATATACTCTACAATGGCGTCAATGACTATCGGAGTATAGAGTAAGTGCGATTTGTTTAAAAAACATATGTTGATGTTTGTTTATGAATATTTAACTGAAATCGTAAATGAGGTGTGAATGAAAGTTTCTTAAAGTGTATTTTTTTCTAGTTACAAAAGAAAACGTTTTTGTAGTGAAAATTTTGTTGACATTATACTTTTAGGTTACCACGTCGTTGGTGGTCCAATGTCAGTAGAAAACCCTGCTTACCACACTGAAATTAAGTTGCCGGTATTTGAAGCAGCGAGAGGATTTGGTTATGAAATTCTGGATTCTAATGGCAAGAGGCAGACAGGCAAGTCTTTGTAGCTGAAATTACTAAACGAGAAAGCACAAATTGTTTTTATGAATAATTTAATAGTTTTATTATCTCTATATATAAATGCGAAAGTCCTAGCCACTCACTCACTCATAACGAATTCTCCAACTTTTCGTATACCCAAGAAGATGAAATTTGGCGAAGTTGTCCCTTATACCTTAAATAGAAAAAGTAAGCTATTTTTGTTCTTATTGAATGTTTTTAAGGAGTGGAAAACCCCTTATTCGACATTAGTTTTGGACACTTCCAAATGTCATAGAAACGTGACATTTGGCAGAGTTGTTAGTTATACCTTAAATAAGATTATTTTGTTTAGATCGTACGTTTTTAAGGTGCGGAAAACCTCTTATTCGACGGTAGTTATATGATGTTGGTTTTGGATGCTTGGGATTGTCCTAAAACTGCGAAATTTTGCACACTGATAGGGTTTATCATACAAACAAAGAAAAAAATATTAAAATCTAGAATTTAGCACATATAATCTTTAAAATTTGGTTGTGATTTCTTTTTTTGGAGCATTAGTTTTGGACACTTCTCATTGCCTTAGAATCACAAACTTTTGCATACTGATAGGTTTACAAACAAACGAAAAAATCTGAAAATCTGCAATTTGTCACTTTGAACTTTTAAAAATAGTTGTCTATTTTTTTTAAGGAACATTAGTTTTGAACACTGCCGATTGCTTTAGAAATTTGAAATTCACCATACAAACAAAGGAAACAATATGAAAATTTACAATTAAACAGCGGATTCTTTAAAAATCGGTTGCGATTTTTTTACGAAAGCCTCTTTTAACGAAACGCGTACATTAAGAAGTCAAAAGCAGTTGTTTAATTTTCATTATTATACCATCGCCAATTTAGGAGGTTCAATGGCTTTTATTGATAGATATCTATTACCAAACATTTAAAGATAATTAATATTAATAATTATACGAGTTGTTAATCTTTAAATCTCTTGGATGATACCAAAAATCAAAAGTCGAATGTTAATCAACGGGAGTAGCATTCCTTTGTCAGCACCGTTTTATTTTCAACTTCTTCGTGTTGTAAAGGTTTCCAGTTCATTTGCGGAACAATGCTAATAAAATTTCGTTTATATTTTGAGTCGTTCTGACGAGGTGAGAAATTAAGAATATTTTTCTTTCGCTTATAAAAATTGTATTTGTAACTATTATTTCCTTCCCATTCGTATAACATGTACTTCACCTAGTTGAATAAGTGTAAATATGCATTAAGTTTACTCTCTGTAGAGTAAAGAAAAACATTTCCAAGTTCATAGTGAAATGAATTAACCATAACAGAAAATTGTGCAATATGTTTTTTCTTTAAATAATTAAAATTATGATCACTGATATTTTCTTTTTATTTTCCCATTATGAATATTTTAGGGTTTACTGAAGTCCAGGGTACGTTACGAAGAGGACAGAGATGCAGTACAGCAAAAGCCTATTTAGTACCAGCAGAAAATCGAACTAATTTGGATATATTACCAAATGCATTTGTCAGAAAGGTCATTATATTCAGATATAATCAATTGGTATAATTATTTATTGTTTTCTAAGTCGAACGCATGTTATGTTCCTGGAATTATTTAAACTGAATGATTTTTAAAACGAATTTTCCAAAATTAATTTTGAAATGGCATTAAATAGTATTAGGGAACTAAATTTGATTATATATGATCAAAGATAAACAGAGAAAATGCAGAATAACAAGTACAACTCTTTCTATTTTTTTAAAAATTTATATTATCATGAATATTTTATTTAAAAGCGTGTTTTAGATGTTTGTATATAAAATATTAAGAAAAGATATTTTGTGTGTATATAAATTTAAGTGTCGATAGAAACGAAAATATAAATAAATACAAATCCTTTTAATTGACGGCATTAGCAAAAAATGGGATCGATTAAAGTTAAATTTAAGGAACATCATATATCTTGTTTCATAAATATGCCCTCCCTTACAATAATATTCACTCAAACATTTGTACTTTTTTATGGGAATATGACTTTATTATTAAATAAATGAACTAGTTGTTTTGTGTATTTTAGATTTATTTTTCCAGAAAACAATATTTTAAAAAAATATTATAAGTTGTTAATCCTCATTGAATTTAAGATTTTTATATTTAATGTATCGTAAATGATTTAACGTCATTTTATAACTTTCGTTATTAATGTACAAATGATTAATTATTAATAAGTTAAGAAATTTAGTTATTCCTACCCGTAATAATTGCACTTCCTTATTTTGACATTAAATTAAATATGTAATGAAATAAGAGACCAATGTAATATATTTCCTTAAAGGAAAGTTGTTTAATTTAATTTATTTAGAAAATATTTGTTTTACATTATGAAGTATTGGCCGATTAATTTTTTCAAGGTTCTATTTAAAAACAAGCGTGCTATTGGAGTTCAGTTTGAGTACAAAGGAAAAACTCAAGAGGTGAGAGCCAGAAAAGAAGTCATCTTATCTGCAGGAACCACGAACACCGCTCAGTTGTTAATGCTCTCGGGAATAGGACCGAAGAAGCATCTTGAAAAACTAAAAGTAAGTATTTTTATTCGATATTATAATCTAGAAGTTTTTATTTAATGAAACTACTTTTAGATATGAATAAAACAAATTTGATTGACACGGAAACGTAATAACGCTCAGCTTTGGTTCAGCGTAATTTGTATAGTGTTTGTGTAAGGCTCTTAAGAGTTAACGGGATTTAAGACAGATTGCAAATACCGAGACATCGTTTTTTAAATAAAATTTATCCAAATTATGTTACTATTAATTTTAAATAATAACAAAATTGTCAATTGCATACTAAATATTAACACATTAATGTTAATTAAAGGTTTCTAATTAACACATAATTACTAAGTAATGTCATAATATAGTTTCTCATTGGCATTTATCTGTTTTTATTTAAAAAAAATTGTGTTATATATGTTCTGAAGATGACATAAGAAATTTTCTGGGCATTGAATTACTTGAGCCTCCCCTTATTTTTCGAACTGCTACGCGCCTGACGTCCTGTATTATTGTTTTCGTGTTTATAACCCCTAAGGCTTATTTGTATTGTCATAAATCTCATTAAGATATCCATAACTCAAACAAAAAATAATTGGAGTAGGTCTGTTTGTATTCGCAGTAATTTGTGTTATCAGAAAATGAATAATGAAGTATATTGATATTATTATAGATCCCGATTGTAGCGGACCTTCCTGTCGGAGATAATTTCCATGACCACTGCGGATCATTTTTGGGTTATGAGTTGGATCCCAGTCTTCCTTCCATAGCTAAAAAGTTTTCCGATCCGACGACCGTCACTGATTATATACAAAATAGAACAGGTATTTTCTAAATTATAAATAATTTTTTTGTACACGTTTTCCACGCGTACGGTGTCAGAAGACATTTAATACTACAACTAAGATTGCTCATGTCTGTTCATTATTGAATGTCCCAATAGTACCCTTAGCCTATTCTACACGGATGTTATTAACATTCGTTGCGTTTAGCAGATGCCTCTGTGATTGGTCATAACAAACCACGTGATTTGAATTCACCAATGATCGAGGCACCTAATAAACGCAATGTGTGTCGATAACGTCTGTGTAGTATGGGCCTTAAGTTTGGATATCTCCATTGATATATATGTTACTCCGAAAACATAATATATATATATATATATATATATATATATATATATATATATATATTCTACCAAACATTCACATAGTATTTTCAATTTAAATGCATTTTACTTTTGAATATAGCATACGAAACTTGAAATTTAATTCAGATATCTGGAATTAAAAAAACAGCGATTCAGCATTTTAAAATCAATATTTTAAATGAAAACCGATTTGTTAGTTGTATTTTAATGGTTACCAGGGTCTGCTCATTGCAGTAGCGAGCTTGAAGAGCGCAGTTTGAATGATATTGACAGCGCGCGTAAGAAATGAAACAAATGAAGGATTGCCGAACAGATTAAGTACACTTACGTACCAGACAATTATAATTCAAGATATAACAGACGAATGATTGGCGGAACTAACAAATACATACTTACGTACTAGACAATTACAATTTAGGATCACACCTACCAACTCTCCCTTATTAGGTGGGTGTCAACCGTATTAGAATTTCTTATATTGCTCATTCGCATAAAAAATAAAATATCCCGCATATTGCGAAGCAGGATCAAAAGTTGGGAATTTTGGGAAATGATTCGTCTATATATTAGTTCAATTTGTAATAAAAATGCTATGTATTACCAAAAATAAAAAAATTAACAACGAAACGGCTTATACTGACTAATATTTGCCCTAGTGATCTGACTAAAATGTAACGTTAAATTAGTTTTTGATTCAATAAAATTTTATACTCTCAGACTACCGGGTAGTACTTACTCTTAGAATTCCTTCCCAAACAATCTCCAGCATTAAATCTTTTCCAATTTGGAAGATCTGCAGGATGGGATATACATTCATTTTAAAGAACAACAATAATTCTAAAAAATTACAATGGCAATTCGAAAAATCCGACCAAGAATGGTTAAACCGCAATTCGTTGCCAAGTAAAATGTTTGTGCGATAGTGTATATTTAAGAGTTCAGTGTTGTCACTGTGAAGGATAATCCAAAAAAAAATTACAAGACTTAGTGTCCACTCTCCAAATCAATACCAAAGTACAACTTATTTAGTTTTGTTTGAATTTGTGGTAAAAAATTCGCAGCCTCGGAGAGAAACTGTTTCTAATAATTTGGACCTCATCCATCGTATTTCAAAACCAGTTCTACCATTTTGCAGAGAATAAAGTTTTTTAAAAATTGATATGAAAAAACTTACATAAGGTTCGATTTTCTCTCGCGTCAAAATAATCATCAACATTTGCCAATTACAACACTCGATACAATCGAGTTTCTCTAAATCAAAATACAAAGTGAAGGGAAATAGAAAAGTTTGCGTTAAACGACTTAAGCGTCGTTTTTTTCTTCTTGCTTAAACAAACACTAAAACTAAATATTAAAATAAATGGGGTTTTATTTTACAGGTCTATTAACATCAGCAGAAGGATGTACCCTAATGTCTTTCTTAAGCAATCAAGTACTTCCAGAAAAAGATGATCCGAAATTTCAAGTCTACTTTGTTGAAATACCGTTGGATTTAATTAAGTTCCAGTTTGGATTGCAACCAAAAGTATTTTTAATTTTTATCACTAAGAGTAACTGACATGTGTATAATATTTTAAATGTCAAATTCTGTTTTGAAACAATATATAATGACAAAATTATAAATTGTCGGCAGTTATAAAGGTTTCAGAAATCATGCTTTGTGTGAAAAATTTCAAACAATAAATGCCCGTTTACACTTTGGCAATAAGCGTGCCAGTTGAGGTTGTCAATGACTGGCAACGTGTAAACACCTTGCTTCCAGTAACCGGAAAAGCTAGCGTTTCAGTCATTGGCGATGCCAGTGAAACAGATGTTTGTTTTAATGCCAAGTTGGCGCTCTCCCCATCGCGTTTTGGGACTGGCGCCTCACTGCTTGCACTGTGTAAACAGGTCTTGCCAGTCGTGTTGTTATTGAAGCTGTATTAGCAGCTGACATTTACCAGTAAAGTATCTCAACGTTTGCAGTTACTAGAAACGTGAAAACAGCTAATTTTGCACCCCGCAAGTATCTCAACGTTTGTGCCATTGCCAGAAGTCTTTATTAAAATTTCAAGCAGTGGCATTTCAAAAATTAGTTCTCGAGAGGGGCAATTATTGGTAAAATTGTCTTTAATATTGTTGGTTTTATATTAAAATTTTCTTCCACATTTCATAAAATTTTGTTGCTACTAAAAATAATCATTTGATTCTATAATTACTTTTCTTTTACTTACTGATTTTTAGTCACCTTAGACCTTTTTAACATCTTACACGTCCCACTGTTAACAACATTATATCTATCATAATAGTTATAACTTAGAATCGTTAATAAAATCTACTTAATTGAAATTCTTGAATTTTTTGAAAAATTTGTGACGAAAAGAAGCAATTTTTTTTACTAGTCACATTTTTACTAAGCTTAGATCATTGTCTTCTCCTTACATAATTAAATTCCCCATCATATTTCTATCGAACAAAATTCTTCTTCTTCCAAACCATGCTTTATTACACTGAAATAAACATGCAAAAATTGGAATCCATATACGAGTCAATGGTATTAGTAAAAAAGTCAACCGATTTTCTCACGAATCCTTTCAATGTGATAAAACATGTTCTTAATATTTTCTTATGTGTCATCACTCAATAAATAAGAAGTTTTTTACAATTGTGCAATATTAAATAAACTGTCTTCTAGACTGTTTAACTAAACAGACGAAGTTTAGTCATTAGTTAATAAATATAACGTAAACGTACAAGTAGAGACAACATTTTCTTTATTAACTAAATTTTTCTCTTGATCACATGACAATTGGTTATATGCAAAGAGTTGTTACATTAAATAGAGAGCACCTTCAATGCCAGACTCTCGTAAGGCCACGTTGTCAACATTGAAAAGAAAAACCAACATCACGTGGTTTTAGCGCTGCCATATTTTGCGTTCATACATCTGCAGGAGTTCCAAATTTGGTGCACTCTCTTCTTTTTGGTGATAAGGCGTTTTGTCCGTATTCAACTTCTTAACATATATGTAGGTATTTACTTATTTTCAAACAATTTGCGCTAAATATTTCCTCTTCATTAACGAAACGAAAATATAATTTTCTTTGTGTTCAATACTCGAAAAAACGAAACTCTTTATATTTCTCCGGTTTTATTGTTCATATTTTCTTATTGAACTATACAAAATAACAATTGAAAGAACTTCGCTTATGGTAAATTTTTTACATAAAAACGTAACGCATTTCCAAAGTACAAAGTTAGAAAAATATCTTTAATATATCTGTTAAACTCCCTTAAATCGTGCCACTCGTTCAAAAAACGATATTTAAATACAAAATTAAACACAAAACCATATTACAATACTTCGATCTCGCTTAGTTCTGAAAGTCTCCAAGGCCTGCCAAGTAATATTGGCGCATGAATGAATTAGCATTTCCACAAATCATGTGGTTTCAATGATGCACACACGGAAATCAGCATTTTTATTCGTCTATTTGAATCATTACTCTATGGTTATATGACGTGCGACGTCGAAAGCTTTCAATGTTATAACCTTCAACGTTATCAATTATTATTTAAGTAGCAATAACTAATGTATTTTTTGCAGGTTTATGAAAAAGTCTATGCTCCATATGAAAATTCCACAACCTACTTTTGTGCAGTGAGCATACTGCAACCGAAAAGTAGGGGGACCGTCAGATTGAACTCCACCAATCCCCATGATCCGCCACTTATAGAGCCAAACTACTTACACCATCCCGATGACGTCAGAGATATGGTAGACGGTCAGTCATAAGAATTTATTAGTAGAATATTAGGAAACGGCAACTCTAACTGTATAAAGAAACAAACTTTTGCACGATTTGTTAATGTATCATTTATTTGCACATTTTGAAAATGTATCAATGTTTATACAGAAAGTTTTACTCAAAGTACAAATATTATTTTCGACTATAAATAATAGTTCGGTGTTAGTATTTTTTTTATTACACAACTTGTGTAAATGTACCAATAACAGATATACTGTTATGTTAAATTTTTAAATGTACCGAGTTTAAAGAAATCCTTAAATTATTAAATATATGTGGATTTTTAATTGTTCCAATTTCAACTAAAAAGATTTTTTGTGCAATTTTCTACGACTTTCTGTCTCTCAACTTTCTCCCTTCAGTGTTCCATGCATAATAATTTTGATACTGCAGTTATAGAGGAATAATAAATGGAGACGTTGATTGATGGGTTTTGAATAAGATCAAATGAAATTAACTGTATAGTATCCCCAAAATATTGAGTCCATGGACCAATAGCGTCTCAATAAGGGCCGAATGTTAATGCCTTCGCCAGTGTTCACTCTAGGCGTTTTTTGGAGGGCGGTCCGCCCTGCCCGCCCTTTTTCCATCTTGATAGCGCCCTCATGCCCCTTTTTCAAAAATACCGCCCTTTTTTGAAAAAAATTCCGCCCCTCTTGCCCTTTTCAGGCAAGTACAAGCGCCCTTGTTTTTCTAGCTTTCTTTAAAAAAAGGCATCGATTAATTTTTTTTTGTTTAAATTGGATTTAAGTGAATTATGACAGTAGAAAAACAAACTCCTTTTTAACTACGCGTGTTGTGAAATTGCGATGATTCCGTGGTAATTTCGAGCACTGGGCATTCCACGAATCCTATTGGTTGCCTGTGCCCGCATATGAAATGCTAAGTTTTTTTTTTAAACAGAAGATGGTTTAGGGCGAAGTTGCAAGACTAGGCATTTTATTACCAAACTTTGGATTTAAGTAGCCTTTTTATCAGTTTTGTAAGGGTTACTTAAAGATTTGACATTTAGGGAACACATTAATTTTTAAATGTCAAATTTTGAATTTTAAGTAATATCTTTATAAAGAGAAATCAATTTTCTATGGGTAATTCCTTCGAGATATGCCCTGAACCTTCAACAATAGCATAATATGCAGCTCTAGTGCAATGTCAACAAATAAATCGGATTTTTTTTGTTTGGTTACGGGTCCGATGTGTCAATGTGTGACCTCGCCCTCTTTCCCAAACATTTTTTTAAAGTGCCCTTTTAAAAATAAGAAGTGCCTTTTCAAAAACGGGATGCTCTTTTACTTCCAACAGCGCCCTGCTCCTTTTTATTTCTAGAGTGCACACTTTCTTTGCTAAAATAAGTGTGCTGTGGTAACCGAAATTTGTATCTAGTTTCTCTTCTCTTTCACTACTTTGCGAGAAACTATAAATTAAGCGGTCACGCTTATAACTTCCGTGAATAAAGTTGATTACTTCTCTTGTTATACTATGACAAACTCACCAATATTCGGATTTGATTTTTGCGCCAAAAGTATTATTTGCTTCTATTAAAGTTTTTGATGAAGATTCGACAAATATTCTGTTACGTGTTTCTGTTTACTCAGGGTCCAAAAATAGATACAATAATATTTTACTTTTTGCTGGTTATTTTCTCAGCGAAGTAATTTCTGATAAACGGGATGCTCTTTTACTTCCAACAGCGCCCTGCTCCTTTTTATTTCTAGAGTGCACACTTTCTTTGCTAAAATAAGTGTGCTGTGGTAACCGAAATTTGTATCTAGTTTCTCTTCTCTTTCACTACTTTGCGAGAAACTATAAATTAAGCGGTCACGCTTATAACTTCCGTGAATAAAGTTGATTACTTCTCTTGTTATACTATGACAAACTCACCAATATTCGGATTTGATTTTTGCGCCAAAAGTATTATTTGCTTCTATTAAAGTTTTTGATGAAGATTCGACAAATATTCTGTTACGTGTTTCTGTTTACTCAGGGTCCAAAAATAGATACAATAATATTTTACTTTTTGCTGGTTATTTTCTCAGCGAAGTAATTTCTGATATTAAACTTTCCACTTAATAAAAATAATTATATTCAGAAATTGAGTGAATAGTTCAATTTGTGAGTAGGGAAAAAACTGTGACTATCCGGAGTGAATCTACAATTTTTGATGAAGCAGAAAATGAATGTATATTGTGATACGTTTAAATGTGACTCATGAAGGATAGATAACAGGAGAAGTTATCAACAGCATTCATTGAAGCTAAAATCGTAACCGCGGAATTTATACTTTCTTACCAAATAGTCAAAATAAGAGGGACCAGCTACAGATTTCGGTTACCCCAGCTACCTTATTTCAAAATTAAGCAAAGGAATTAATATACGAACCCCAAAGAAACTGGCGTGACCGCCATTTTGGGTAGTACAGGGTTACTGTTTTCGTCCATAGACTCAATGCTTTGGAGATCAATTAACTTCGTTTGAACCAATGCAAAACTTACCTCTTAATGTCTTCTGTTATCATTCGTCCATTGTTTGACTGTTCTTTCGTGTTCTAAAAACCATCCATCCTACTGTTGTTATTTTTTCTGTAAGTTATGTTCCTACTTGATTCCGAAACAGTTAAAAATTACACGAATTTCATCCTTGGCAGTATTGAAACGTTTAGGAAAAATTTTTATCTTACAAAAATGAATGAAATCGCAAAAAGAATTTATACTACATTTGTTCGTTAGCTGTTTCACCACTTTTTCTTGAAGGAATACATTTTGTAAAGGAAAAACACATAAATTTTTAAAAATCGTTGTAAATATAAGAATATTTTAATAAATAAAATATTTTAATAAATAAAATATTTTAATAAATAAAATATTTTAATAAATAAAATATTTTAATAAATAAAATATTTTAATAAATATTTTAATAAATATAATTAAAAAATATAAGAATATTTTATTCAATAAAATATTTTTTTCAATAAAATATTTTAATAAATAAAATATTTTAATAAATAATTTAATAAATATAATTTAAAAATATAAGAATATTTTATTCAAAAAAATATTTTAATAAATAAAATATTTTAATAAATAAAATATTTTAATAAATAAAATATTTTAATAAATAATTTAATAAATATAATTAAAAAATATAAGAATATTTTATTCAATAAAATATTTTTTTCAATAAAATATTTTAATAAATAAAATATTTTAATAAATAAAACATTTTAATAAATAAAATATTTTAATAAATAAAATATTTTAATAAATAAAATATTTTAATAAATAAAATATTTTAATAAATAAAATATTTTAATAAATAAAATATTTTAATAAATAAAATATTTTAATAAATAAAATATTTTAATAAATAAAATATTTTAATAAATAAAATATTTTAATAAATAAAATATTTTAATAAATATTTTAATAAATATAATTAAAAAATATAAGAATATTTTATTCAATAAAATATTTTTTTCAATAAAATATTTTAATAAATAAAATATTTTAATAAATAATTTAATAAATATAATTTAAAAATATAAGAATATTTTATTCAAAAAAATATTTTAATAAATAAAATATTTTAATAAATAAAATATTTTAATAAATAATTTAATAAATATAATTAAAAAATATAAGAATATTTTATTCAATAAAATATTTTAATAAATAAAATATTTTAATAAATAAAACATTTTAATAAATAAAATATTTTAATAAATAAAATATTTTAATAAATAAAATATTTTAATAAATAAAATATTTTAATAAATAAAATATTTTAATAAATAAAATATTTTAATAAATAAAATATTTTAATAAAAAAATATTTTAATAAAAAAATATTTTAATAAATAAAATATTTTAATAAATATTTTAATAAATATAATTAAAAAATATAAGAATATTTTATTCAATAAAATTTTAAATATTCCATTTGCCAATCATTTGACTCATTGTCTTTCATATTAGGACTGAAGGTATGCAAGAAGATAGGTGCGAGTCCCTCAATGCTGAAGCTCGGATCAAAACCGTTTTTGACCAAAATGACTGGCTGCGAGATGTTCACCGATGACGATCAGTATTTTGAATGTTTACTCAGATCCTACGTCTATAGTTTCAGTCACCAGGTGGGGACGGCTAAGATGGGGCATCCAAGTGACCGGAGTACGGTGGTGGATCCCCGATTGAGGTGAGGAATATAAAAAACTACACTCAAACCTGTTTTTGTGTGGTCTTTTTTTGTGCGACTTTTTTTATGCGATTGTTTTTGTGCGGTATATGAAAATTTCAATCGAATTGGAACATAATTGATTATCTGGCTACCGAGATATATACAAGCATTTGGTGAAACAACAGTCGTCGCAAAAACTGATCACTGACTACATGGTAATTGAAAAAAAGTCAAATCTAAACGAGTGCGAGGTAGTATCTTTGAACCAAATTTGCGTATTGTCAGACTACAAAGGATAATGGTTATACGTTTTGAAAAGTTTTGTATGTGTTAAATAAGTATATAGGTAAATAAAATATTTAAAAATGTTCGCATGTGTATTTTCTAAATCAGATTAAAAAAGGTTTGGCGAGATTCCAAATAGCTGTCAAGCCTCGTGTCTTGATTTCGTTTAAAGAAGCAATTCCTAGTTATTTCGTAAGGTTTTGAGTTATTTTCTATGTGAGACATTTTTTATGCGGTCCCTATCCACCGCACAAAAAAAAAAAAATTGTTTTACTAACTTGAAAACTATTTTTTATAGCTACTCGTGAAGTTTTGTGCACATTTTTTTGCGTTTTTTTATGCGGTCCCTATCCACAGCACAAAAACAGATTTGAGTGTATTTGTTTTCTATTGGCCTCCGAGACCTAGCATATTCCCTCCTACTTGCTACTTTAATATTCAAGCTCAAATGCTGTGGTAACCCTCAAAGAACTAATCAGGAATTCAATGTTGCGTTGCTCTGTTCGTATATTTAATTCTATATATTTAATATCTTGTTTAAAAGAAGTTTAAAATACACGTGTTAATAGTTTGGGGGTTAAGTTATGATACTTATATATTGTTTAAATTAATTAGCATACTTAGGTTAGTATTCGTTGTGCATGTATGGATGTAAAGAAGGAATTTTCAGAAAATTCTTGCGTTTTTAATGATTATGTTATATTTTTTTTATTATAAAGTTCGAGTTAAATTATTGAAGCGTTTTTACTTATAAGCAATCATAAAAGCTCGGTTACACACACATGCGAGTTTTTCACTCTTATACAGTTGTTGGAAGTTATTCTTTTCCTGAAAACAACTACCCGATTGCTGTGACCTGGGAATAGGGAAATTCATATAATGCTTCTCGATAGCAAAATCGTCTCTGTTGTAAACTTTCGACGTGTTTCTTCGGATAATTTATCAGTTCTCGGACAGTAAATTACTCACGTTCAAACCGCGCTTAATACTATTTGATCGATTGTTGCGTTTGTTGAGTAAGACTAAAGCATATACTTGTAACTTCGATTTATTTGCAGAGAAGGCAAGAACAGAACAGAGCAGAACGAAGAACTAACAGAACAGAACCTGGACGACCTTTCCAGTCGCTTAAATAATAAAGAGCATACATGCCGCCCTCTCGTGGTGGCGGTTAGAAACATGGATTTACATAATCTCTCCTCCCTCGCGGCAGCAATGCTTAATATGACGTAAGCATCACTGTCGCGCAAAGGAAAGATCATGCAAATCCATGAGGGAACATCGATTGATATTAACAAATGAGGGGATAAAATATAATTTGACCTACTCATTAAGTAGAGTATCGAAAGTATAAGACCAATAAGTAAATATTTTAAGTGTTTTAGGAATAGTGTTTTGTTTGAAAACTGCATAATACTGGAATTACCTGATTTCCTTAAAAGTGACTTGTCCATAAGGTTTCGAAATAGTTATTGGTATCACAGATTTCGACATTTATATTAGTTGCGCTAATTTGTATTAACAAATATAACAAAATAGATGTTTTAAAATGCTAAAGGATCATTGGAATCATAAAAACATTTTAATATAAGTGTCAAAGTAAACGTTTTTGAAGGGTTTTCTTTATAAGTTTTCGCCAAATAACGCCACTTTAGTCATCGAAGACGAAGAAAACATTGCCCAACAGAATTGAAGCAGGTAAATCGATATTTTATTGAGAAATTTAGCAAACTACCCTAAATAAAATCACCAATAACATACACTTTTATGTTTTTTTTTGCATTAATGAATCTTTAAAATCGGTCTGGGTACAGCGGTCATTGGCAGATAATTGTGCGGCATACAAAGTTTTGATATTTCTAAGCCTACAACTACAGGGGTTTCATTTTATAGGGATAAGTGACCAACCATAGAGTAGAGGAGGTTGACCGCATCAACAAGGTTGATATTTATTCCACTCCCCCCACTGGCCTTTGTATCCGGTGAAAAGTGGGGTGGGAATGTGTAAAAAGCGAGGGCATACGCTGCCCTGTATAGCAACTGAAACTTCAGTCCAAATCAACGTATAGTGAATAGCGCGTGGTTAAATTGAAAGAACTACGAATTCTACAATTCCTTTTCGCTAGTTAAAAGGTTAAACTGTTTCTGCGACACCGAAACTGCCTGTTAGGGCCACTGCAACCCTTTTTCATGAGCGATAAAAAAATCGTTTGCTTTTCTTTCCCCTTCGAATAAAAATAAATTTATATTGAAAGAAAAATTATTGCAATGTCGAATTGCGGCCATTATTGGACACAATGAATTGATCTTTTAAATGTATTTCCTTTTCCGAAGAACATATATAACAAAGTTGTAAATCCGTTTTACGGGAGATTTTATTTAGTTTAAAAATGTGTTTTTAAAAAATTATTTGTATTTGCAAAATTTAATTTGTATTTAATTTAAGTTTAATTCCACTTTAAAAAAATATTATGATGACAACTATTAACTAACAATGAACTAACTATGAATACCACTAATATAAATGATTAAAATTATTATGATGAAGGTAAACGACTCCAAGAAATGTGTTTAAACTGACAAAACCGCCTGCTTGGTCGAGTATCTTCAAAAAACTGGTCCAAGGAGGTACCAGTTGTTTTTTAAAAGAAATGTGCCATTGACTGTTCGGAGGGGATAAGTAGCCCCAAGCGGTTACCAGCTGAGAAGCAGTGTCAATACTCGTTTCAAAAATCGACTACTCAACGGGTATTAGATGCCCAAAATGACTGTTCCATTGGGGTACTAGCTGTATATGAGTAGGGTGAGGGAGTCAATTTTTTTTATTTACTATCAGTAGACAAGACGAAACCTATTCTGAGGTCAGTACTACACGGACGTCCTTAATGCACGTTGCGCAATACAACTAACAAAATCATTCATTGTGTCCAAAAATGGCTGCCTTTCGACCTTGCTTGCAGTTTTCTTTCAACATCGAACGAGGGGAAGTAAAAAAGGCATATTTTTTTCTTCCTCCAAATATACGGTACACGGGTCTCTTCAGCCGCAACTGGGCTATTGCCTGACCTGTGACAATTGTGTGGAATTACGATTTATTGAAGATTTCACTATGAAGCGATCTATCTAAGCTTACCAAAGAAATCAAGTATTCACGACCCAAGGAGAGTGAATGTGCGGAGTTGTAAAATCGAATTCTACACGAGTATTTTATTTTATGACATTTTTAAAGTTAAATTGATTAAAACATGCTGTACTAAGCTACAAGTACACATTGTATTTATCTTCTGGTATTAAGTATTTGTATTCTTTGTTAACTAATCTTATCCATATATTTTTTAGAGTGAAGAGTGTCAATGGACTGCGAGTTGTGGATGCTTCCGTAATGCCAATAGTGCCATCTGGAAATACTAACATCGCAACCATCATGGTAGCTGAAAAAGCATCTGATATGATCAAAGGCACGATAAATTGTTAAATCCTAATTTCTCTTCCAATTTCAAAATTGTTTTCAAACCTATTTTTCCAGTAAACTGTAAATATGAATTATATATCTGTCTTAAATATCATGATTTGCCATATGCAATTTTGTGACATTATGTAATTTTAGTGTTGCTTGAATCTAACAACACAATTCTAAATTTCGCATAATAAAACTTATTTAATAAGTATTTTGTTTTGTTTTTTGTCATAAATATATTTTTTGATGTTTTGATTATGTTCGTTTTGACAATCATTAATGTAATTTTACTAGCAAAACAAACGTTGAAGCAAATCTAGAAATTATATTTATTATTAGAAAAAAAATTTAAAAATCTTCAAAGTATATTAATCAACAAAATTGGAATATTTTTGTTAAATTAACATACTTAAATAGTTCTTAAACTGACACTGTCTCGAATATAAATATAAATAATATAAGTTGGCTTAAATAAAACATTTCATTTTTTAAAAATCTCTCTATTTTAAAAAAAAAGTAAGCCCTAGGGGGAAAAAGTAAGACCTAGGGGGAATTTTCAGTTCTGTCAATGTTATTCAGATCGTATCTCAAAATGTAAAAGACCTAAAATTACGAAATTAAGTGAATTTGTTAAGAGATGTTTGATAAATAAGAAGAATATATTTTTGTTTCAATACTGTTATTAGTTTATAAGTTATTTAATATTAAAGTCATCGTTGATAAAATTTCGCTTACAAGTAATTTTGTCCGTCGAGTTTCTGAAACACTATTAAGAGGAGAGATCCAATTTTTTTAGGGAGTGTACAAATAAGTTTGAACTGGAAATCCAAGTAAGCATTCTTTTAAATTCGAATTAGTTTTGGATTTATAAGTTTTTTAAACATTTAAACACGCTCCACTTTTTGAAGTTTTTTCACCCTCATTTTTGAAACGTGATTTCTAAATTGCAATAAGTCATTTAAAATTACATATTCTCTTATTCAAAAAAATATATTAATGTTCGCTAAAACTTCCTCTTTCCGATGTTATAAAGATTATATTCCTATCTTTACAATTAAATTAGATATGGTCAATTAAGATAGGTATAAAAAATAGCGAAGAAGGATAAAAATGTCGGATATTTCGAGAAAATTTTAATTTGCGACTTTTTGTCTCATTGTTCCGCTTGCATCTCAGAAAGTAAATGTCCTAAAATTATGAAATTATGCCAGTTTATTAAGAAATGTTTGGGTAATAAGATGAATATATTTGTTTTTCAATACGATCAGTATATTAGACGTTATTTTATGTTAAAGTCATGATTTTAGAAAATTTTGAAAACAATTCATACATTTTTGTATACTTGTCTTCCAATTTTCAACAAAAAAATAAATAAAAAATTAGGGGTATAGATTAAACTATTGGCTACAAATGATCCAGAGCGTTTGTGAAATTTCAATTTTGTTTTGTAGTTATAAATTTTTAAATAATTGACGAAATGTCTGAAATATTCGTCAATTTTACGCGTAAAATTTTAAGGGATAAATTAAAACTGCTCTAAGTAGTTCAAACATATACTTTTTTCCCGTTAAAAAAATATAGTTATATTCGTAAAATCTTTCTTTCTTGAATGGTATCAATACTGAAATTCTATCTTAAAAAATAAATTAGAAGTAACTATTTATGTGAAGTACTATAATTATTATTAAAAGATATTTCGGAGCAAAATGCTAACGTTGGCAAAATGCCAACATGTATGTAAATCCAATAGCTTAATCCCGTAGCCTAATATATATTTTAATGGGGAATTATTATTAGCGCCAATTCTCAATAATCTTACTTCATATAAATAAAAGTTGGCGAATTAGGCTTATTTTTGTTTGGCGCGTTATATGCTGTTGTTTGTTTACACGTTTCGCTTTTCAATGAGTAGAAACAATTGCGTTGTTATCAGACCCACCACAACGGCGGCAACGTTTGTGTGTATGTGGGGGAGCATGCCCCCCCCCCCCCCCTGTAAACTTGAAACCTTAAAAGATGGGGTTTTCGAATTTTAAAAATCCCTTTGTTTGGAAAATTTATGCCTCAGGAAAATTAATATTATTAGCAAATGAAAGCGACGGAAGACTAGAAATTACCCAGCTTGTATCAAGATGAAACTTAAATTAGATCTCAAAACGGAACACTGCATTGGAACATGCGTGCAACAAATCAATACTTTCGAGAGAACTGTTTAATATTACCTATAAAAAAGCTGACAAATGTCTATAAGTTGGAACTGGGATTTTTTTAGCTGTTGCGTTGTGAATTTCGAATCGTTAAGTGTGGTCTGGTTAATAAACGTCGCACTAGAGCTACACATTGAGATACTGGCGTTGGTTCGAGCAAAGCTTCCTTGATTGGTTATTATTACGTATTTACTTACTACATCAAGGACGCTTTGGTTCGAGGCCTTTCTCGAAGAAAAGACCCGGGAACGATGTCTCATATTTTTAACAATGGTCAGATAACGAGAACAACACTAGAGCTGGTACCCGACGTCTTTAAGTTGGGAATTTTGAATTGTTCACTTTCGGAATTTCGGATCGTTAAGTTGGGAAATTTCTTGTCTCAACATCCCAAAAATAAATTTGTGTGACGGCACTGCCAGCAATAATTTATATAACTAAAAAAAGAATTGTTGTTAGGACACATTGTCATTGTCTACAGTGTATGAAGCCGGTATTGTTTGCGAAGCAAACTAAAGAGGATTGCGTAGCAATCCTCCGGGGGTTGGTGAAGCGTTAGCGGAGCAGGGGGCGGAGCCCCCAAGTCATTTAAATTAAAGTTATGTTATTGTATATGTAATATTAAAACAAAATTATGAAATCTAGTTTATTAAGATTTCAATAAATTTGGAATCAACTTTGATTACATTAATAAGATCACCAACATGGCTCAGAAGCTTGTTAATTTATGCATTAAACTATACTCCTTGTATTAATTTAGCAAAAATATTCCTGACAAAATTATCAGAATCCTGAAATCCTAAAAATAATTATTTTATACTAATTGTCCTAGTGTATTTGTTCCACCAAGGCTATGATATATTAATTACCATTCGTAAAAGTGATCAAATGTTGGACATCTAAAGATCTTTTTTACCACTGACATTGATGTTAATACATAATAACTCATTACGTATTACTATCTTCTTATAATACAGCGTAGAAAAGTATATGTTTTAATAATAACGTATGGAACTGACACAAAACAATTTCGGAACCATGAACTATGAACACTTTGATTTTCATAACTTGAAATCTAACGAACAGTTAAAATGCAACAGACAGCTAAAATACATTTTTTTCATTTGTTAAAGCAATATTTACATAAGGGATGAGTGAAAAAAAATGTCGGAAAATTTATATATAAATTTTCGTTTTACCTTTAACAAAATATTTTAAAAATTATTTTACAATAGAAGGTTTCCAAAAAATATTCCTAATGCTTTAAATTATAAATGTGTTTTAATGATTTTTATAAAGTTTAAATTTTATGCTATACTAGGTAAACTGCCGATACACCAAACGGATATACATATTCCTTAAATGTATATGAAAAAAGTACTAATATGTATCTTAGACTGATAACATGTGAAAATTAGTAAAGATAACCCTTGATTCTCAGTTATAGTACTAAAAAAACTTTACAAGTGCATTCATTATTCCGTAATGCTTATATAACAGATTAATTTTTAATACTTTGCTAAACATTTAACGGTATATTTATAACATTAATAAATAAAGGAAGAGTGTAAACTTTCAATAAATCAAATGTCACTTAACCATTATTCCAATCTCTACAACGTTTGTAATTCCTGACCATGATATCATACCTAACTATTCTCATATTTAAAGTAACCGGTCAGCACGTTTCCGTCAATAGGATCAAAAGCAGTGCCCAAGACTTTTGCTAATTTGACACAAAGCATTACAGGTACTTTTTAAAATAGCTTAGAAGCAGATATCTGTAACTATATTTAATACAGAACTGTATTTTGTATTTCGTTTTCACTGACTTAATGTGGTTTTTAGTAATTAAAATTTTTGTAAAGATAAAGTTTTAAATTTATTTTGGTAAAGGCAGACAAGAAAGGTGTATATTTTGCTTCAGTCAATGAAGGTGATTTATTAAATAATTTTTTTTATAAATTTTATTAAATAAATATATTTATAATAAAATAATTTCATTAAAAAGATATTTAGGTACATCTTTATGCATTATAAAATTTAAAAAAAATCTATGTATAGGAAATTTGGGATAAATTTGCAGAATAATATCCGTATTAAAATATTTACTCGCATTTATTCTTAAATAATGTGTTATATTTAAATGGTAAAAAAGCATTATTTTCATGTATGAAAATGCTCAGTAACACATTATTAAAATTGTTTAGGTGTACACATATACATAATTTTTTGTTATAATTCTTAAAAAATACAACACAGATGATTCGATCAATTTTTTTACAAAACTAATTATTTAAATTACTAGTATTTTATATGATCAAAACATTTTGCTTTAAATGTTCCTTGTAAATAGTGTTACCTTAAATCGAGTAAAACATATGAAATACCAATTGAATAAGATAACGATTTCTAACTTTTTTCAATGTAAACTTTGAATTACCTATATGTGTTATTCACCCTGCCATTTTCAAATGTTTTCTTTGTAAAAAATTAATGAATATGATTTTCATGAAATTATCTTTAAAGTGGTAAATATAGTATACTTTAACACAAAGCAGCAATTTGTTAATCCAAAGTACCGTTAATCAAACAACATCCAGGACGCCTATATATTTTTTCACCGTTCGTCATTCATTATAAAAGCTCAGATTTCCTTATTTCAGAAAGCTTATTTTTTTCAGATTGACAGACAATGGATTTCTTAACTATTTTAACCAATAATGCTTACCCCACATCTTTCACCAACAATCCTATTTTGCCGCTGCTTCTTATTTCACTGGCCAAACAGAAGAATGCTCCTACAACTACGAACATATTCAATACTGAGTATGATTACATCATAGGTAAATATTGAACCAACCATCATATTTGCAAACATAATCAACCCCACACCACCACCACCTAAAAATGTATTTATTCAGGTTAAAATTGGAATGTCGTAAAATTGTCGTTTTTTGTTTCTACATTTGAATAAGTGAGAAGAAGAACAATACAAATTCAATGAAGTCCTATTGTTTTTCTACTCACAGATTCAATTAGTGAGGTGGCAGTTGTAATATACTTTAGAAATTGAGCCGAAATTGTTTTTTCATTCGAGTGTAACCCAATTTTGAAATTTTTACTTGTTGTCAATTTTACATTTCATTTTTTCAATGTACCAACGCATTGTAGGACATTGTGTCAAAGTCATTATTGCATAAGCTTGTAACATATCAAATTAAAGGGTTTTTGATGTAGATTATGAAAATATATATTACAAGTAATATATATTACAAGTATTATTAATATTATTTTTAAAGAATAAATTCCAAGACTTCAAACGCCTAGGATCTATGACGTCATTAGAAATGGATGAGTATTTCAAAATTACTCCAGTATTGGCCAAAAATTCTCAGAAAATAAAAAAAAATAAGTATACATCTGATAGACAAGGTACATCTCTGCCCCATGAGAGCTTCAGTGGTGGGAGGGGGGGGGGGGCAGAAAAATACTTGAAGCAGGGAAATTCGCAAGGCTCTATCAACTGAAGGTTATTAATTTTAAAATACAGATAACCTTCCAATGTGATAACCAACTTTTCAGTTCTTTCACAAAAGGTTGTAAACGGCACAATCGCTCGTGATACACTTTGCATTTTACTTACTTGCATTTGAGCATTTTATACAAAAACGCCCATGTAAATTAGTCAATTACTGAGCTTTACAGACGCGAAACACATTTTATTTTTTTAAAGATAAAGACTGTACTTCAAAACCAATTAAAGTCAAAATACAAATGTTTAATCTTAGATAGGATTGTAATCTGATTTATAGGCTACTTTTGATCTGATTTATAGGTTAATCTGAAGCAACTTCGTCCACATTTAGTACCACAAGAATGCTATTTGTACATATGAGTTCCTTATCTCCCCTCCTTCAAATTCCAATCCTGACGGCTCTATACATATGCTAACTACCAAGCATGAACTCGTATCGGAAACATTCTCTATTAAACTACCAGGCTACATTCTAGAAATAACAATAACTTGTCATAAAAACGTGTTTTTGGTTGATTCCATGCGTATTGTACGATAATTACAGAGTTCTACCTACATAAACTATAAATATCTGTTGGCAAAACAAATATATTAAGAAAATTAATATAATGGGTACTGCTTATGATGAGGTGCGAATTAAATTTGACTATTATACTGAATGGATCCGTTAAAGGAAGTAAATTATTTACATTTCATTATCATGTGACAGATAGTACAAAAATATTGAGTGTGAAGAACTTCTAATACATGTAGACCAAGGCAAAATTAATTAAGTACATATCTGATAAATTAATGGCAAATTTCAAGAGCAGTGAGAAGGCTATTGTTGTGTCTTACAATACCAATATGGTTAGTAATACAAGTGCCACATTTAGCAAGAAGATAATTTTACAGGTAGATAATCCCTTTTAGTGCTTCACAAAAATTTATGAATAGGTTTGAATAAGAATTATGAAAGTGTATCAGATTTTCGAAAAGCCAATCTGGAATACAAATGTAGTTGACAGTCAACTACAAATGTTAAATGCGGCTACAATACTTTTGCATAGATAACTTATTTACGTAAAAGTCTGCATTATTGTGTTCTGTTTAATTAAAATTAAAATTATGCCTTATATCTGATCATACGAGTATAAATTACTGTTAATCGATAAATTTGTAATCGAGTTAGTGTCGGAGTGAATTCCTCTAAAAGCGTATAATTGTGTTTCTCTCCTGAAAACTCATGTTATTGATTTTCAAGACGTTTCACGTAAAAAAAATTCTATTTTATCGTTTTTCTTTGACGTGGGCCCCTACAGAAGCGCGGAGGGCTGTACGATAGATAGATGGCTTCTCTGATTAATATGAACATAAATGGTGTTTTTACTATTCAAGATATGAAATAAGATCAGCACACTTTAGAGAAGGCAGAACATTACATCTTACTCCATGCCATGGATGTTTCGCAAAGGGACCCACAAATATTACTTGATGTGTTTTACAAAATGGGTATACACTTAATACGGATATATTTGTGTATTGTATTGGTTTCTATAAATGTATTTCCCAGTTCAACAATTATTTATATGAAGGAATAGAAGTTTTCGATTAGTGAAACTTGAGCCCTTTCCCCCGAAACTCTCGTAGTGCATTGATATATCGTTTCTATCAGATACGCCTGCATACTTCTCCTATTCTTGAACAATTTTGGTCAATAATACTGAAGCAATTGTGAAATACTTAACCATTGCTGATGTCATGATAGCTCCAAAGCTTTTTCCAAAGCTATCTCCTTGTAAATAATATGTATGAAGTTTTAATATATATATTCATATATAATAATAATAATAATAATAATATATATAATAATAACTTGAACAATTTACTATATTGCGTTACTTTGTTAATTTAGTATAACTTTAAAAGCCCCCCTTGTACATTTTAAAAATTAAATGTAAAATTGTCCACAAGTAAAAATGTCATATTTGGGCTACACTTGACGCATGTCGAATAAAAAAAAAAATTTGGCTCAATTTCTAAAGTAAGGCTAAAAATATTACATCTGCCACCTCACTAAATTATTAAGTTCAATTGGGTAAAACATTTGTTTTTATAAACATTTTCTGTGAAAAGGTTTTAATAATTTTTTTCAAGAACGTTTAATGCTATGATATTTATGGACAAATTACAAGTATACCCATGAAACGTCCCATGTATTTAATTATTTTAAAAGGGGTTACAATTGTTCAATTTCGGATTGTAAGGTATTTCTCGATAACTTACGGTTTTCTGCAATTTACTATATCAATGTGGGTATGTGTAATTTTAAGATTAAACAACGAATCTAAAGCTTTAAATGTTTATCTTTTTCTATGTATTCTACATTTTTGAATTCATAGCAGTTTCGTTATGTATATATACTCTTTTTTTTAATAATATTTAAGTTACATATAAAATCACCAACCGCTGTTCCACTTTGGGGTATATCTTAACTGTTCCACTATGTATACTAAAAACGATGCGTAAACTCGTTGCCATTATAAGTAGAGGAAATACGCAAATAAAATTTTATACAACGTATTATTGGATATTGGGAGTTTTTACGTGGTACGGATATTGCAAATAATTACAAAATACCATTTCACTATCCATCCAAGTACTGAAAAATAATTTATTCACACAATAATTATTTTTTAGGGTGAAATACATAAAGAACCTGCGTGTCGTGGACGCTTTCAATCATGCCGATTATACCTTCAGCCAACACAAATACAGCCACCATCATGCTGGCTGAGAAGGCGTCAGACATAATCAAGAATACAATCAATTGCTACACTAAGACCACCGTCACAAGTCAAAATGAATTCCCATATGGTCCCCTTATTTCCAAAAACTACCACTCAGTCCTATAGCAGTGTTTTAGAATGTCAATTACATAAAACACAAAAATGTGCTATACTTACAGATATTGTATTCGTTTTCCATAAAAATAAAACATTATTTATTCTAGATACAGACAACTCTCGTTATCTCGAACTCGAAGGGAAGTGTATAAAAATTCGAGATATCGAAAATTCGAGTTATCGAAAATTCTATAAAAAAGCTGTTTTGGTAAAAATAAATACTAGTATACTTACACCACTTTATTTAACATATCTATCCAAAATAGTTTAGTGAGTATTTCTATTTTTTTCGAAATCAATTATATTTTACAAATGCACGATTGCTTGATGTCTCTGATGTTTTCATTTCCAGCCTCGATTCAATGAATGCACGCATAGTTTTTATGGAAGATAGAGCCTCTTAAAAAGTTATCATTGGAGGAGGTTAGTATTCTTCATTATCATTCTTCTTCTGAGAGCGATCTCTCATCAAATGCTGCTATAGAGAGTGCATTTCATTATCGTTTTGTCGCTATTATTCGCAGCGACAATCAACACTACACGAAAGCCTAAACAAAAATGAGAAGGGGTTGAGTGTCGTCTTCATATTTTAAGTGAGTTGCTTTCTGGACGGTCGGTAATGTTCCAAGAAAGTGACTCGTACTTTACCGAACACGCCAGCTGGCTTGAGGGACAAGAAAGAGAACTGATAAGGACGTGGAAATTTCATGTTTGCTAAAGGTTCTTCAAAATCTGTAGTTTTGAGAGGAAAACAAAATTTTGAGTTGTGAAATTTTGAGTTATCGAAAATAACGACGAAAAACTTCGAATAAAGAGATAAAATTACATTAAATAAGCAATGAAGGTGCAGGGAAATCGATTTTTTCCGAGTTATCGAGAGTCTACTGTATTTTTAAAATAATATTTTATAAATTTATTTTCGGGTTTTTAATTTAAGATTGTCTGATCAAGAGCGCACGTTATATAGTTTTTTACTCTCATGTTAATTAGATTAGCAGTATGCTAATGATAGTGGTGTTCTGAACATTCAGAAACTTTTGTAAACTTGGAGAAAGTATATGATATATATTTTACATGTTTCTATTTACACGTTACATTTTGTTTAAATTCTTCGAAATGCCCACGGAAAGAACGTTGCTGGTCCATGTCGTAACGCTGTACGACGATTGTATAGTGTCCTATTATGTATCACTTATTTTGTATATCATATTACCATTTTATATTAATTTAATTTCATCATGTTAACGATTTAAGGTTTCACTTTATTTAAGTTTTTATTTTAATGATTGAACTCTCTTGCACAGAAATTCTCTTGCCTAAAACAAAATTCGATTTACTTTAGCATTTTTTTTTAATTTTAAATTTTTTTTATTCAGGTTTTGTTTTAAAATAATTCCCAATTTTTAACCCTGTTAACTTTTATCCACCTGAGGATTTTCCCACATCTACCATTACCTTCAAGCCGGCCTCTTCTACAAGGTCCTCAGATGTTAACAGACAGCCATCCTCACGGACTCCATTGATCCGCCATTGCTCCCATAATTTTTTCAAGATATTTTTCTTTTAAAGAACCCTTTGCTCAAGCATACATCATTTGGATGTATTTTGTTTCGAACTTGTGTTTTTGCCTTTTGTATTTTATTTAACTTTACTTATGCTTTGGGCCTTTTAATTACTCATGTTCACAAAAACTGTGAACATTATTCAAAACTTTAATTATTAAATTGTGTATCAACGTAAAATAGTTCAGAGAACGCAATGTTAGAATTAACGTTAAGTTTACAGTTAATATTAAGATTAATACATTTATTTACTTTGGCTAGATCGTATATATAAAGATGTATATTGCGTTGTGATTTTAATATTAATTTACCCGGAACGTAGATTTTCCTGTTGGGAAGAAAAGGCATAAAAATGCAAAAACTTAACTATAATAAAGTAAGGAACAGACAATTAAACTTTCCATAAATACATATTTATTACAATTGCGAGAGTATATGGTCGTATGACTCACCAGACAAAAAACAGGGACTGACACTCTATCCCGGAACATCTCCCTAACATGCGATTGATTAAAGGTTTTATTTAAACATTTCGAGAGTCTCTTAAAGTCGGAAAAAAGCAGCAGAACAGTGCTCGTCCAAATTATGAGTTCTCAGCTAAAAAGTTGAAGTAGAAGTGCCCTTAGAGTGTCTCAACGTGAAGACACAATCAGACGATGGGGGGCGTGGGTACAGCCCCATATTTTTGCCCGTTTGTCTCATTGGCTCGCTGGATCAAATACTTCTTGCGGCTCATCCGCGATTGGTAAAAACATCCCATTCACACGATTGGGGCCCGGCGAGACGAAATACCCCATATATTTCACTTTTATGGGCCCTGGTTTATGGGAACTAAATCCCCGAAGTCGACTTTCTTTGTAAAGACTTCGTTTCAGAAGTTTTATGGTCCCGTCAGTCTGGCGCCTTAATCTTGCGTGGGAACAGGTGGGGAGGCAGATCTCTAATTGCCTCACCACAAATTGTTCTAAATTGATTGTTTTTTTTGTGTACCCCTGTTTTATTGTGAAATATTTAGACCTGTTGTAGCAATACGACATCCATCTGTAGTGTTTATACAGAAAACGTTAAGTAAACTTACATGTTTTATGGCCATTGAAAGCATTATGATTTATTAATGGTTTTTTTATTGACAATTATCGTTTTTTCCTTTGACCTAGTTTGTATAACGAAAGTACAGCTACGTTGTGCTGAGGTTTTAATTGCTTCCAAAAAGAGACCCTTGTTGTTTTCCCATTGATCTTTTCTCATACACTCACACTGGATTTCTAAATAAACAATATTCATGCAAAATAAATTTAATATATAGAAAATGCTGCGACTTATTTTTTGAGTATTTGTTAGTAAATAACGGTATTTGCTATTTAACATTTTAATATTGTAGCCAGTTATAAAGTATCTATTGAAAAAAAAATATTTTTTATTAATTTTTGGATATACCCTGTTTTGCATTTGGGTTGTACATATTTAAAATTCTGGGTGGAAAGTTTTGCGCAAGAATATAAAAAAGAGAAATTTTATGTAATTGTTATTTCAAATAATTATTATTTATTTACCATAAAAGAATCTTTCGTTCTTAATTGAAGATATTTTGAAGATATTTTGCTTCCAATTGGACATAATGTATTTAAAAAGGATTTTATTTCATTCAAAAGTTACAGATTTCTTCACTGTTAAAAATAGGTACTTACACATAAGTAAAATGTACTCATTTTTAATTACATTCGATTCTTGTCATAGCTCCGAATACATCCGCTTCATTTTTGAAAAAGACATGTCTTAAAAAATGAGTAAAAAGAACAATTGCTGGTCTACATAAATAACTTTCAACAATTACACCAGGACTTACCTGGAATCGAACCCAACCCGTCTACCTGACGTCCTTGGAGTTATGCGGTCGGTTGTATTGCTTATACTGCTATTATAAAAATTCAAATGTAATAAATTTATTATCTTTAGTATTTTTAGTCGTTTCAGTGTCTCGCACCGGGACCATCGCTCGATAGCGGTCTGTATTTATTTTCGCTATTAATTAAATGTTTGCAGCCGCAACTGACTTACGTAAGATTTTTAATATTTATGATGGTTGAATTATTTTTCTGTGTAATACTTATTTGAATTTAACCAGACCAAATAATACTTAATTACAATGGAAATTTATTAAAAAAACATAAGCAAATATATTCATGGGCGTGAAACATATACGACATTAATATTTATTTTGAAATGCGGAACTCTTAAAAATATAAGAAAAAATATCGCGTTTTGCGATAATTTATATATTTTAATGTGTGTTTCAGTTTATTTTAATTTTTCTACCCCGTTAATAGCCCAATGTGCAGCTCTGATGGACGTTAATTTACAACGGCGATTTATTCCTAAATTTTTATTAAAAGTGGATTTTTTTTTGTCTGTCAAGTGAAATGCCAATTTTTTAATATATATATATATATTTATTATTGCTGGGCACTACCAAGTTAAAAACTCAAATCCTTAAAAATAAAATGTTGATAAATAAAATTGCGGGACACTTACCAAATATAACGCCTAATTCTCAAAATATACATATATCGCACTCCAGCAAAAAATGTGGCACAAGTAAAAAAAAATGGCAATTTTGAGGTTATGTCATTTAAAAATATTAAAAAATGCCCCTGTGTGCACAAAAAACGTTACATCGCTATCTCGATATTTATCCAGATGTATCAGTTTTATTTAAGACTAGTTCATGATTCGTTGCGGCAAGAACAGTGTTACTTCAGCGTTACTGCTGGAAGAGTCAATCAAGAAGAACGGCACATTTTGAGGTATGTCACTTTTCCTGTAATAAGCCAAGTTGAATGAAATTTTTAATAGCATTATAATCCAATAAGTGACATTTTTCTTGAACCAATTATCTCTGAACGTATTTTTTTACTGTGTTATTTCGAGTTGTGCCAGTTTTCCTGACTGAGAATGTCAGTATTTTGTGTGGTGTAACAATTATTCTTGATTTTAGGTTCCGAAAAGTAAGAAAACTGACATAACTTAAAGTCCTCACCTATATTTACCTGATAACACCTCACATTCGACGAGAGCAAATCTAAAGATCCATATTACTACTCTATAGAATATAATAGAATTTTACGCCATACATACTTACCTGGAATTTAAAAGATGTATATTATTATGTATATTATTTCAAAATAAGTTTTATAGTATTCTTTAATTTGATATGTCTCAATGCAGCATTTTTAAGTTATGTAACTTTTTTTGCTGAGGTGCGATATGTTTAGAAATAAATTCGCGTGGCATTATCAAAACGCCAAAACCTTAAAAAAAATATAAATTAATATATGTTGATAAATAAAATGACATGGCATTAGCAAGTATAACGCCCAATTTTCAATAAAAAAATATACGTTATTAAATAATATTACATGGCAATGCCAAATGAAACACTCAATTCTCTTAACATTTATACAGTTACTATCAAGTTAAACACTCAAGATTTTTAAAAAGTATATGTCAGTAAAAATATTATGTGTCAATGTCAAGTGGACTGCATAATATTTTTAAATGCTTTAAAATAATGAACAATTTTACAAATATAATATGTACAATTTAAGTGGAAGTTGTTAGAAATAAAAGTTATAGTAATGTTAGGACTTAGTCTACTACGAATGTTTACTATATGAAGATTTTCAATGCGATTTGAACATTGCTCCCAATGGCGTAATGTTAGAACAAAACTGATCCAACACCTTTCTCCAACAATCCTATTTTGCCTCTGTTACTAATCTCATTTTGGCTCAACAGAAGAATGTTCGGTCGACTACGAACACATTCAATGCAGAGTAAGATTAAGCAAATGTTGTATGAAAAAATATATTTCTTTAACTAGTATAATATTTTTATTATCTTTTAAATATTTGATCATAAGTGTTGCCTAGCAACAATATTACCTTATATTAGGTAAAAATTATAGAAATGGCAGTTGCATAAAATGACCCTTTCATACGTTTTATTAGTAACAATGTTTGAATTACTAAATTGTTATTCCAATTATCATTTAAAAAGTGTTTTTATAAAATTGTTTTACAATAAATGACTTGTAAAAATATTTCTGGAAGGATGAATGTAGTAAAATTCTGTCAAACAAAATTACCTGTCCCTAGCAAACAGTGACTTTTTCTTGTCACCATTTACAAATCGTAAATCATTTTAAATATGTCCTTTATTTGTTTTAGATCAGTATATGATGGATTTATTAACCATTTCATCCAATAATGCCTATCCAACACCTTTCTCCAACAATCCTATTTTGCCTCTGTTACTAATCTCATTGGCTCAACAGAAGAATGCTCCGTCAACTACGAACACATTCAATGCAGAGTACGATTACATAATAGGTAAACAATTTCACTTTGCTCAACTTAAACAAAACTAAAAAAAAGCGCCAAGAAATGTATCCCAATGTAATACAATCACATAACATTTTAAGAACATTATTAGCTGTTATCAAAACTACATGTTCATTTTTAGAGAACAAATGCTTTCCTTTTGGTTGGAATAGTTTGAAACTTTTTCACACACCTATAAAATAATGTCATCAACTATTTATATAACAAACAATATTTGTTCAATTAAAACATACATATTTCTAGCCGTGAAATGTTTTTTGCTCATTGCTTAGTTCTAGTGCATCTAATTAAATTATAAGCTTAACTAAAATCACCCAAACACTTCATGTGCATGAGGTGAATTTTTTTTTGTAATTTTGATTTATACTAAAAATGAATATATTTGATTAATGAAAACTATTAAAGTTATTATTATTATTTATTATAAAATTACCAAAAAAAGTGCAATTAAATATTTTGAGAAAAAGAGGTAAAATAAAAAAAAATTAGGCAAAAGTTGTAAAATGAAAAAGTAAATAATAATATTGGAAAATAATCCCAAACAAATATCACACAATCTCCGGTAGATAAATATTATTATACTAATTGCAAATTTAGCCAAATCACTAGTTAGAAATTGCAAAAAGTCTTCATCTAAAACTGCAGTTTACTGTATAAAAAAATTCTTAATTTCTGAACTTTTCCCAATTTGTCTAAAAAAATGCAGATTATCAGCTGAAATTAATAACTTCTAAATATGACTCCATGAACCTATTATGTGTTTAAAAAATCTGAAATACCGAACAAAATTCAAAAATGTTTCCGATGTAAATATATGTATCTCTAGATGTGAGTAATATAATATATTTCAAATAAGAAAATATAATAGCCATTTAGACATTTCTTATTTCTACCCTATTAGTGGGTGCTGGTTCTGCTGGATCAGTGGTGGCCAGTCGCCTGTCTGAAATACCATGCGTCAGTGTCTTGTTGCTGGAAGCTGGAAAATCGCCTCCTATTATAAACGATGTCCCAGCTATATCAAGAAATTTCTGGTTCACAGATATGGATTGGGCTTACAAGACAGTTCCTCAGAAACACGCTGCATTTGGATTAATAAATAATGTGAGTAGGCATTTTCTTTTTGCAATCAGCTGAAAAAAGTATTAGGATGTTGCGCATGAAGTGTCCGTTGTTATGTGGTATAAGAGAAAAACAAGTATAATAAGAAACCAAAACACTTTTTTAACCGAAGTAATCTTCAGTAGAATCAGAACATTCTTGGCAACGATTGGCCATTTTTTTCATTCTAGTAGCAAAACATTAAATGTCTTTGGACGTGATAAAGTGTTCTATTGTAGGTGTCCAAGGATGTACCGCTTTATGCAAGGATGTTTAAAGGGGTACATACAAGGGAAACAGTTCACCGACATAGTAACTAACGATTAGGAGAATACGCACAGTTGTATAGTATAACTGGTAGAACCAGAGAGTTGTAATATTAAATAGAGAGCGCCTTCAATATCAGACTCTCGTAAGGCCGCGGTGTCAACATTGAAAAGAAAAACCCACATTACGTGGTTATAGCGCTGCCACATTTGGCGTTCAGACATCTGCAGGAGTTCCGAATTTGGCGCACTTTCTTCTTTTTTGGTGATAAGGAGTTCTGTCCGTATTCAACCTCTTAATTAACATATATGTACGTATTTACTTATTTTCAAACAATATGCGCTAAATAATTCCTCTTCATTAACGAAACCAAAATATAATTTTCTTTGTGTTCAATACTCGAAGAAGCGAAACTATTTATATTTCTCAGGTTTTATTGTTCATATTTCCTTATTGAAGTATACAAAATAACATTTGAAAGAAATTCGCTTATGGTAAATTTTTTACATAAAAACGTAATGCAATTATTTTAAAATTACAAAGTAAGAAAAATCTCCTTAATATATCTGTTAAACTCCCTTAAATTGTGCCACGCGTTAAAAAATACGATATTTAAATACAAAATTAAACACAAAACCATATTACAAACTTTGATCTCGTTTAGTTCTGAAAGTCGCCAAGGCCTGCCAAGTAATATTGGCGCATGAATGAATTGGCATTTCCACATATCACGTGGTTTCAATGATGGACAAACGGAAATCAGCATTTTTATTCCTCTATTTTTATCATTACTCTATGGGTAGAACTGACGCATGGCTCTGAATGTGTATGTGCCCAGTCGCTATCTTGGCGTACAAGTACACCAATTCTATTGATAAATTCTGGCTGCTTAATTTTCAGTTTTGTATACATTTGCTCCTCATATGCACAGATCTGTAGTAATGACTTGACTTCACAGAAAGAAAAAGTAGTAATTCATACCGACAGAAAACCACCATACATGAGTTATGCATGCCCTTCTTTGGATGTGGTGGCAGCTTCCGAGATCTCCCTAGATATTCTTTGACTGCCAATCATTAAAATTATTAAGTATGAATGTTGTTAAATATCCTGTATTCCTCTAGAATGCGTCTCCGAAAGCCTTTTGTATTTGTGTATTTCGAAGATTTCAAAGCCCACTCTCTCAGTCCTTGCGATCGGTGAGTTCGTATATCACTCGATTGTCAGTTTCACTCGACTGTTTAGTTTCGGAAAACCTTTGAATAGTCTACCTTCTACATGACCCGGTGTACCATTTTCCGTGGATCTTCTATAATTGTATTCCCCAATCACCCATATGAATAGTGTGTGGAGAAAAGTAAGGAAGCTTGTCTTAAAACCTCATCTACGTATTATCTAACATTTGAAAAACAACCGACATTTTTGTTTGTTCGGAATATATTCCTCTACAAAATGCTTGGTTAATCATTTGGATTGTAGCTTTCCAAAAGTGTATCAATTATATCTCATAAAGAAATAATGACCTTAATTCCTAACTTTGTGACAATATTATTCACTCTTCTACACTAGTTGCAAGCAACACTTTCCATTATTGGATACCTTTATTTGATGACTCCGAGTATTAATATTTGTGTGCTCGTACCATGAAACAGCTTTTTGATTTGCAACAACGCCTTAGTTAAAACTTCCTGTCTATTTACTTCATGAGTCGAATGTGCCGTGGCCTAAGCAACATATAAGCTATATAAATTTCAGGCTAAGTGGCACGAAATAAGTAAATTCTAACGGCTTAAATACAATATTGAAAGATTCTCAAGATTGCAGACCAGGTAACAATGTGATTTACACATTTGAATCATTGGCATATTCCCACACACTCTTTCTTTTCATTATGCTTTAATTTATAATAAATCTGTATTTCCCTTTCGCATACAGCAAGTGCTATGGCCGAGAGGGAAGGGTCTTGGTGGTTCCAGCCTTCTTAATGATATGTTGTTCGTCAAGGGCAACAGGAAGAATTATGACGACTGGGCTCGACAAGGATCTGTGGGTTGGAGCTATTCGGATATCGAGCCCTACTTCCTGAAACTTGAGGACAACAAAGATCCTGAGTATTTTTCAAATGGTATTGAAAAATTATTCAAAAACTTCTTCATTAGTAAATAAAATTGTATTTACAGTGCAGAATGCAGAACATACGCTTTTTGATCCTCGTTATACTACACAGTTACAAATGTTCTGCAAAAAATTGGTAGAAAACTAAAATTCTGCAAGTCTTCTGCATAAAACTACAAAAAAAGCTGCATATAAGTTTTCAATTCTTAAATGTATAACTACATGTAAAGCTGGCTTTTAAATAAATTTATTTGAAATATTAAAATTAATATAAGTTACATTCAAGTATTTTAATGTGATCAATTCAAAATGAAATATTAATTTTTGCTCAGAATTAGGTGGATGGAAGAGACGCCAAGTTTTTAAACTTAAAAGTGGACAAAATTATATATTGCAGTTGTACAATTAGTAAAATATTTTTAAGATTGATTACATAATTAACGAAATAAGAGGCAGCTGAAATATTAATTCATAAAATTCTTTAGTTATTTCGATAGCATTTAAAAAAAATCGCAGTATTTTTGTATCGTAGAAAATGATATTCTGTAATATTTTGGCTTAAAAAAATATTTTTGGTACAAAAATAAATCATCACATTTTTTGTAGAAATATGTAGTTATTTGGGACTGACGAAAAAAGAAGATTTTTGTATAAATTATTTTAAAGACATTGTTTTCTTCAGTCACAAAGAACTATATATTTTTGCAATTTTTTAATAGGATTTTTGCAGAAAACTTCCAGCTGGGTTAGTGTATTTATATTAATAAAAAAAAATGAAAAGTTAATAATGCTTTAATGTAAATTTAAGGAAATGCAAATATGTTTTGCGAGCGAATATTTATGGAAAACAAATAATAAAACATAAAACCTTTATTTAATTGCAAAAAAAATTAATAGAAGAAACACCTGAAAAATATATAACTGAGAATTAATAAAGAAACGCATATGTCTTCTTTGTGTGATTCGAATCAAAATTCACAAACACTGTTATGAAATCTAAGGAATGTCGTGAATGAAATTTAAAATTCGCGCGTGTCAAATAATGTCGAAAACCATTTTAACTACTGAGTTTTGACTAAGACACCAAAAGAAAGATTGTTGGAATAATATACAATGCTTATTTTAATAAGTCTGTTTATTTAAAAACTTTTTTTAAATAGAGATATATTATTTTCACAACATAATTCCAGCTACTTCATTCATATTTAGTTCCTAATGTTTTGCGTGCAAATTGAGGATTCTGATTCCAAGCTATTTCACTAATATTGAATAAGTATATTTTGTTATTTTGTTTTTTACTTTTAGAAGAAAAGCTAAAATTTACCCAATAATCATACATATATATATATATATATATATTTCACAATTTACAAGTATTTTTCTCATTAAGTGTTATTATTCTTTCAGGATACCATTCTGTAGATGGTCCAGTAACCATTCAGAAGCCACGGTATGAATCAGAAATAATGAAACCATTATTAGAGACAGCAAAGAAGCTTGATTATAAATTAGTGGATTCCAATGGTCGCATTCAAACCGGTAAGTGTTTAAAAAATAATAAAATCGTTTTGGTAATTTCTCCTCTGGAAATAATGGTATTTGCTACAGCTCTTGTTGTGATGCAGGATGCAAGGACTTCAGGTGGTCCCTGTGGCAAAATCTTTTTCGAACGTCATAGGTCACGTTGCTTCGTCTCCAAAATTTTCCTGAGAACCATTTTCTACCGGTACACTTCTAACGTGTACCGGATCTCCAGGATACTCGTATCTCTGCAGTGGGTGCGGAATGATACATTAAAAATTAGAAAAACATGAAAACTTAGTGTGATGACTTAGTTCTGACAACAACAATTGGAGTTGCCAATTGTGAATTGGATACGTGATATGTAACTGCTGATTTTTCCCGCTTATTCAATTTGTCATTAATTATTGGCTTTAGTGCAAATGGCAATGGTCTGGCTTTGCTAAATTTGGGTATAGCTCTGTCTTTCAAATGTAAATTAACTTCGTTTCAGTTTATTCTACACAATTCAGAATTGAATGCGTTTGAGTAACGGCATCTCAGTATGCTACAAATTACTACGTTGAGCGAAACTTTTGATTAAAATTGTACTTTCATTAAAGAAAAATAACTTCCGTAGCACAGTGGCTTACGTTCCCGGCTTGAAACTTTACAACCCGAGTTCGATTCCGACTGGGCGAAAGATAATTTTTTTTATCGTTCTTCAATTTATTTGGAGTTTCTTCTATATTATTTTGTAATAAGGTTATTTAAAATATATTACAAAATCATTTTTTTAAATTAAAGCCTTTGTTCATGCATATGATCTTGAAAGCCCTACAATTTTTACTTTTTTTAATATAAAGAACATGTAACATTTTAATTCTAGCTAATTAAAATTGAAATTTATTAAAATAAGATTTATTATAAACATTGAAAAATAATATTTGTAATGTATCAATTATACAAAAAAAATTTAACAGACGAGTAAATATTATTGGACTGTAAATATTGTTTCTAGAAATTTTATTAAAAGCGAAATCCATTATCAGAAAGAGATAATCTTATAAATTAACTGTTTATTCTTTAAACAACCTTTCGAATATTTACTAACTTCCTTCAAACATATTTTATTTGAAGAATATCATGTATTTGAAAATGTTTTTTTTTTGTAAACGAATCCACTAATGTAGAAATTACTTTGTGACCAAAAAGTTATAAAATGTGAAATTTTCTGTGATTGCTTCACTCACAAATAAATTGCAAAAGAAACGTGTATACATCTTTACCGTCAGGACCGAACTCTTTTAATCGTCCCGTAGTATTCATGGTAAAAAGAACATTCCCACTTAAGTTTTTCTGCAAATTTCGTTTCACAGACTAGAAGAAACGAAAATTCCAATACAATTTGAAGGTTCTATAAATTCGTAAACAAAATACTACTACAATCTAGAGGGTTGCCAATTATAGATTACAAATATTTTAGTTACAACGTTTTATGTATTCTTTTTTAGGATTTTTCAACCCTCAAGGATCGTTTAGAAATGGCCAACGATGTAGCACAGCCAAAGCTTATTTGGTACCTGCAGAAAATCGAACAAACCTCGATATAGTGACACACGCATATGTGGAAAAGGTAATTTACCGTTAATATCAGAAGAACATTGTATTTAAATAAGAATGTAAGCAATTCCATTAAAACCTAAGTCTCTTCATTCTTTTTTTGCCCCCAAATTAAATTTTGAATTATATTTTCGATTTTAGGTGCTGATCGAAGGTCACCGAGCAATTGGGGTTCAGTTTGAGCACGGGGGTGCCACACATATTGTGAGGGCCAAACGAGAAGTGATCATGTCAGCTGGGGCTGTGAACACTGCACAGCTGCTGATGCTTTCGGGAATAGGACCAAAGACACACCTGGAAGATTTAAATGTGAGTATGTAACGTTCATTTGGAAGAAGAGTGCAACGTCACGGAATTTTATGGTTTTTGGTTGTCACCCCACTCGACTTGCTTGTGACTTACTTACATTCTGCTTGTGAAAAAAAAAGATCGAAATGATAGTGTATAAGCGAGGCGAGGAACAGCGATAAACTTAATTAGGCAAACAAACTTAAAACGCAATATCTTGTGAACTCCCAGTGTTTTTTAATATGGCAGTCTTCTTCAAAGTATACGATATTTTAGAGTTATCTACTATGGTAAAAAAAATCTATTTTGAAAAAGAAGTTGAATCTACTTTTTTTTTCGAGAAACAAGTAACTATGCAAAAATCGTAACTCCAATGGTATTTATTCTAGAATATAAATTGGCATGATATCAAATAATATGAATGCTATAAAAATGGGCTTGATATTTTCTTATCTTCGAATAGTTTTTAACTCTTCATTTAAAAATGTTGAATCTGTTCTAGGTGGAGACTATTTGTAGCTTGATGGATTACCTACTGTCATTTGTATCTCTTTAATGTCATATAAAAAAATATTAGACGCGTATCTGAAAAACCAATAAATATAAATCGGTTATGCGTAATCACTGTATCGTAAGTTTTAGTTCGTAAATACTATTTACGCACCTGATCTACCTTTTCTAAGTCTACAGTAAGCTCTAGATCTTTTCACACTTGTCATAAGTTAACACTATTTTGTATCATTTTGTTTGTCTTGAACTTTTCTTTCAGCATGCTTTACGTTTCACACTTCACAATTGAATGTCACAGTGATATTATGGTTTTAAAGTGAAGTCTCTTCGTCAAAACGAATATTTCTATTTTCTACAATTTTCACACAAACGGTTTAATCTGTTAACCAGTTAAATGAAATGGTAGAACTTATCGTTTTGATTTAACACCAACTCAATATGATCCGTTGATTAAAACTGAAGTTACAATAGTTAAACAGGTCAGAGTATATTAGAGAAGGGGAATGGGGTAATAGAATACTGAACAAAAGGTCGACTAGGTTACTTTCTCTGCACGATTGTAGGTAATTTATCACCGTAAGATCGATCATTCCCATGGAGTTATGGGGCTTTGAATTATTAGACCTTTTCCTGTCGCTCAAGTTTCAGGACTGATCTTTAGGACAAATTCATCTAAAAAATACATTTCATGAAGAAATTAAAGTTTTACATAAACGATTCCAAATAAAGGGTCTAGTGAAAATGAAGAAAGGGTTTGTTTTCTCACTTTTTTTTTTCTTTTACTGTTATCTTTAATCGCCTGTATCCTTCAAATAAATATTTTTTTCAAACTAAAGAATGTCGCATCATGAGTATTGATGGGTTTTAGAATAGTTGCGAAATTTTAATAACGCATGTGAAATGGCCATATTGTAGATTTTCAACAGATTCGCATAGTAATTTCAATTCCATCTCTTATAAGAGAGTTAATAAAATACACTTGCTCAGTTCAGTACTTTTATAATAAAAATACATAAATATAATCAAATAAATTAGCTAAGATATTCTCTTTATCAAATTAGTAATATAAGACACATACGTACAAATTGGACAATTTTATACTCAGATATACTCACGGTAGTTTAATTGCAAATCATTGAACAATTTTTCTTCTAATCCAATTACGTTTGCAGTACTGATAAACACAATTGAATGACTCAAAGATATCCCCTAAAAATATCGTAGAAAAAAATGCAGTATTTTGTTACCATACTATTACTACTATTATTGTGATTAAGACGTAAACCACGAAAAAACAGGTTACAAAATTGACTGTATTAAAATAGATGTACTTATTGTATACCAAAAAAATAAATAATCTTTGACACGTTGATAATTTCTGAATATCCGACTTTTTAGTGAAGTCCAAATACTGTTATTAATATTATTCAGATATATATAAATTCTGTTAATTTTTTTTTATATTTAAGAAATCTTTAGACTGTAAAATGATGTTTTCTTTTAGCAAATTTAATTTGTAAATAACACTTTATCTGTTTTTAACTTATAGATAAAAGTTGTGGCAGATCTACCAGTGGGGGAAAACATGCAAGACCACTTACGTGTGCCTGTGCATTTCGAGATCGACCCAAAAATCCCTAACATACAGAAAAAGTCTCAAAGTCGAAAAGTTATCGACGATTACATCAACAACAGATCTGGTACTGTTGCAAATTTAAAAGATTCACATTTTTTTAAGTATAAAATCATATATTGACCCTTTCAAGCACATCAGTTAGAAACATTTACCATGTCAATTGCAAAATATTGCAGTAATCTGACCTTATATGTTCACGTTGATCACTCTAATATTTTCAATTGAGCAGTTCGTTGTTAAAGAATAAGTAATGAACCACTGGATTCAGCTAATATTGTGTTTACTGGATTCAAATATTGTGTTATAACATTATTCTAATTATTTTTTAAATAGTTTTGTTAAAATAAGAAACACGTTTCCAAATAACTTTGGAATTTTTTTTTGAAATAGTTACAACTTATAACAATGGAACACGTTTATTAGTTTTACTATTTAAACAAATTTAGATTTCCTTTTAAATATTTAATTTAGACTTACACAGTAGAATTGGTCTAAAAACTAATAAAAAAATAACAACTGTGCGGAAAAGTTGAATATTTGCGCACGAAGAACACGAAAAAAATTAATACCTTTTAAACAATTTCTGACCGCAGTGCTCCAACTTTGAAAAGGTAAAAATCCAAATAAAAAGATCTATGGAAAATTCTCTTGTTGAAATCGTTTCAACTAAAGTAACTATAAATAGCATGGCAATTTAATTTCGTGAGAAAATTAAAAAAAAAACATAATAATATTCAGAAATTGTCCTCAATATTCTTATCTCCTTCTCGCACCTCAAGCTTGTGCAATGTTTTCTATAAAAAAATCAATATTATATGTTATTGAGGGAAAATTTTTTGTGGACATTGCGAAATTATTTTTTTACGAATATTTCTCGAAAAAGCAAGGGAATGTAAGTTAAGGAGTATAAAATATTATAAAATATTTTATCAAGTTTTATTGGAATCTTGCCTCGTGTCTCCAACGTTGAAAATGTTAACAGAATAAAAATAATTTTTTCAAATATTTTTTGGGCATTATTTTTATAAACTTGCATCGATATAAAAGAAAGTTCTATATAAAATTATTACAAAATTCATATATGATAATGATATAAGCCCTAAGTTTAAATATTTGTTTTCTGTTATCGGCCTATTCTACTCAAATTATAGTTGTTATAACTAATTATATTGTAATTACTTCTATAAATTATATTTGCTATTACAACTAATACAACTAAAATAATACTATTTTTCAGGTTTTTTTTCATCTACTGTTACACTGATGGCATTTTTAAACGCGCAACCTTCTGCCATTGATAACCCAGATTTTCAACTGCATTTCGTCGAATTTGCGAGTAGTATTATTAACAACTATTACGATTTAAAACCAGAAGTAAGACTTTTAAATTTTTGTTTTGTGTGCATGACCGTTAACTGAGAACATTGCAGTTTTAATTACTGTTAATTTTATGTATATTGAATTATATTATTACAATTATACATATTAATATGTATACAATTATACATATTATTAATATGTATACAATTATACATATTAATATGTATACAATTATACATATTATTAATATGTATACAATTATACATATAAATATGTATACAATTATACATATTAATATGTATACAATTATACATATTAATATGTATACAATTATACATATTAATATGTATACAATTATACATATTAATATGTATACAATAATACATATTAAGATGTATATAATTATACATATCATTAACATGTATACAATTATACATATTAATATGTATACAAATATACATAATAATATGTATACAATTATACATATTAATATGTATACAATTATACATATTAATATGTATACAATTATAAATATTAATATGTATACAATTATAAATATTAATATGTATACAATTATACATATTAACATATTTTAAAAATGTATTTTTAAATCTATTCCATTTATAGATAATTTTGATCAGAATACGGTGAAAAAATAATGGGTTTTTAATAATATAATCGATTAACATATCTGACAGATGTGAAAAATAAATAGGAAATTCTATGATTTCGGAATACAGAGGGAGATAAAAATTTACATACATTTTAGTAAGTATAGCGCTTTCTAGATAGGAGCAACCTGGAGTTATGTTTACTTCTCCAAATCAGATGAAATCGATTGCCATATTTCAAGCCTACTATGTCATCTTAAAATTGATTCGTTTTTACATAATTTCAGATGAACATTCAGAAATTACATAATTTCATCTGAACATTAAGAAGTTACATCTTTTCAGATGAACATTAAGAAATTACATAATTTCAGATGAACATTAAAAAATTACATAATTTCATATGAACATATAAAAGAAATTACATCTTTTCAGATGAACATTAAGAAATTACATCATTTCAGATGAACATTACGAAGTTGCATTTTTTCAGATGAACATTAAGAAATTACATAATATCAGATGAACTACATTATTTTACAGCGTAAACGTGTTTTATATGACATATTATTGTATTCTCCCAATAGGTATACCAAACGGTATTCCAACCCTACGAAAATTCGTCCTTGTGTGTATGCTTTTCCCAAAATTTGCAGCCAAAAAGCCGAGGAACAATCCGCCTCCAGTCAACCAATCCGCACGACATGCCGGTCATAGATCCCAATTACTTTGGGAATCCCAGTGACTTAAAGGATATTGTGGCTGGTAAGGTGGATATAATAGGCATAAAAACAGATAGTTCTGTAACTTACTATATTTTTATTATAAAAACATGTGTTTTGTTGCATACAAATTTATTTTATTATTAATCTAGGAATGAAGTCATGCATTAAAATCATATCCAGTTCTCCTATGCGGAAAGTTAAATCAAAAGTTGTTTTGGGTCTGGTGCCTGGTTGTGAAAAACTCACCGACGATCCCTATTTTGAATGCGTGGCGAGGACAATTACTTTCACTAACCACCACCCAGTGGGGACAGCAAAGATGGGGAACCCGGACGATCCTTCGACGGTGGTCGACTCGCAATTAAGGCAAGGAGGGATTTTTTTTTTAAATATTTACTTAATACATGGTAATACAAAAGTAACAAAAAAAGTAAAAATTCAATAATTCAAAATATTCGTGATGCGATTTTCAGAGATATTCACAGGAAAACATGATATTTGTTTATTGGAGATTTTTTTTTCAATATAATTACATTATCCGCTGATATTTGACGGTTCAATTGTGTTAGTATAGTAACGAGAACAGTTCGAAACATAATAATAGCTATTAGTTGTGGAATGATAATTTACACAGCAACGAAAGGGTTTGAGTAGTAATTCCTGTCACATGTTGGCAAATAACTTCTCTTACATGGCTAATGATGACTAAAATAGTGACAGACAGAAGTTCTGAGAAGTCCACATCGGGTAACTAATATAACTATTACGGCAGTATATATTTTTATTAAAAAAATCCATGTATTTCGGTGCTAATGTCTATACTTTTATCATAAATAAATCGTTATTTTTTCTGTTACTTTTGATTCACCCTGTATTACCATATATACATACATAATAAAATTGCAGGGCGATCTGTGTTTGATTGTGCATAACTCGAAAATTGATCTTGTTTTGAATTTGGTAAAATCTAAGATGGTTTAACATAGATATTTTAACGATAACTTATTTAACGAATGAGTTAAAACTATAATAAAAAGTTTTCTTACTGCGCTTTTTCAATAGACGAAAAAGTAAAAATTATACAAATAACCATTTATTTTTACAACGCATTGAAGGAGTTGGAAGTTTTTTTTACAAGCTGCGTATATTGGAATTCATCATTTCATTTAATTTTTCATAGAAGTACATAACATATTTAGTAAAAATCGTATGATCATATGTAAAAATCATATTTCTTTTTTAGAGTGAAATTCTTGAAGAATTTGCGTGTCGTGGACGCTTCAATCATGCCGATTATACCGTCCGCCAACACAAATGCAGCAAGCATCATGATAGGGGAGAAGGCGTCAGACATCATCAAGAATACAATCAATTGCTACACTCAGACCCCTGTCACTTACTAAAAGGAATTTCCATGGTTCCATAATTTCCAAAATCTCCCATTCAGTCCTATAGAAGTGTTTTAGAATGTCAATTACATAACATACAAAAATGTGATGTACTTATAAACATTTTATTATTTTTCAATGAAAATAAAACATTTTTATGATTTTGATGTATTTAAATATTTGTTTTAATATAAAATACGAGGGAAACATGTTCAAGCGAATTCATTGAAAAGCGAAACATGTTCCAACAACAATCGCATAAATTAGATAACTTTTATTTATAACTACTACTTGGTGCTAAAAATAACTCGCTAAAGAAAAAAATGAGCCAATGGTTTTAAAATTTATAATTACAAAACTAAATCGTATTTTCAGACACGATCTGGATAATTTGTAGCCAATAGTTTAAACTATATCCCAAGTTTTGTATATATTTTTTTGTCGAAAATTGGTAAAAAAATATTCAAAAATACATGAATTTTTTTCAAAATTTTAAGAAAATTGTGATTTTAACATTAAAAGTCTAAAATACTGATCGTATTGAAAAATATATATTATCCTTATTCTTCAAACATTTCTTATACTTATATCAAACTGGCGCAATTTCATAAGCTTAGGACATTTACTTTTTTAAATGCTTGGGGAGAACTGAGAAATAAAGTCGCAAATTATACCTTTTGACCGTTCAGAAAATTAACCAAATTATAAAGTTGTTTTCTCTTTTAGAGAGTTTAAAAAATCTATACTAAAATATATAAATGGAGTGTCTGTCTGTGGAATCGAACAAAGCCCCTCATTTTGAATTTTCTTCACGAATTAGAATACGTTGATTCCGAAAATCACATTAAAAATTTGTTTGTCTGTCTGTCTGTTTGTCCGGATTTACCTAAAAAACTACTGCACTGATTTTTATGAAACTTGCGCCATTTGAACAAACTTTTCTCAGTTTAAAATCTGCACTTTGTTTCATGTGGGTATCTGCAACCGCTCAAAGTTATAGAACTTTTTCTATTTTCCATTACATTACACCTATGGGAAATTTACATGTAACCAAAACACCTTGGATCAAATATCCCAGGCTGTGCGAATTTTATCATACAGTGTTGGATTTTTAGAAGTTGTGTGACTTTTAAGATACTGTTACGATCACTGATCTACGATCCTCTGCGATATAACTGTTTCATTTTGCATAGTTCTGAAGATTTTTGTAGCGTTATATTTTTTTATTAAATATTGTAATAACCATTTGAATCCAAGGACATTATAGTATAATAATTTTTTTTAATATTATCGATGCCGTCTCGTATCGATGTTTAGGGTATTTGTTGTTATTTGCGATGTGGTTCGTTGTTTGAGAACGGGAAGGCGAAGTATGTTTAATTCGTCGCTGGTGGGAAAGGAAGGAGGGGGTGGAGAAGAATGGTTTTGCGTTATTAATGACTTAGTTCTCGCTTTCTGCTGGGTATTTTGTTTAAACAGAACGCTCATGAGGGGGCTTATTTTGCGGAAACTTTTAAAGTGAGGGTGTTATTGTTTTTTTTCTAAATGGTGCTGTTGCATTTGAATAAGTATTGTCGAAGCTAATTTGTTGACTATATATATATTATATAGTTTAAGTAGGAAGAACCATCGTTGAGGGTTTTAAAAGTTGCAGTCGAGAAAATACTCAGTTCAGAAAGTGGGCCGATATTTCACATAACACAACATTTATTTACATCTCTTCAGAGTCGCTCGATGACGAACTATTCCTTTGAGAGTACAGAACAGAAAGTGTCTCCCAGAGGGGAGTTCTCGCTTATAAGCATAGGGATATTTGACAAACACATGGATTTTAGGGAATTTCTTGAGCTGAAGACACCAGCAAGAAAATGGGGAAACTTATTGGCAAGCTTCCAATAGGGAATTTAAGGTGGCATAGTAGAAATTATCCCTCCCGCGTTACGCGTGGTAATGGAATGTGAATCACGAGATGTTTACAAGAATGTGGTTCCGAATCGAAGAAGATGGGTTATAAATCATGACACTTAGTGAAAACGGCTGCCATATGGGAAAATAAGAGTTAAACCACATGTGAAAGACGGGGTCTGGGAAATGTGTGTTTATCGATAGGGGCGATATACTAATAAAAGTTCTATATTTAACGTTATGGTAGAAAGGGGTCGAACTAAAAAGACAACTAGCAGGGGTGATTTAAAATGGGTTCGGGAGTTAGAAAATTATCTTTTCATATATATATATATATATATATATATATATATATATATATATATATATATATTCGCACTGTTTGTAAATATATGAATAAATGCACTGAATATAGTTTTTGCGTAGACATTTTACGAACTTATTTTTGGAAGAAAGTAAATAGCTTTTATTTTTTAGAACATATAGAAATGAATTAATGCTTTTCAAATTAAATTATAAATTATATTGCACTGTAAAAGAAAATTTTGCTTATTTTTTTTTGTAGAACAAGCAGTTTTGACATGATTTTATATATATATATATATATATATATATATATATATATATATTCTACCAAACATTCACATAGTATTTTCAACTTAAATGAATCTCACTTTTTAATATAGCATACGAAACGTGAAATTTAATTCAGATATCCGGAATTAAAAAAAAGAGCGATTCAGTATCTTATAATCAATATTTTAAATGAAAACCGATTTGTTAGTTGTATTTTAATGGTTACAAGGGTCTGCTAATTGCAGTAGCGAGCTTGAAGAGCGCAGTTTGAACGCTAGTGACAGCGCGCGTAAGAAATGGAACAAACGAAAGATTGCAGGACAGATTAAGTACAGCCGTGGAAAAAAAACGAACCACCGATGATTATTTCGTTAGTTTTTATAGTAGAGCTAAACTTAATATACCCTTTTGTAGGGAATAAAGTCTACTATACATTGATATACAAAACATTTGCATAGGGGACTATCTTCATACTCGAATCCGCACCAACTTTAAAATTTTCAATAGCAACACCTACTTTTGATAGCGCAGAAATGTTCCCCGCCCTCAAAATAATCTAAATATAAATTTTCGTTAATGTCCTGCATTTATATGCAGAGATATTAGACGATATGTATCTATCTTATTTGAGGGGCTACTTCCACATTGGACAAAGTATTAGTGAGACTTCGAAATGAAGTACGCTGGTAGAAAATGTTTTGGCGTTAGCCGTGGTTGTTCTTTTCTCGTGGTCATTCATTCCCCCACTCCCGTATACCCCTCGCCCTTTATATAAGAATTTAGAATTTTATGCCAACGCGATCACAGCGCTTTTATATTCTCAAAATTAGTAAGTTCTGCATTAGTAAGTTCTGTTAAGTTCTGCAGATTTTAAATTTGTGTATGACCCCTTAAATGATCATTTGATGCACATTTAAATATAGCCCAAAAACTACAAAGAGGAAAATTATGAAATTTTAGATATGCATATAAAACGTTTTTCTGAATCCATCACTATGAAAATAATAGCATGGTTGCTATTCATAAATTTTATGAATATTAATATCCTAATTTAAATGAAATTAAAAAATATACATATAAGTAATGAAAGTTAGTGTATTTTATTTGGGTTGTTTAGGAGTAACACAGATAAAAATATCAGCTTACTAAAATTATTATTTCAAAAGATATGATTAAAAGTTTAAGAAATTCATTTAACATTACGAGTTCTAAACTTTCGATATTCATAATTAAAAAACTACTTAACCAAATGACTTGCAAATTGATATTCAACGATAAATTTTGTCGTAGATTCTAAATATTGAATCAAAATTGGGTGTTGCTATTGGAAATTTTAAAGTTGGTGCGGATTTTAATATGAAGATAGTCCCCTATGCAAATTTTTTGTGTATCAATGTGTAGTAGACTTTATTCTCTACAAAATGGTATATTAAGTTGAGCTCTACTATAAAAACTAACGAAATAATCATCGGTGGTTCGTTTTTTTTCCCGCGGCTGTACATTTAGGTACCAGACAATTATAATTCAAGATACTCGTATTACAGACGAATGATTGGAAGGAACTAACAAATACATATTTACGTACTAGACAATTACAATTTAGGATCACACCTACCAACTCTACCTCATTAGGTGGGTGTCACCCGTATTCTAATTTCTTATCTCGCTCATTCGCATAAAAAATAAAATATCCCGCATATTGCGAAACAGGATCAAAAGTTGGGAATTTTGGGAAATGATTCGTCCATATATTAGTTTAATTTGTAATAAAAATGCTATGTATTACCAAAAATAAAAACATTAACAACGAAACGGCTTATACTTATTAATATTTGACCTAGTGATCTGACGAAAATGAAATGTTCAATTCGTTTTTCATTCAATAAAATTTTATACTCTCAGATCACCGGGTAATACTTACTCTCAGAATTCCTTCCCAAACAATCTCCAACATTAAATCTTTTCCAGTTTGGCAGATCTGCAGGATGGGATATGCATTTATTTTAAAGAATAATAATAATTTTAAAAAATTGCAACGGAAATTCGAAAAATCCGACAAAGAATGGTAAATTGATATATTACTTACAGATTTTTAGTCACCTAACATCTTACACATCCCACTGTTAATAATATTATATCTATCATAATAGTTATAACATAGAATCGTTAAAAAATTACTAGGTTTTTTTGAAAAATTTTAAACGAAGAGAAGTAATTTTTTTAATAGTTACATTTTTACTAAGCTTATATCATTGTCTTCTCCTTACATAATTGAATTCCCCATCTTATTTTTTTCGAACAAAATTCTTCTTCTTCCAAAACATGCTTTATTACACTGAAATAAACATGCAAAAATTGGAATCCATATACGAGTCAATGGTATTAGTCTAAGTGTCTGACATTTTCCCACGAATCCTTTCAATGTGATAAAACATATTCTTAATATTTTCTTAAGTGTCATCACTCAATAAATTAGAACTTTTTTACGATTGTGAAATATTAAATAGACTGTCTTCTAGACTGTTTAACTAAAAAAACGCAGTTTAGTGATTAGTTAATAAATATAACGTAAACGTGCGAGTAGAGAAATTTTTTTCTTTATTAACTCAATGTTTCTCTTGATCACATGACAATTGCTTAGATGGCGTGCTACGTCGACATCGAAAGCTTTCAACGTTATAACCTTTAACGTTATCAATTATTATTTAAGTAACAATAACTAATGTATTTTTTGCAGATTTATGAAAAAGTCTATGCTCCATATGAAAATTCCTCAACCTACTTTTGTCCAGTGAGCATACTGCAACCGAAAAGTAGGGGGGCCGTCAGATTGAACTCCACCAATCCCCATTATCCGCCACTTATAGAGCCAAACTACTTACACCATCCCGATGACGTCAGATATATGGTAGAAGGTCAGTCATAAGAATTTATTAGCAGAATATTAGGAAACGGCCACTCTAACTGTATAAAGAAACAAACTTTTACACGATTTGTTAATGTATCATTTATTTGCACATTTTGAAAATGTATCAATGTTTATACACAGAAAGTTTTACTCAAAGTACAAATATTATTTTCGACTATAAATAATCGTTCAGTGTTAGTATTTTTTTATTACACAACTTGTGTAAATGTACCAATAACAGATATACTGTTATAGGTTTTTTTAAAAAAAATGTACCGAATTTAAAGCAATAAAGAATTCCTTGAATTATTATATATATATGTGGATTTTTAATTGTTCCAATTTCAACTAAAAATATTTTATGTGCAATTTTCCACGACTTTCTATCTCTCAACTTTCTTTCTTCAGTGTTCCATGCATAATGATTTTGATACTGCACTTATCTAATCTATCTATCTAATACTATTAAACGAGCAATGTCACTATATTTGTTGTTTGCACAATCTCGATATCCGCTCTACCGATTTTCACAAAAATTGATGTATTACCAATTTTCGGGGTAAAAATTCGATTGGGATAGGTTTCATCTTCGAAAAATTTCATTTAGAGGGTGAAATAAGTAGATTAAAAGTTCCATTTAACTCTTTCCAGTCTAGGTATCATAAAACGTCTGAAAAGAAATCTTTACAAAGAAAACCGACTGGGGATTTAAAAGGCCCATAAATGAAAGTCGACTTTCTGGGATTTAGTTCCCATAAACCAGGGCCCATAAAAGTGAAATATATGGGGTCTTTCGTCTCGTCGGGCCCCAATCGTGTGAATGGGGTGTTTTACCAAATCGCGATCGAGCCGACAAGTGGTATTTTATCCAGCGAACTAATGGGACTGATCTAGGGGCGGACTCTTCCCCACCCCCTCGATAGTACTCTCTTCACGTAGAGACACACACAGAACTCTTATTGACTTACTCTTATAGAACTTAGACTTCTCTTAGAGTTCAACTCTCTCGACTGGACTCTTAAGTCCGACTTTAGATATTTGTACGTAACTAATGTTAATTATTCAATATCATGTTAGAGAGATGTGCCGGGATAGATTGTCAGCCCCTGTCTTATCTGGTGGGTCATGCGACCAAATGCTCTCGCACTTGTAATAAATATGTATTTATGGAAAGTTTAATTGTCTGTTCCTTACTTTATTATAGTTAAGTTTTTGCATTTTTATGCCTTTTCTTTCCAACAGGAAAATCCACGGTCTGTGTAGTTTAATTATTAATACACAACGCAATGAATATTATTATACTCTTTATATATACGATCACGCCCAAGTAAATAAATGTATTAATCTTAATATTAACTGTAATGCTAACGCTAATCTCAACATTGAGTTCTCTCCTCTATTTACATTTATACCCATATTTAACGTGCACCCTTGCCTTCTACATGGCGAATGTCTTTAAGAGGGAAACGTGGAACGCGCGAACTGGTAATCCTCCTTTCACGAGTTCTCTGGACTCTCGACTACATATTCGAGAGAAATATTGGGAATCGAACTCGCATTTTTATAGTAATGTGTCAGACCGGATACTCGTGATCCACAACCACCTCTTAGAAATTCTTGATGCGATAAACTTATGCATTCGTCCATCTAGTTTTACTGAATCCAATATATAAACCCATAGAAGTAATCTTATATATAAAATTGAATTATACTTACTTTCAAAAATTACTACTCATTTATTCAAGATACTTTTTTACCATTGGTGAAAATTATAGCTTTCAATTTAAAACTAAAATTGATTAAACTAACTAAAAACTAATTAAACTTCAAATTAAATTTTATAAAATTTAAATTTTGTTATACTAGGTAAACTGCCGATACGCCAAACATATATACATATTCCTTAAATGTATATGAAAAAAAGTACTAATATGTATCTTAGACAGATGTGATAATTAGTAAAGATAACCCGTGATTCTTAGGTATAGTACAAAAAAAAAATTACAAGTGCATTCACTATTCCGTAATGCTTATATAAAAGATTAATTTTTACTACTTTGCTAAACATTTAACGGTATTTTTATAACATTAATAAATAAATAAAGAGTGTAAACTTTCAATAAATCAAATGTCACTTAATCATTATTCCAATCACTACAACGTTTGTAATTCCTGACCATGATATATCATACCTAACTATTCTCATATTTAAAGTAACGGGTCAGCAAATTTCCTTCAATAGGATTAAAGGCTGCTGCTTATTTGACAAAAAGCATTACAGGTATTTTTTAAAATAGCTTAGAAGCGGGTATCTGTAGCTATATTTAATACGGAACTGTATTTTGTATTTCGTTTTCACTGAATTAATATTATTTTCAGTAATTCAAAATTTTGTAAAGATAAAGTTTTAAATTTATTTTGGTAAAGGAAGAAAAGAAAGGTGTATATTTTGCTTCGGTCATTGAAGGTGAGTTATTAAACAAATTTTATAAATTATATTAAATAAATATATTTATAATATAATGAGTGAAATGAATTTCATTAAAAATATATTTAGGTACATTTTTATGCATTATAAAAAATCAATGTATAGGAAATTTTGAATAAATTTGCAAAAAAATACCCGTATTAAAATATTCTTAAATAATGTGTTATATTTAAATGGCAAAAAAGCATTATTTTCATGTATGAAAATGCTCAGTAACACATTATTAAAATTGTTTAGGTGTATACATACACATAATTTTTTTTTTTATAATTCTTAAAAAATACAACAAAGAATGATTCGATCAATTTTTTTACAAAACCAGTTATTTAAGTTACTAGTATTTTATATTATCGAAACATTTTGCTTTAAATGTTCCTTGTAAATAGTGTTACCTTAAATCGAGAAAAACCTATGAAATACCAATTGAATAAGTTTACGATTTATAACTTTTTTCGATGTAAACTTAGAATAACTGATATGTGTTATTCACCCTGCCATTTTCAAATGTTTTCTATGTAAAATATTAATATATATGATTTTTATAAAAATATTTTTAAGTGGTGAATATAGTATACTTTAATTCAAAGAAGCCATATTGTTTATTCAAAGTACCGTTAATTACACAACATCCGGGACGCCTATATATTTTTTCACCTTTCGTCGTTCGTTAATCATTATAAATGCGTTATTTTTTTGCAGATTGACAGACAATGGATTTCTTAACTATTTTAATCAATAATGCTTACCCCACACCTTTCACCAACAATCCTATTTTGCCGCTGCTTCTTATTTCGCTGGCCAAACAGAAGAATGCTCCTACAACTACGAACATATTCAATACTGAGTATGATTACATCATAGGTAAATATTTAACCAACCATCATATTTGCAAACATAATTAACCATCCACCACCACCTAAAAAAATAATATAAATGAATTATATTTCTTATGCAGGCCTCCGTGGCCGAGTGGATAATGGCGTCAGCTGGGAATCAAAGGGTTCCTGGTTAGATCCTGTACGACGGACGTGAGTAAGACTATCTTGTGATCGGAGGGTTACCAGCTTCACTACAAAATACTAGAAATGTCGTCCAGAACATCCACAAAAATTATCGGCGTGTATAAGGGCTGGTGCACTATAAATCTGATCGGGGTCCAAAGTCCCGACATCTATTGAAGGCGTTGGGTGCCAGTTCAGGTGTTTCCTCGTCATCTGACCATGGTTCTAAAATAACGAGGTAAATGTATCAATGTGTATGTGTTACCGAGTCTTTCCTTCGAGATAGACTCCGAACCGTCGTCAATAGCCCACAGTGCAGCTCTAGTGCGACGTTGATTAACCAAACCAAGCGAGCTAGTTCAGGTGTTTCCTCAGGTTCAGGTGTCATCTGAACATGGTTCGAGCCCCAGTTGCTCAGTTGGTAAGGCGTTCAGCTACTAATCAGAGGATTGGTGGTTCGAATCCGTGCGAAGGACTTGACATAGAAAAGTAAAAAAGTAGTGATCTTGCGATCGGAGGGTTGCCATCTTCGCTACAAAAATACTAGAAAGTCGTCCAGAATATCCAACAAATTATACTGGCGTATATACGGGACTGGTGCACGATAAATCTGATCGGGGTCCAAAGTCCCGACGTCTATTGAAGGCGTTGGGTGTCAGTTCAGGTGTTTCCTCGTCATCTGACCATGGTTCTAAAATAACGAGGTGCATGTATGAATGTGTGTTCCCGGGTCTTTCCTTCGAGATTGACCCCGAACTGTCGCCAAGAGCCCACTGTGCAGCTCTAGTGCGACGTTAATTAACAAAACCAAACCAACCAAACCTGAACATGGTTCAAAATACGAGTTATCGTTCCCGGGACTTTCCTACGAGATAAGCCCTGAACCGTCGCCAATAGCCCACTGTGCAGCTCGAGTGCGACGTTAATTAACGAAACCAATCTATTCTTATGAATTTTAATTATCTTTAATTAGTTTGGTTTTGGTTAATTAACGTCGCACTACAGCTGCACAGTGGGCTATTGGCGACGGTTCGGGGTCAATCTCGAAGGAAAGACCCGGGAACACATACACATTCACACACTCATTCATACATGCACCTCGTTATTTTAGAACCATGGTCAGATGACGAGGAATCACCTGAACTGGCACCCAACGTCTTCAATAGATTTCGGGACTTTGGACCCCGATCAGATTTATCGTGCACCAGTCCCGTATACACGCCGTAAATTTTTGCGGATGTTCTGGACGACGTTTCTAGTATTTTGTAGCCAATCTGGCAACCCTCCGATCACAATATCACTACTTTTTACTTTTTTTTGTCATGTCCATCACCTCGCATCGAATCGGGAACCTTCGTACTCCTAGCTGACGCCCTTAACCGCTCGGCCACGGATGCCCCTATCCTTAATTAGAGTATTTCTATTTTTTTTTGGTTTGGATTAATTAACGTTGCACTAGAGCTGCACATTGGGCTATTGTCGATGGTCCGGAACCTAATCCGAAAGACCCGGGAAAAAATATCTCGTATTTTTGAACGATGGTCAGATGACGAAGACAACATCTGAGCTGGCACCCAACGCAACCTCAATATCAGGACATTGGACCCCGATCAGATTTATCGTGATCAGTATCGTATACACGCCAGTTTAATTTGTTGGATATTTTTAGACAACTTCCTAATATTTTAGTAGCGATGCTCCCAATTTTCCGATTGCAAGTTCACTACATTTTTACTTATCTTTGTCAAGTCCATCAGTCGGGTTCGAACTCACCATCCTCTGACTACTAGCCGTACACCTTTATCCACTGGACAACTGTGGCCCTGAGAGTATTTCCAGCTCCTAGGATTCCCCCACCTCCACCTTAGGAATATACTTAGTATATATTTTATAATAAATCACAATCATCATTCAAGAAGCCGTGTGGATTTGTTTATGTGGATCATAGGTTAAACCATTTAAAAATATAAATTAATGGAATGTTGAAATACAAATTCCCAGTAAATTAATTTATATAAAGAAGATCTATGTGCATATAAAATAAGAGGTTACAAAAACGTGTATAAGTTTAATTATTACTTGGTTGCAGCAACATTCCAAATGAATAGTCTCGATTACTAAACAAGCTAATCACTAAATAGGTTTTTCCGTGGTTAACACGATTCAAGTTATAAAAAAAAATTAAAATTATTTTAAAATATAACTCTTATTTGATGATAAAACTCATTCGAAAATTATCAAGGTGATTGTAATAAATGTTGGATTTAATGAAAGTTTAAAAGCCAAACAGGTTGATGAAATATTTTAAAATTGCCTAATAACTTCATCTTAATTGAAAGAAAACAAAGAAAATATGTGGATAAATCCTACTCAAAAAACAATTATCAGTGTATGAAAATTAAATATCATGACACTAATTGTTTCCTAGGAGCTAAAATATTAGCAAACAATCACAAGCTGTCAGAAATAGTACATTTCAATAAACAAAATATATAATGGCTGTATTCAGAGGGATTCCTTTCAACAAGCCACCTAGGGGACAACCTGAGTTGAAAAGAAGCGGAAGCTATGATTGATATGTATAAAATATGCAATTGCTTTCGGCTCAACTTAGGTTGTCCCCGAGTATAGTAATTTAATGATATTATATAGTGGGAGCTGGATCTGCTGGATCAGTGGTGGCCAGCCGCTTATCTGAAATACCATGCGTCAGTGTCTTGTTGCTGGAAGCTGGGAAATCGCCTCCTCTGCTCACAGATGTCCCGGCTATAGCGAGAAGTTTCTTATTCTCAGACTTGGATTGGGCTTACAAGACAGTTCCTCAGAAACACTCAGGATTTGGATTGATAAATAATGTGAGTAGGTATATTCTTTTCACAAGCACACTGTTGAAAATAGGTACATAAAAATAAGTAAAATGTACTCATTTTTGAGTATATTCGATGCTTATCATGGTTTCGAATACATAAGTTTGAATTTGAAAAAGACGTGTACTCAAAAATGAGTACAATGAGTAAAATTGAATAAAAAAAGCAGATGCTGGCCGCAGTCCACAGCCTTATCCATTAAATTATCAGGGCAGCTTGAAGAAGTTATAAACAGAATAAATGTTTAAAGGTGTGTAAAAAGAATGGAAAGTAAGGTACTTGAGTTATAATAACTCAGTTTCCATTTAAGCGATCGATATCAAATAATGTGTAAAACCATCTTCTGAAGAACTATTTTAAATTTGCCGGGCGCTTTGTTAAGGTGGCTTGAACAGTAACTGATATTAGCAATATTTAATCACACTACTCATTTTTGTGATACTTATATTTAAGTACATCATCGCTCACTTACGATTGTACAATTGTACTCAAAGAAAAACGAGTACATTCAGGTACTCAGTTTTAAGTACATCTTTTTTTACAGTGCAGTTGGTTAAAGTAAATACTAAATATTAGAATGCAAATTTATATAGAATAAAATATATTGTATTACAGTTATTTCTTCAGAATTTATTTAAATATGAATTGGCACTCTTATTTTTCATACAGCAAATGATATGGCCGAGCGGGAAGGGCTTAGGTGGCTCCAGCCTTGTGAATGGAATGATATATGTCAGGGGCAATAAGAAAAACTTCGATGACTGGGCTAGGCAAGGGGCTGTGGGTTGGAGCTATTCAGATACCAAACCCTACTTTCTGAAACTTGAAGACAACAGAGATTCCGAGTATTTGGCAAATGGTATTTACAAAGTTCTAAAACATATAATTTATTAAAATATATATATATATATATACTTAAGGAAATGTTCTGCAGTCTGCAGAACATTGCCGTGATCTACAGTTTTCCGTGATTACTGCTCTGTTGAGTAAAAAAAAGCATCAATGTCGCTAGTTTATGTATAATAATAATATTGATATCAATGGAGTCGTATTTAAATTTTTTCTATAATAAAAGTTTAATATCCAAAAATAAAATAAAAATATAATAATGCTTTGATGTACAGTTACGTAAAAGTAAATATGTTTTGTGAGCTCATATTTATGGGATACGAATAATAAAATATTTTCTTAATTGTAAGCATACTGATAGAAGAAATTCCTAAAAAACGTAAAAGGGAGAATTGAAAGGGAAACGCATATATGTATTATTTGTGTGATGATAAATGAGTAGATTGGAGACAAAATTATTGAACCTAATTGTAAAATTTATCACTGCTAGGGTCATACTGATCTTAAAGGCTCAGTGCTAGGGTTCGCGAGGAAAAATCTCATTGAGCCTAGAAGCGCTGTCCCGATATATTAATCTAGTTTAAAATTTCGACCAATAATGTCAAGTCAGAAGAAATACAGTTCATGGCTAACACAGCATTGGGGAAATTGTAGTTTGTACTTATTTTTCCTTACGATTCCATCATTAATAAGAAAATTGTATCTCCTTTTGCAATCAGTTTGAGTAGAATTGAAAGTTTAAATTGTATATTTTGATCCCAAGCGTGTTAAATCATCATTGTGCTTCTAATACACATATTTAATGTATTTACAATACTTCTTAGTGTTAATATCCTTTCAGGATACCATGCTGTTGATGGTCCAATGTCCGTTCACAAGTCACGGTATGAAGCAGAAATAGAGAAACCGTTATTAAAGACAGCAAATATGCTTGGCTATAAATTAGTGGATTCCAATGGCCGTAGACAAACAGGTGAGTATTTCAGATTAATGCAATACCGAATTCTTATTTTGCAAATTTAAATTAAAAAGCATTTAATAGCTAAATTTTGTTAAAATATATATATACTAATAAAACACTAGCATTACAATTTCAGTTTTCATAGTCATCAAAATTATTTTCAGGATTTTTCGACCCTCAAGGAACGTTTAGAAATGGACAGCGATGTAGCACAGCCAAAGCGTATTTGGTACCTGCAGAAAACCGAACAAATCTCGATATAGTGACGTGCGCTTTTGTGAAAAAGGTAATGAATGAATAATTTTAAAAGAATATTATATTCAAATAAAAATGTAAACATTACCATTGAAACCAAGTTCACAAATAGTTAAAAAAAATCCATACAGATAAGGCAGGGTAAGTGTACGCACCTAGTGGGTTTTTGGTTATTTCTCAGGAGGTAAAAAATATATCAACTTCAAAAATTTACACGTCCTTTATATATTCATGGATATTCATACCAAGTTTGGCCAATTAAGGAAAAAACCGCATGGGAATGAAAATGTGTAAAAAAAATCAAATACATACTCTTGCTCTTATATGAGTTTAAGAGTACACATATGAGGGCACAATAGTACGCAAATGAGGCTCAATAACACTCACATGGGAGCTCACGTGTACGTACGCATTAACAGTGATCACAAATAAATGACCTACTGACTTGAAGCTTCATTTTGTTGTTCCGTTGGTTCAGCCCAATGATTTGGTTGTTTTGGAGGTTCAACTGGAGCTTCATTTAGTAGTTGATCAGTTACTAAAGAAGGGAGTAAAGTTCTTCGACTATAAATCTGGATCAAAAAGCTCAATTCTAGTTACTTTAAAGCATTCATGCAAACTTAATTTTTACGGAAGCAGAATACGCAGCAAAAAGCTGTTGCGTATTCTTGTCCTCCCGGGAAGTGTTTTGTGAAGTTGCCGCTAGGTGCAAGCACCCTGCAAATACAGAATTCTGACTCCTCACCTCATGTTGTTTCTAATGAACTGTACTTTAAAATAATATAGATAAAATAACATAAATTATTATTATGTACTCAGAACTCTTATGTTTTAAGTTCTAAATATTTTATACAAAAGTAGTAAAAGTATATTTTACCTTATAAAATCTATACAAAGAGCAGCAGACCTATGGGAATATGGGGTGATCTTCTGCTGTTGTCGACACACTAAAAAGTCACAACAAAAATTATATGCTGTTTTGTACCAACTTCTGATAAGTCCCTGCGTACTCTTAGCCGAATGTGTCATTTTACCTACTTAAAAAATATACGTCTAACCTTAACCTTAACCTACTGTCTTCTCATTTGCTGCTAGCTACATCAAAGGAAATTTACTTTAAAAATGTTTCAAGGACTAAACATAGTGTTATATTTTCGATTCCAGGTACTTATTAAAGGTGACCGAGCGACGGGAGTTGAATTTGATCACATGGGTTCCACACACACGGTGAGGGCCAAACGAGAAGTGATTATGTCAGCTGGGGCCGTTAACACTGCACAGCTGTTGATGCTTTCGGGAATCGGGCCGAAGACACACCTGCAAGATTTGAATGTGAGTGCATATTTTGAAATTATCCACTCTGTTTAAACTAATCTGAGCGATTACAAGAGAAAAATATTCCAACTTTGAAACGATATTTCTTTTCAACCAAAGAACTTAGAGAGCCATTCTACAATTAATAGTGGACGTTCAGAAGTTACAATTTTTTTGTTACTAAGAAATTTTGCTAGATGCGTTCTTCCCCAAACTTCTGATTACAATTTTTCCTTTGAAAAAGCACACTTTTTCACTAAATTGACGAAACCAACGTACGACACTCCATATATCAATAGGGCGAATTTCGAATTTTCAAATTTTTTTTTATGTTGAATACTTTAGAAGTCTAAACCGAATCAATATTAGAAAATTAAATTACAGCGAACGTCTTCCGTTTTACAGTTGTCATCTCAGCGCAAACAGACAATAAACAAATGAACTGTTTTGTAGCGCAATAAAGAATATTTCTAGTGACATAATTTTTCCAAACAAATTAAACTTCAGAATGAAACTTCCCAATGAATAAATAGTTCTATCCACTTGTTTAGTGGTGGAGATAAGGACCGTGTTATGCAATAATATAAACAATGTTTATTTTGAGAAAACTAGCTTTAGAGGTAACCACTGAATAGGAAAGGCACGCTGAAGCAATTCGCTACATGTCCATTGCCGGCTCTTTATCTCCAGTACCTGTAATAAATGTTTAGCGTATAAAATAAAACCATAGGCTACCATTTACGTTGAAAATGGTATCTTTTAAAAAATTATAAGTTGATTCATCAGATTGAGTAGCAGATAGAGTGTTCCGAGTGATATTTTAATAGTTTCTAAGTATCCATTTATTCAGTGAAACTTAAATATTATTATTGACTTTATTCAATTGTATACTGTTAAAAAGGTATTTAAAAAAAAAAAATGTATACTCATGTTTTTATTGCATTCGATGCTTATTTTTGTAAATGCAAATGCAAACCTACCAGGTTCGATGCATTTCCTGTAGTTCGGAAGACTCAAGGAGAAGAGACATCTTTTAAAAACTTAACTAGTTTTTATTTACATTCCCAAACAATACTTTTTGTGGAGGAGCTGAATTTTTATCCAACCATACTCAATGGCGGCCTAGTGCTCTCTCTGTTCGAAATCCGAACCGAAACCTCTCAAGTGGAAGATGCCACATTCCAAACCCAAATGGGGCCTCTCAGCACAGTGAATCATGCCCCAAGTGGGCCGGTTTGCAACATTCTCCCACCTTTGAGTTTAAACTTATAAACTCAAATTTTACTTACTACAGCCCTCCCCACAAAAGCAAAGTCAAATATACAAAAAGGATACAAAAATATATACAAATACACACATATTGTTCATTGAAAACAAAAACAATGACTTATTTGCTAATTAAAAGAATGCTTACTAATTAATGCTAAAATATATATACATATAAATTTAAATGCAAAAAAAAGTATAAATTGAAAAAAATATTCTAAATATTAAATTCTCTTAAGTTTCATTCTTAATAGCTCAAACGATCTGGTGCATTCACAGTTCGACCACTTTGGCACGTTACCAGCGTTAGAGTTTGTTGTGAGATACAAAGAGTCTTAAATTTCTAAATATGAAAAGAAATATTCAAAATACAATTTGTTTTGTTTCACTACATCATTATGTACAGTTAAAACACTTTTAGTTTCTCAGAACTACTTATCTCTTCATTTAGAATATTTACACTAGAAGGCCACCTGGATTCTGAATTTCAGAGCCAAGATGGACCCTCCCACCATTTTAATTGTTTCAACTTTTCAGTAAAACAATCACGAGACTCGAGGTTGGCAGCTTTTTATACACCTGGTATATTATGCCAGAACTGAGGAGGATCAGTCACAGAAAGAATGTATTTAATTCGATTTATCACTAATGTGCACCACTCGGTCATCTTACTCCGAAAACTGTTGAAACTGTTTCTAACAGCTGTAGAAGTGTCCATCGAATAGAATGGACGAATTCCAGTGATCCCCAAGTCACATAAACTTGGGATATAATCATCAACACTTAGATGATTGGCAGTTGGAGAAAGATCACGGGGCACTAGATTCAAATGATGATTTATGGTGGCACTTAATTGAAATGGTGAGCATTTTACACCAAAACAAACATTTGTATGACGATAAGTTATTGACTTACCCGAGTTTACACTATCAGATGCACTAAGTAGAAGGTTTGGCACTTTTTCCAAACATTGATTCGGAGACGATAATCCCTTCTGTTTACAACTTGCATCATACACAAGCCTTTCCGGCATTCGCCGCACTGGGTCGGGGGGGATGAAGTCGGCTGAGGGGGTCGCTACTTCGACCGGGAAGGAATCGTCTCGGATTCGAATAGCATCTTCATCTGTCGTCGAGACCTTCAATACTGGGACGGGGGGGATGAAATCGGCTGAGTGGGTCACAACCGCGGCCGGGAATGAATCTCCTCGAATTCGAACGCGATCTCCATCCCTCGACGAGATCGTCAGTGCTTTTAGATGTATTGTAGCTCGGACACGGCAAGCTATAAGCTTCTCTTCATATACTTCGGCAGCATAGCATTCTTTATTGAAGTCTTCTTGGCTGCATCCCTCTTCCTGATCCTGCAGGAGTTCCTGGAACACAACGTCTAGGGCAAAGAGTTTTTTGGCTTTTTCTTCTAGCTGTTTCAAAGCTATTTGGACATTCACGGCTTCAGCCATTTCCGTTATAAGCTCACGTAAGAGCTTAACGGCCTTTGTGAATGAACCTCGCACGGCTGTGCGTCTTTGTTTGAGAGATTGCATTGTCTCTTTTTCCTCGAGTCCCTGTTCGGGCGCCATAATTTTGTAAATGCAAATGCAAACCTACCAGGTTCGATGCATTTCCTGTAGTTCGGAAGACTCAAGGAGAAGAGACATCTTTTAAAAACTTAACTAGTTTTTATTTACATTCCCAAACAATACTTTTTGTGGAGGAGCTGAATTTTTATCCAACCATACTCAATGGCGGCCTAGTGCTCTCTCTGTTCGAAATCCGAACCGAAACCTCTCAAGTGGAAGATGCCACATTCCAAACCCAAATGGGGCCTCTCAGCACAGTGAATCATGCCCCAAGTGGGCCGGTTTGCAACACTTATCATGGCTCAGAATATATGAGTTTCAATTTTGAAAAAGACATGTTCTCCAATATAAGTACAATGAGAGAAAATGAGTAAATGCTTGCCTAAATAGGCTGCTTTCAGAAATGACTTTCAATAAAAATCGCCAATTACAACCTTTCCGGGAATCGAATCTAGATCCCCCGCATCGCAATCCAGTGCATTATACTTTAATCTTCCAGGACGACATTGAAAAATCATATACAGAAGAAATGTTAAATGTGGTTCTTTTTTTACAGTTAAAAAAGGTATACTATGGTAATGGGAAGTAAGATAATTGAGTTGTAATAATTTATTCCCTATTTAAACAATCGGAATGTGGAAAATCGTCTTCTGAACAACTATTTTAAGTTTGGCAGATTTTATCAAGATCGCATAATCAGAAGCTGAGGTTAACAATATTAAATCACATTGATACTTTTTGAGAAAGTGCTGTTACTTGTATTTGAGTATATTATACGACCGTTTATGATCCAATTCTACTAAAAGAGAAAGGATTAGGTTCATATACTCATTTTTACGTTCCTTTTTTTACAGTAAACAATAACAGTTTAAATAATAATCTAAATATTTCCCAAAATAAAAATCTCTTAATGAATGTAAGACAATGTTTATGTAATAATTTTTTAATTTGTTGATATCAATTACACGTTTTTATACTAATAGATTCCATTTGTAGTAGGCCTTTGTTCTAAACCTGTAACGCATACTAAATCGATCCATTAAATTCAATAAACTCCAAACAAGATATAAATTTGGAAAAACTTATCGTGATTTTGTCACCAAATTTATAGATAACCATTATATATTTTTAAATTTATAGATTCCAATTGTGGCAGATCTACCAGTGGGGGAAAACATGCAAGACCACTTACGCGTTCCTGTGCCTTTTCAGATCGACCCAAAGATCCCTTCCATACGGAAAAAGACTGAAAGTCGAAAAAGTATCGAAGATTACATCAATAACAGATCTGGTACTGTTACAAATTGAAACAATCGAAGTTGATATTGATTAAAATTTTCTGCCACTCTTTTTATACAGGTTAAAGTCATTACCCATAAATGATATTTTATTTGGTATTGTATAAATTATATTGTTGTTTTTGTTAAAATATACTTTTTATTATAACTAACATAAGTTGTTATATAATATAAATTTTACAGGTGTTTTTTCATCTCATGTGACACTATTGGCATTTTTGAACGCAAAAGAACCATCTGCTAATGATAACCCAGATTTTCAACTCGTTTTTCTTGAATTTTCAAGTCATGTTGTCAAAAACTATTTTGGCTTAAAACCAGAAGTAAGAGGCTTTTATTAATATGTTATACAATTCACAGTTTTTGTATGCATTTCCCTAAGTTGAAAACGTAGTAGTTATAATTACTGTTAATTTTATGTAAACATATAATGACACATTATAACATACTATAAAATTATAGGTATAACACTATTTCACTTATAGATAATAATGTTCAGCATATGATAACTGAAAAGTTATTGAATTTGAATGCACAGTAGTTCATCTCCAAGTTCGTCGGCTCACGTTGTAGTAAATAAAGTATTAAATACACTACGTACCACGGCTACGATGGCACATTTCACATATGGGAATATAAAATAGAATACTTATAAAAATAAGCAAAATCCCATTAAAAACATCTATGTAAAAATTACCAAGTTCTCAACACAAAAAGAGATGACCATAAAAAGTAGTGACATTTAAAATATGCCAATTTTAATGACAATGGAGATTAATGCTATTAAAAAAATATCTGTCATACGGGTGTTTGGTGAAGTTAACCATAATGTGTTTTATTAAAAAAATATTCAAATAATTGGTGATCATATAGCCATGATATGTCCATTTCGTTGAAAAGGTTATTAATATAGCAGTGAACAATCTGTTTTTAATCATTGTAAATCATATATAACTTCATATAATTAGGTCAACGAAGATTTAAAAAAGTTATATGTCATTTACATCCGATATCAAGGATGTTCTTTAAAAAAATTTTTTACAGATAAATTGATATACAAATAAATTGAAATACATTGATTTTCCACGCACCTTAACATGGGTCATCAAAACAAATATAATTTATAATTATTTAAAAAAAAATAATATACTTAATTGATGCAACGAATCAGGGGAACTGCATATTCTTAATCATCTGGCGAATTAAAAAAATGTCAAATTTATAAATTTGTTTTCGATGTAATATCGTTTACGAAAAATATGCTAACATCGAATATTTTAATGAATTTAATGTTTATGTGTATTTCTATAAAGACTGGAAATTCGTGGACTACTTAAGTCATTCAGCTCCATCACAAGATTAATTATATTTTTCATAAAACGTTATGTCCAAGTTCAACAAACACCCGTATGACAGATATTTTTGTTATATAGTAGCATCAATCTTCATTGTCTTTAAACTGGGCCATATTTTAAATTTCACTACTTTTTATGGCCAGCCCTTTTTCTGCTGAGAACTTGGACTTTTTTACAGAGATATTTTTGATGGAATATATTAATACAGTCACCGATTGACATATCTGGTAGATGTAACATATAAGTAGCATAATTCGTGATGATCAGATGTATTCAAACTATAAAGTGGACTTAAAATTTATTCACATTAAAGTCGGTATAGCGCTTCGGTGTAAAATATATTTCGAGATATGTTTTAAGGGGCTTCAAAATACCAAAATTGGTTCGCACATTCTTGCTCACAATATAATGTTAATTCTTTTTAGATGCTTTCAGATGAATGTATTAATTTAAAAATTACCACTACAACATTTTAAAAATATATATTTTTGCATTCTTCCAATAGGTATACCAAAAGACATTCTACCCCTATGAAAACTCGTCTTTATGTGTTTGCAACTCGCAAAATTTGCAACCAAAGAGCCGAGGAACAGTCCGTCTCCAGTCAGCCGATCCTTATGACATGCCCCTCATAGATCCCAATTACTTTGGGGATCCTAGAGACATTAAAGATGTTGTGGCTGGTAAAAAGGATAATCATTTATATTCATTATTATGGGTTCATTATATATCCCGTAAAATCCTATGTTATATTTTTTTATAAAATTGTAACTATTATTGTATTTGTAATAATTTGTAAATGCATGCTAGATAGAAAAATACCGTAACCTTAGATAAATAATGTAAGTTCTAAATGAATTTTGTTCCCGCTACCTGTATGTTATTCAAGGGCATTAACCCATCGTTACTTGGTGTGTCTACTAAGACCCATAAACCAGAACCCTACAAAAGTGAAAAAAATACCTATTATTAAAACTATTTCATCTGATCCTCAAATTCCTAACAACCTTGATGGGGATTTCATCCGCCAAATTATTGACTATATCAAGATGGACAGCAATTTTTTTGGGACGCCCCATTGGAACGTATTATAAAACAATATATAAATTTTCTTCTTTTTTCTGTCCTGAACATGTTAAAATTAATTGTTTTATTTGTTTCGTAATTTTGCTACGACTCTTGCAACCCAAACATCATTGGGGGTCACAGGGATTAATTTACAAATATAAATATTGACGACCAACAACAGGCTCAAAGCTCAGCAAGGTTGGTCCAACAAGCTAGTATCTCTTAACTCTCCCCCAATGCATATCTAACTTCTTCTTAAAATCTGTTACTCCTTTAAAATTAACAATATTCACTGGCAAGTTGTTCCATTTGTCTATTACCCTATTATAGAAATAGTGTTTTCTCCCTTCCCGATTAAAATGGGATAACTTAAACCCATGACCTTTCGTTCTATCACCCCATATTAATATCTAAACCCTCCACATCCCCTTGTTTGATAAATTTGAACAGCTGAATCAAATCACCTCTAACCCTTTTCTCTTCCAGAGTATACATATTCAAATTTCTCAATCTATCTTCATAATTCATGGCCGAAAACCCTTGAACCATTTTAGTAGCCCTGTGCTGAATTTTATCTAACAATTCAATGTCTTTTTTAAGATATGGTGACCAAAACTGTACAGCATACAGGACAAATATTTTAAAAAAATGTATTGGTTCAATTTTCTGGAAGGTAATTCTCAGCGAACAAAATGTGTGCATTGAAGTGTTAATCAGTTTACTAAATAATATTTTGGGGTTATATTTAATAAAACTTTGCTAACAATCGGTCTGAGAAGGATGAGTTCAACAATTCTATGTACTTCGTCCAATTTTTCTCTACGTATTGGCATCATATAATAAAGTTTGCTATAATTGATATATATTTGATTTGCTATAATTGAATATTACAATAAGGACTGATAATACAAACGGCCCAAAACCAATTTTTATCTGTTTTGAGTTACCGTTATCTATGAACACAACTTGACGAGTTTTATTTCAATAAAAATAGTTATTGTGCTTTCTGAAACATAAAACAATAATAATACACATAATAATAAAAATAACTATCGATTTTTTGCGAAATTCAAAGCTTTTTGGTCGTTTGATAAAAAACAAACAAAATGTTTTTTTTCATACATATAACAAATACATATAATTAATAATATTAAATACAATTACACATAGTTATATTTATTCAATATAATAGAAGATGTTTCCATAGATTACTTTATTTGTATTATAAAAATGCTTTTATATTGCATACAATTGAATTGTTTTTTCAAACTAGGAATGAAGTCATGCATTAATATCATATCCAGTTCACCAATGCGGAAAATTAAATCGAGAGTTGCTGTGGGTCTGGTGCCTGGTTGTGAGAAACTTAACGGTGATCTTTACTTGGAATGTGTGGCAAGGACAATCACTAACACTAGCCACCATCCAGTGGGGACGGCAAAGATGGGGGACCCGGATGATCCGTACACGGTCGTCGATCCACAATTGCGGTGAGAGAAGCTTTTCATATTAAATTTGCATTACCTTAAGACATATAAGCATAAAAAATGGCTTTCTTCAGGTTAAAATTGGAATGTCGTAAAATTATCGTTTTTTGCTTCTACACTTGAACTCTTGATGCATCAGAAGAAGAACAATACAAATTAAATTAAGTCCGATTGTTTTTTTCTCACCGATTCAATTATTAAGTTCAATTGGGTAAAAAAATTTTTTTTATAAACTTTTTCTGTGTAAAGATTTAAATAAATTTTTTCAAGAATTTTTATTGCTATGATATATATGGACAAATTACAAGTATACCCATGAAACGCCCCATGTATTTTATTATTTTTAAAAGGGGTTACAATTGTTCAATTTCGGATTGTAAGGTATTTCTCGATAATTTACGATTTCTGAAATAAATATCAATGTGGGTATGTGTAATTTTAAGATTAAACAAAGGCTTTAAATGTTCCTCTTTTTCTATGTATTCTACATTTTTGATTTTATAACAGTTTCGTTATATATATACTGTTTTCTTTCTTAATCTTACCTAAGTTACATATAAAATCACCAACCGCTGTCCCACTTTGGGGTACAGCTCAATTGTTCCACCAGATATACTAAATATGATGCGTAACTTTATAAAAAATAGAAACTAACTCGTTTCCATTTTAAATAGAGGAAATAAACAAATAATATTTTGTAAAACGTATTATTGGATTTTGGGAGTTTTACGTGCAATGGATAATGTAAATAATTACGAAATACCATTTCCTATCCATCCAAGTACTGACAAATAATTTATTCCCGAAATAATTATTTTTTCTAGGGTTAAATACTTAAAGAACCTGCGTGTCGTGGACGCTTCAATCATGCCGATTATACCTTCCGCCAACACAAATACAGCCACCATCATGCTGGCTGAGAAGGCGTCAGACATCATCAAGAATACAATCAATTGCTACACTCAGACCCCCGTCACAAGTCAAAATGAATTACCATGGTCTTCTTATTTCCAAAAACTCCCACTCAGTCCTATAGCAGTGTTTTAGAATGTCAATTACATAAATCACAAAAATGTGCTGTAATTTCAGATATTATATTCGTTTTCAATGAAAATAAAACATTATTTATTTCTAGATATTTTTAATTTTTTTTTTTTATAATTTTTTTTTAGGGTTTTTAATTTTAGATTGTCTGATCAAGAGCACACGTAATAACGTTCTCCCGCGCCATTTACTTTCAAAACCAAAAATTGTTTTAAATTAGAAGCCGAGTTTATTCATTTAACTATATCCGAAAACCAGGTTCTTTAAGAATCATTGCAAAATGTCTGGTGTCAGGTAATCAACTCATGAAAGAGGCACTTTGAAGACATCACAATATATAATATTACAGACGCATTTAAGTAATAAATTACATTAAATGGACGAAATTACAATCACGTCCACTCTCGTTCAGAGCAGAGCTTCATCTCTCTAGTTCTTACGAGGGAAATCTCCGTCTTTCCTCCGTCGTCGGGCGGGCGAACATTACACACGTTATATAGTTTTTTACTCCCATGTTAATTAGATTAGCAGTATGCTAATGATAGTTGTGTTCTTTCTCCAAGTTTATAAAAGTTTCTGAATGTTCAATTCAGAAAATTTTGTAAACTTGGAGAAAGAACATGATATATATTTTACATGTTTCTATTTACACGTTAAATTTTGTTTAAATTCTTCGAAATGCCCGGGAAAAGAACGTTGCTGGTCCATCTGTAGTGTTGATATAGAAAACGTTAAGTTACATGTTTTATAGACATTTAAAGCATTATGATTTGTTAATGCTTTTTTTATTGTTTTCTCTTTGGTACAACGAAAGATGGTACAACGAAAGTACAGCTATGGTGTGCTGAGGTTTTAATTGCTACCAAAAAGAGACCCTCATTGTGTTCCCCTTGATCTTTTCTCATACACTCACACTGGATTTCTAAATAAAAAATATTCAAGCAAAATAAATTTAACATATAGAAAATGCCGAGGCTTCTCTTTTGAGTGTTTGTAAGTAAATAACGGTTTTTGCTCCTTAATATTTTAAAATTGTAGCCAGTTATAAAGTATCTCTTGATATATATATATATTTTTTAATTTTTGGATATACCCTGTTTTGAATTTGGAATGTAAATATTTAAAATCTTAAGCCCCTTCTTTGCATCAGAAGAGTACATTTTACTTACGTTTGAGTACCTATTTTTAACAGTGTAGAAATCTGTGACTTTTGAATGAAATAAAACCCTTTTTAAATAGATTATTGTCCAATTGGAAGCAAAATATCTTCGAATTATGTGCAACAGAGAACGAAAGATTATTTTATGGTATATAAATAATAATTATTTAAAATAACAATTACATAAAATAGCTAATTTATATTCTTTATATTATTCTTTATATTATTATTCTTTATATTATTATTCTTTATATTATTATTCTTTATATTATTATTCTTTATATTATTATTCTTTATATTATTATTCTTTATATTATTATTCTTTATATTATTATTCTTTATATTACTTTTATATTCTTGCACAAAAAAAATATTTCCTTTAAAAAATTGTTATTAAAATCGTTCCAGCTGAAGTCCGTAAACTTCTGATGCAAAGAAGGGGCTTAAGATTTTAAATATGTACATTCCAAATGCAAAACAGGGTATATCCAAAAATTAAAAAAAAATATCAAGAGATACTTTATAACTGGCTACAATTTTAAAATATTAAGGAGCAAAAACCGTTATTTACTAACAAACACTCAAAAAAGAAGCCGCGGCATTTTCTTTATATTAAATTTATGTTGCTTGAATATTGTTTATTTAGAAATCCAGTGTGAGTGTATGAGAAAAGATCAAGGGAAACATAATGAGGGTCTCTTTTTGGTAGCAATTAAAACCTCAGCACACCATAGCTGTACTTTCGTTGTACCATCTAGGTAAAAGGGATACTACAGATGGACCATCAACGTTCTTTTCCCGGGCATTTCATTTTTTCATATGTTTCATTTTTGAAAAAGACTTGTCTTCAAAAATAAGTAAAAAGTACAGTCTCGGGCCTACATAGACTGCCTTCATAAATAACTTTCAACAATTTCAACCAGGAATCGAAACCGGTCCGTCTACCTGACGTCTTCCGCACCGATGTTCAAGGTCATATCCGTTGTACTACGAGAGCTAAGTGAAGAAGTTATATAAACAGAAGTAACGTTAAAATTGCGTGGCAAAAGAATGAGAAGTAAGATAATTGAGTTGTAAAAACTCAGTTTCTATTTAAGCAATTATCATAAAATAATGTGGAAAACCATCTTCGGAACAAATATTTTAAGTGTGCCAGGTGGCTTTATTAAGATGTCTTGAATAAAAGCTGATATTAGCAATAATAAACCATATTGCTCATTTTTGCAAATGTACGATTACTAAATTTGAGTACGTCATCACTCATTGACGATGCAATTGTACTCAAAGAAAACAAGTAAGTCCATGTACTCATTTTTAAGCAATGTTTTTACAGTGTATCTAACGGAATTTTATTACTCTTGTTAAATGAAAGCTCTGGCAGTGTATATGTGCATAGAAATCTAAAAAGTAGCAATTTTTTTTACCTAACGGGCCCTAGCAACACGGACCAACCAATTTCTTAATTGTAGTGTGCATTAAATAGATAGAAACGACTCACTTATCTAGTTATAGCTAGTGGCAATAATTAATTTGCTGAACGATTTTGGTTTGAGTTCTGTCTTTTTATTCTTCTCTTTCTATTTAAACTAGCATTCCTAGTCCATATAAAATGCTTCTAGTCTCTGTAATAGTATAGCATTAATTAACGAGTAGTTCGCAAACGACTGGTCGCATTGGGGCATAATACATAAGGAAACCCTTAAGTTTGTCTTGGACTTTCTCTGCATGGGTGGGACTATATTACGAGAGAGGTTGTTTGCCCCTATTCAATCCTCTCTCGCCCCCCCCCCCCTCTATCTCTCTGTATTCCAAATAACAATTTTGATTTTTTAAATATTTGCCACGAGCTGAAACTAGGTATATTAATGATTTCTATCTAATTCCTATAAGGTTTGACAATTTTTTTTTTCAGTACCCAGATCATCACTACTGCTTCATGCGTGAACTATTATTACTGTAGCATTTTGCCTTTTTTTTGTAAATTAGTTTTACTTGTTCATAGCAGGTAGTTGTAACTGTAGTCTGAAAATTTCGTCATATATCAAAATTTGAAGAAAAAAAATCCGTGTCAATTTACTTTAGTATCGAAATAAAATAGAAAACTATAATAAATCTTGAAATATTCACTGCATTTAATAAATGAACTCGACAAAATAACCTTTACCTTACCCGCGCTCTGTCGACTAAGCAGCACCTTCTTGGAAATCCCCCCTCTTGAAAAATCCGCTATTCACACATGAAAAGTTTTTATTCTATTACTACTAAGATTCGCAAAGGCCAAGGCCTTGTGTCTGATTAAATGTAATTATGAATGGTCGAATGATTCCCACTCTCTCTTAAAGAGAAATACGAAAGCGAGTTTAGAATATTAATGACTTTCCGTTCAAAACTCCACTGACCCAAATAAAAAAGAAACGTTTATAACATCAGCTCACCCGTTTTAATGCAGCATTTGTGATGATGCCTCGTTACTTCATTTAATACGTAAGCTGATTTAATTACTTATCGCGGACCGTAAAATAATACGTTTAAAAATTATCTGCTTTAATTTTTAAGAACAACAACTGATATGAACAAGCAAAGTAACTTTGAAGAACATAATTAAATATACATTTATTATAAAAAAATGAACAAGAAAATATATATGAGCGAAAATATATTCCTTTTAAAACGAATAACGAGGTTTTAAGTAAAATTTACCTCGCAAAAAAAATTTACCTCGTCTTTTTTCCATGTTGTTCATAGTAGCTTTTACTCTGTTCATGTACATTTCAGACCGTTTCTAAACGTAATATTTTTCGCTTCAATACCTCGGACGCAGTCTGATTTATTAAATGCAATGTTTATTTTTAAATGTTTTGCTTTATTCGTTTTAGCTTTAATAATTTTAGTCGTTCCAATGTTTCGAACACGAATTATTAAATTCCAATGCCATATTTTTATTCGCTTTAATATTTTTAGCCGTTCACAGCTTCCAGAATGCGGTCTGATATATTAAATTATATTTATTATTTAAATTCCAATTAAATATTTTTTATTCACTTTAATATTTTGTTATTCTCTAAAATCTCAAACACGGTCTGATTTATAAAAATGCATTATTTAAATGCCAATGTAATATTTTTATTTGTGCAAAGTTAAAGACGAGTTCTTCTATTATCTCAAACGCGGTCTGATATTTAATAATTATACAGTTAATTATTTAAATTCCAGTAAAATATATTTATTCGTTTTAATATTTTTAGCCGTTTATTGCGTCCAGAATGCGGTCTGATGTATTAAATGTAATGTTTATTATTTAAATTCAAATGACATATCCTTATTAACTTTTATATTTTCAGTTGTTCTAATATTTAAAACGTGATCTGATTTATTAATTGCATTATTTATTATTTAAATTCTAATGTATTATTCTTCAATATTTTTAGCCGTTCAGTGAGTCCAGAATGCGGTGTCTGATGTATTAAATGTACTGTTTAATATTTAAATTCCAATGACATTTCTTTATTTACTTAAATATTTTGTGATTCTCTAATATGTCAAACGCTGTCTGATTTTTAAAATGTATTATTTAAATGCCAATGTAATATTTATATTTGGTGCAAAATTAAAGACCAGTTCTTCTATTATCTCTAAAGCGGTCCGATTTAATATATATACAGTTAATTATTTAAATTCCAGTGAAATATATTTAATCGTTCTAATATTTTTAGTCGTTTATTGCGTCCAGAATGCGGTCTGATGTATTAAATGTAATGTTTATAAAGACATATCCTTATTAACTTTAATATTTTCAGTCGTTCTAATATTTAAAACGTGATCTGATTTATTAATTGCATTATTTATTATTTAAATTCTAATGTAATATTCTTTAATATTTTTAGCCATTCAGTGAGTCCAGAATGCGGTCTGATGTATTAAATGTAATGTTTATTATTTAAATTCAAAGATCATATCCTTATTAATTTTAATATTTTCAGTCGTTCTAATATTTAAAACGTGGTTTGATTTATTAATTGCATTATTTATTATTTAAATTCTAATGTAATGTTCTTTAATATTTTTAGCCGTTCAGTGAGTCCACAATGCGGTCTGATGTATTAAATGTATTGTTTATTATTTATTTTCCAATGAAATATTTTTTATATGCCTTAATATTTTTAATCGCTGTAATATCTGAAACAAGGTCTGATTTATTAAATGTATTATTTAAATTCCAATGTAATATTTTTATTTGGTGTAAAACTGAAGGCGAGTTCTAATATCAGGAACGCGGTCTGATGTACTGCTTTACTGTTTATTATAAAAATTATAATGTAATAAATTTATTCTCTTTAATATTTTTAGTCGCTTCAGCGTCTCGAACCAGGACCATCACTCGAATGCGGTCTGTATTTATTTTTGCTATTAATTAAATTTTTTCAGCCGCAACTGACTGACGTAAGTTTTTTTTAATTTTATGGTTGAATTATTTTTTAATGTTACACTTATTTGAATTTAACCAGAGATCAAATAATACTTACTTACAATGAGTATTTACTTAAAAAAATTAAGCAAATATATTCATGGGCGTGAAACATATACGACACTAATATTTATTTTGAAATGCGGGGATCTTAAAAATATATGCCTTTAGAAAAATATCACGTTTTGCGATAATTTATATATTTTAATGTGTGTTTCATTTTATTTAAATTTTTCTTTCCCGTTAATAGCCCAATGTGCAGCTCTGATGGACGTTAATTTACAACGGCGATTCATTCCTAAATTTTTATTAAAAGTTTAGGAATGAATCGCTGTAACGCGAAACATTTAAAAAAAAAATTGTTAAGAATAAGCGCCAAGTGAAATGTTTTTATTACATAGTTAGGAATGAATCACGCCAAATTTGAACATTTTTATTAAATAGTTAAGAATGAATCATGCCAACACTGTGTCGCGACTAATTACTAAATTTTTAACAAAAAATATGAACTATAATGCAATATTTTTAGGCGACTGCTCTTTTTAATTAATAACCGACCCAGGCGCAATGCTGGTACTTGAATTTAAATTTAGAAATTCCTCGGGGGGAGGGGGTATTATTACTATGAAGGTTTTGTTTAGTCGGTGAAGCGCGGGTTCGGAAAAGGTTATTTAGTCGATGTTTTCGATCAGAAATACAAAAGCATATTTGCCGCATTTGATCAATGGAACTGTGTAATTATTGTGTATAGACTGTCATTTTTAAAAAAAAATAAGTTAACTGAAATGGCACGTATCTGACCAGTAAATAACCCCATAGTTATAGTTTATTAATCATATGCAGTAAATATTATCAAAATTTATTAAAACATCAGAGTTTTAAATATTATTTCGATACTAAAAAAGAAATTGTTTCATAATTAAAACAAAATCTTTAAACAGCAGAATATGACACAATTTTTTAAATGTCATAGATTTTAATTTTTTATGCACATGTATTTATCATTTCAATTCAAGTAGACGAGGAAAATGTGTGTATAAACTGTCCTTTTTTATAGTAAAAATTGGAAAACAAATGTACAACATTAAAATGTTATATAAATATTGAAAATATTTAATGCTTCGGATTAAATAAAATAGCACAAATATTGCATTTTGCAAAAAAAGAAATGTAGACTAATAAATTTATGTACCGTTTGCACATGAACCCCCCCCCCCCCCCCCCATTAAATTTTTTTTTCGTTACGTGACCCTGTCAAATACAACAACAATTTTTTTTTAGTTTTATTGAATGGACTTAATGTATATTTTGAGAATAAGGCGTTTATATATAAATATATATATATATATATATATATATATATATATATATATATATATATATATATATATATATATATATATATATATATATATATATATATATAAACGCCTTATTCTCAAAATATACATTTATCGCACCCCTGCAAAACAGTGACATAAGTAAAAAAATGGCAATTTGAGGTTATATCATTGAAAAATATTAAGAGGTGCCTCTTCGTGCATGAAAAACGTTACATCTCTATCTCGCAATTTATCCACATGAGGGCAGATGTATCAGTTTCATTATAGACTAGTTCATGATTCGTCGAGGCAAGTACAGTCTCACTTCAGCGTCACTCCTGGAAGATTCAATCAAGAAGGGTGGCACATTTTGAGTTGTGTCATTTTTCATGTAATAAGGCAAGTTGAATGTAATTTTTAATAGCATCATTATCCAATAAGTAACATTTTTCTTGAGCCAATTATCTCTGAACGTATTTTTTTACTGTGTTATTTCGACTTGTGGCAGTTTTCCTGACTGAGAGAGTCAGTATTTTGTGTTGTGTAACAATTATTCTTGATTTTAGTTTCAGAAAAGCAACAAAAATTACATAACTCAAAGACCTCACATATATTTACCTGATAACACCTCACATTCGACGAGAGCAAATCTGCAGATCCATATTACTACTCTATAGAATATAATAGAATTTTACGCCATAAATACTTTCCTGGAATTTACAAAAAAAAAATGTATTATTTCAAAATAAGTTTTGTAGTATTTTTAATTTGAATTTTCTCAAATGCAGCATTTTTAAATTATGTCACTTTTCTTGCAGAGGTGCGATATATTTAGAAATAAATTTACGTGGCATTATCAAAACGCCAAAACCTTAAAAAAATATATTAATATGTGTTGATAAATAAAATGACATGGTATTATCAAGTGCAACGACCAATTTTCAATAAAAAATATACGTTAATAAATAATATTACATGGCGATGCCAAATAAAACACTCAACTCTCTTAACATTTATACAGTTACTATCAAGTAAAACACTCAGATCTGTAAAAAGTATATGTCAGTAAAAAATATTATGTGTCAATGTCAAGTGAACTGCATTAATTTTAAATGCTTTAAAATAATGAACAATTTTACAAATATAATATGTACAATTTAAGTGGAAGTTGTTAGAAATAAAATTTATAGTAATGTTAGGACTTTGTTGTCTAATCTCAAAGTTTACTCTATGGAAATTTTCAATGCGATTTGAACACAGCTCCCGTTGGCGTAATGTTAGAACTTTACAACAAAACTGATTAAACAAATGTTGTATGGAACAATTTATTTCTGTAACTAGTATAACTTTTTTTTAATATTCTTTAAATATTTGATCATAAGTGTTACCTAGCAACAATATTACCTTAAATTAGGTAAAAATAACAGAAATAGCAGTTGCATAAAACGACTCTTTCTTACGTTTTATTAGTAACAATGTTTGAATTACTAAATTGTTATTCCATTTATCATTTAAAAGGTGTTTTTATAAAAAAAATTTACAATAAATGACTTGTAAAAATATTTCTGGAAGAATGAATGTAGTAAAATTATGTTAAACAAAATCACCTGTCCCTAGCAAACATGGACTTTTTCTTGTCACCGTTTACAGTTCGTAAATCGTTTTAAATATGTCCTTTATTCATTTCAGATCAGTATATGATGGATTTATTAACCATTTTATCCAATAATGCCTATCCAACACCTTTCTCCAACAATCCTATTTTGCCTCTGTTACTAATCTCGTTGGCTCAACAGAAGAATGCTCCGTCAACTACGAACACTTTCAATGCAGAGTACGATTACATAATAGGTAAAAAATTTCACTTTGCTGAACTTAAACAAAACTTTAAAAAAAAACGCCAAGCAATATACCCCAATGTAATGCAATCACATAACATTTTAAGAACATTATTAGCTGTTATCAAAATTACATGTTAATTTTCAGAGAAAGAATGCTTGTCTTTTGGTTGGAATGGTCTGAAACTTTTTCACACACCTATAAAATAATGTCATCAACTATTTATATAACAAACAATATTTGTTCAATTAAAACATACATCTTTCTAGCCGTGAAATTTTTTTGTTCATTGCTTAGTTCTAGTGCATTTAATTAAATTATAAGCTTAATTAAAATCGCCCAAAAACTTTATGTGCGTGAGGTGAACTTTTTTTGTATAATTTTGAATTATCCTAAAAATGAATTTATTTGATTTATGAAAACTATTAAAGTTATTATTATTATTTATTAGAAAAAAGCCAAACAAAATTGCGATTAATTATTTTGAGAAATAAAGAGGTTAAATAAAAAAAAATTGAGGCCAAAATTATAAAATGAAAAAAAAAAAAATATTGGGAAAAAAATTGGAATTGCAAAAAGTCTTCATATAAAACTGCAGTTTACTGTATAAAAATTTCCTTAATTTCTGAACTTTTCACAATTTGTCTAAATAAAAAATGCAGATTTTCAGCTGAAATTAATAACTTCTAAATATGGCTCCATGAACCTATTATGTGTTTAAAAAATCTGAAATACCGAACAAAATTCAAAAATGTTTCCGATATATCAATAAAATATAATTAAAAATATGTATCTCTAGATGTGAGTAATATAATATATTTCAAATAAGAAAATATAATAGCCATTTAAACATTTCTTATTTCTACCCTATTAGTGGGTGCTGGTTCTTCTGGATCAGTGGTAGCCAGTCGCCTGTCTGAAATACCATGCGTCAGTGTCTTGTTGCTGGAAGCTGGAAAATCGCCTCCTATTATAAACGATGTCCCAGCTATATCAAGAAATTTCTGGTTCACAGATATGGATTGGGCTTACAAGACAGTTCCTCAGAAACATGCGGCATTTGGATTAATAAATAATGTGAGTAGGCATTTTCTTTTTGCAATCAGTTGACAAAAATATTAGGATGTTGCAAATGAAGTGTCCTTTGTTATGTGGTATAAGAAAAGCAAGTATAATAGGAAACAAAAACAATTATTTAACCGAAGTAATATTCAGTAGAATCAGAAAAGTTTTGGCAATGATTGGCCATTTTTTTAATTTCTAGTATAAAAAAATTAAATGTATTTGGACGTGATAAAGTGTTCCACTGTAGGTGTCCAAGGATGTACCACTTTATACAAAGATGTATAAATGGGTATATCCTTGGGAAACAGTTCTCCAACAAAACAAAGTTCATCGCAAATATTGATGAGAATCTAGTTAAGAACTATTAGGAGATTACGTATAGTTATATAGTACAACTGATAGAACTGACGCATGGCTCTGAATGTGTATGTGCCTAGTCGCTGTCTTGGCGTAAGAGTACACCGTTTCTATTGATAAATTCTGGCTGCTTAATTTTTAGTTTTGTATACATTTGCCGCTCATATGCACAGACCTGTGGTAATGACTTGACTTCACGGAAATAAAAAGAAGTAAATCATACCGACAGAAGACCACCATACATGAGTTATGCATTACCTTCTTTGGATGTGGTGGCTGCTTCCGTGATCTTTCTAGAGATTCTTTCTCTGCCAATCATTGAAATCGTTCTTTCACTCTAGAATGGGTTCCCGAAAGACTTTTCTATTTGTGTCTTTTGAAGATTTCAAAGCCCACTCTCAGCCCTTGCGATCGGTGAGTTCGTATATCACTCGACTGTCAAGCTTTTGCATTTTCCCCGTTATAACCAAATTTCGGAAAACCTTTGAATAGTGTACTTTCTACACGACCCGTTGTACCATTTTCCATGGATCTTCTATAATTGTATTCAGCAATCACCCAGAGGAATGGTGTGCGGAGAAATGTAAAGAAGCTTGTTTTAAAACCTCATCTGCGTATTATCTAACATTTGAAAACAACCAAATTTGTTTGTTCGGAATACATTTCTCTACAAAATACTTGGTTAATCATTTGGATTGTAACTTTCCAAAAGTTTATCAATCATACCTCGTAAAGAAATAGTGACCTTCATTGCTAACTTTGCGACAATATTATTCACTCTTCTACACTAGTTGCAAGCGACAATTTCCATTATTGGATACCTATATTTGATGACACCAAGCATTTATATATGTGTGCTCGTACCATGAAACAGATGTTCGATTTACAACAACTCCTTAGTTAAAACTTCCTGGCCATTTACTTTATAAGTCGAATGTGCCGTGCCCTATAAAAAAAACTAAGCAACTTACAAGCTATATCAGGCTTATATAATGTTATATAAATTACTGTTTAAATACAATTTTGAAAGATTCTCAAGATTGCATACCGGGTACAATGTGATTTACACATTTGAATGAATGGCATATTCACACAGACTTTCTTTTCTTTATGTTTTAATTTATAATGAATCTGTATTTCTCTTTCACATACAGCAAGTGCTATGGCCGAGAGGGAAGGGTCTCGGTGGTTCCAGCCTTCTCAATGATATGTTGTACGTCAAGGGCAACAAGAAGAATTACGATGACTGGGCTCGACAAGGATCTGTGGGTTGGAGCTATTCGGATATCAATCCCTACTACTTGAAACTTGAGGACAACAAAGATCCTGAGTATTTTTCAAATGGTATTTACAAAATTAAAAAAAAATACAAAATTAAAAAAAAAAGCTGCAATATAAGTTTTCATTTCTTAAATGTATAACTATTTGTAAAGCTTGCATACATTTATTTGAAATTTTAAAATTAATATAAGTTACATTAAAGTATTTTTATGTTATCAGTTCAAATAATAATTTTTACTCAGAATTAGGTGAATGGAAGAGATATCAAGTTTTAAAACTTAAAATTGGACAAAATTATATATTGCAGTTGTACAATTAGTAGAATATATTTAAAATTGATTACATAATTAGCAAGATAAGAGAGGAGCTGACATGTTAAATTATAAAATTATTTAATTATTTTGATATCAATGAAAAAAAATCAACGTAGTTTTGTATCGTAGAAAATTTTATTCTGTAATATTTGGGCCTAAAAAATCATTTTTGGTAAAAAAATAAATCATCCCGTTTTTTGTAGAAATATGTAGTTATTCGGGACTGAAGAAAAAGACGATTTTCTGTATTAATTAAAAACATTGTTTTCTTTAGTCCCAAAGAACTATAGATTTCTTCAATTTTTTTAAAAGGATGTTTGCAGAAAACTTCCAGCTGGGTTAGATTATTCATATCTAATAAGAAAATGAACAGTTAATAATGCTTTAATGTAAATTTACGGAGATGTAAATATGTTTTACGAGAGTACATTTGTGAAAACCAAATAATAAAAAATAAAACATAGGAGAAACACCTGAAAAATACATAACTGTGAATCCATAATGCAACGCATATGTCTTCTTAGTGTGACAAAAAGATTCGAATCAAAATTCATTAACACTATTATGAAATCTAAAGAATGTCGTGAACGAAGTTTAAAATTCGCGCGTGTCAAATAATGTCAAGTCAGGGGAAACTAAACATCGAACACCATTTTAACTACTAAGTTTTGACTAAGGCACCAAAAGAAAGATTGTTGGAATGATATACAATGCTTATTTGAACAAGTCTGTTTATTTAAAACACTTTTTTGAAATAGAGATATATTTATATTTACAACATAATTCCAGCTACGTCATTCATATTTAGTTCTTAACGTTTTGCGTGCAAATTGATGATTCTTATCCCAAGTTATTTAACTAATATTGGATAAGTATACTTTGTTTTTTACTCTTAGAAGAAATACTAATATGTACCCAATAATCATACACATATATTTCACAATTTACAAGTATTTTTATTCATTAAGTGTTATTATTCTTTCAGGATACCATTCTGTAGATGGGCCAGTAACCATTCAGAAGCCACGGTATGAATCAGAAATAATGAAACCATTATTAGAGACAGCAAAGATGCTTGATTATAAATTAGTGGATTCCAATGGTCGCATTCAAACCGGCAAGTGTTTAAAAAATAATACAATCTATTTGGTAATTTCTATTCTGGAAAAAATGGTAATTGCTAAAGCTCTTGTTGTGATGCCGGATGCAAAGGCCTCAGGTGGTCGCTGTGACAAAAACTTTTTCGAACGTCATAGGTCACGTTGCTTCGTCTCTTCAGAATTTTCCTGAGAACCACTTTTAATGTATACCGGTATACTTCTAACGTATACCATATCTCCAGGATACTCGTATATCCGCAGTGGATGCGGAATGATATATCATAAATGAGGACGGACATGAAAAGTTAGTGTGATGACTTAGTTCTGACAACGGCGATTGGAGTTGCCAATTTGTTTCCGAATTTTCCGAATTATTCAATTTGTCATTAACTATTGGCTTTAGTGCAAATGGTCTGGCTTTGCTAAATTTGGGTATAGCTCTGTCTTCCAAATGTAAATTAACTTCGTTTAATTTTATTCTACACAATTCATAATGGAATACGTTTGAGTAATATTGCTTAAATTTATTTACATTTAGCTTAGTATAATCTTCTACGCTACAAATTAAATTCCAATTTAATTTTAATATTTTATACCAATATTGGACTAACAAGGAAGGGATTGTTTTACTTTGACTGTGAACAACAACTAGATGCAGTTGATATCTTTTTGAATTACAAAGAAGATTAACTTCAATCATACCAAACACCTTCAATGATTTTCCTTGGTAAGTACTGAAAGTAAACATCAGTCAGAATTAATTTTCATCTTACAAACATTGTATTATGTAAACGTTCTGGCGAAATACTGAAACATTGCACTGTATCCAACATCATATTAATATGATTTTTCAATATCGAGAGAATAGTAACAGTCCTTCTTACGTCTATATTCATAATTGCAGGTAATCCGCGTTTATCTGCGATTCGAATGATAAACTTTGGATTATCGAGAAAATCTTATTCACATGACTGGTTTTCGCTAAAACGGTGGAATATCAACTGACATCTAAACCTTGGGTTTTTTTCCTCCCGATTTTCGCAGAATAAACCATATATTTCGTATCTACTCAAGATGGCTACAGACACGATCTCTGTGTAGGCTTACAATATTTTGTTGGAACTTATTTAGAGAAAAATATTATTCGAATAAGTATAAGTCAGAACTTTTTATGCGTAGAACACTAAAAATTGTTCATACGAATTAATTCAGCACACTTTCCATTAAACACAATGTCCATTAAAGAATACTCGCTACAAGATATCCGGATGGACATATCTTTTCGTTGAGTATTATTTATCTTGTGTGTTGTTCGTATTTTTATAATTTTTAACGTATGTTGTCAAATTTTGGAAGCTCATATCCGATTGTTATATGGTTGATACATAATTCTTCCTGAAACAAAATAGAATATAAAACATGGTTTAAATAAATTTTATTTGGTTGTTTAGTGATCTTCTTCTAGATCGCATTAATTTTTAAAAAAACTTTATTTACGAAATTGCCAAACATACTTACATCCAATTATAGGACATCTTAGATCCATTGCTTAGCAGAGATTCGAACCCGGCATCTCAGTATGCTGCAAATTACTACGTTGAGAGAAAACTTTTGATTAAAATTGTACTTTCATTAAAGAAAAATAACTTCCGTAGCACAGTGGCTTACGTTCCCCGGCTTGTAACTTTTCAATCCGAGTTCGATACCGACTGAGCGAATGGTCAATTTTGCTCGCGTTTCATTTTATTTGACGTTACTTATATATAATTTTGTAATAAGGTTATTTAAAATATATTACAAAATATTTTTTTTTAATTGAAGCCTTTGTTCATGTATATGATCTTGAAAGCCCTGCAATTCTTATTTTTTTTAATATAAAGAACATGTAACATTTTAATTCTAGCTAATTAAAATTGAAACTTATTAAAATAAGATTTATTATAAACTTAGAAAAAAAATATTTGTAATAAATTAATTGTACAAAAAATAAATTAACAGACGAGTAAATATTATAGGGCTGAAATTCTGCTTCTAGAAATGTTATTAAAAGCGAAATCCATTATCAGAAAGAGATAATCTTATAAATTAACTGTTTATTCTTTAAACAGCCTTTAGAATATTTACTAACTTCCTTCAAACATATTTTATTCGAAAAATATCATGTATTTATGAACGTTTGTTCATAAACGAATTAACTAATGTAAAAATTACTTTGTGACCAAAAAGTTATAAAATGTGAAATTTACTGTGATTCCTTCACTCACAAATAAATTTTAAAAGAAACGTGTATACATCTTTACCGTCAGGACCGAACTCTTTTAATCGTCCCGTAGTATTCATGGTAAAAAGAACATTCCCACTTAAGATTTTCTGCAGTTTTCGTTTCACTGATTAGAAAAAAACGAAAATTCCAATACAATTTGTGGGTTTTTATAAACTTGTCAACAAAGTACTAAAACAATCTAGAGGTTTGTCAATTATGAATTACTAATATTTTAGTTACAACATTTTATATATTCCTTTTTAGGATTTTTCGATGCTCAAGGATCGTTTAGAAATGGCCAACGATGTAGCACAGCCAAAGCTTATTTGGTACCTGCAGAAAATCGAACAAACCTCGATATAGTGACATGCGCATTTGTGGAAAAGGTAATTTACCGATAATATAAGAAGAATATTGTATTTAAATAATATAGTAAACAATTCCATTAAAACCTAATTTAAAGCACTTTGAAAAATTATATTAAGTATATTCATTCTTTTTTTGCCTCCAAATTAAATTTTGAGTTATATTTTCGAGTTTAGGTGCTGATCGAAGGTCACCGAGCAATTGGGGTTCAGTTTGAGCACGGGGGTGCCACACATATTGTGAGGGCCAAACGAGAAGTGATCATGTCAGCTGGGGCTGTGAACACTCCACAGCTGTTGATGCTTTCGGGAATAGGACCAAAGGCACACCTGGAGGATTTAAATGTGAGTATGCAACGTTCATTTGGAAGAAGAGTGCAACATCACGGAATTTTAAGGTTTTTGGTTGTCATACCACTCGACTTGCTTGTGACTTAATTACCTTCTGCTTGTGGACAAATAAAAAGATCGAATTGATAGTGTATATAAACGATTTGAGGAACAGCGATAAACTTAAATAGGTAAACTTAAAACGCAAAATCTTGTATTCTTCCAGTGTTTTATATTATGGCAGTCTTCTTCCAAGTTAACGATATTTTAGTGTTATCTACTTTGGTAAAAATAATCTATTTTGAAAAAGAAGTTGAATCTACTTTTTTCGAAAAAAAAGTAACTATGCAAAAATTGTAACGCAATGGTATTTATTCTAGAATATAAATTGGCATGATATCAAATAGTATGAATGCTCTAAAAAATTTCTTGATATTTTCTTATCTTCGAATAGTTTTTACCTCTTCATTTAAAAATGTTGAATATGATCTAGGTGGAGACTATTTATAGCTTGACGGATTTCCTACTGTCATTTGTATCTCTTTAATGTCATATAAAAAATAATAGACGCGTATCTGAAAAATCAATAAATATAAATCGGTTAGGCGTAATCACTGTATCGTAAGTTTTAGTTCAGAAATACTATGTAGGCGCGTCTGCTCTACCTTTATAAGTCTACAGTAAGCTCTAGATCTTTTCACACTTGTCATAAGTTAACACTATTTTGTATCATTTTGTTTGTCTTGAACTTTTCTTTCAGCGTGCTTTACGTTTCACACGTCACAATTGAATGTCACAGTAATATTATGGTTTTAAAGTGAAGTCTCTTCGTCAAAACGAATATTTCTATTTTCTACAATTTTCACACAAATGGTTTAATCTGTTAACCAGTTAAATGAAATGGTAGAACTTATCGTTTTGATTTAACACCAACTCAATATGATCCGTTGATTAAAACTGAAGTTACAATAGTTAAACAGGTCAGAGTATATTAGAGAAGGGGATGGGGGTAATGGAATACTGAACAAAAGGTCGACTATGTTACTTTCTCTGCACGATTGTAGGTAAATCATTCCCTCGGATTTATGGGGCTTTGAATTATTAGACCTTTCCTGTCGCTCAAGTTTCTGCCGACGACCGCTGTAACCGGACTGATCTTTAAGACCAATTCACTTAAAAAGCACACTTCCTCAAGAAATGAATTTTTAACATAAACGATTTCAAATGGTCTAGTGGAAATGTAGAAAGGTTTTGTTTTCTCTTACTGTTATCATTGATCGCCTGTATCCTTCAAAGAAATGTTGTTTTTTTCAAACTAAAGAATGTCGCATCATGAGTATTGATGGGTTTTAGAATAGTTGCGAAATTTTAATGAATGTGATACGACCATATTGTAGATTTTCAACTGATTCGCCCAGTAATTTTAATTTCATCTCTTATAAAAGAGATAATAAAATACATTTGCTCAGTTCAGTACTTTTATATTAAAAAAACATAAATATAATCAAATAAATTAGCTAAGATATTCTCTTTATCAAATTAGTAATATAAGATACGTACATACAAATTGGACAATTAATTCTATACTCAGATATACTCACGGTAGTTTTATTTGAAATCATTGAACAGTTTTTCTTCTAATACAATGACGTTTGCAGTACTTATCTACACAATTATATCTTATCTTAGGTACTTATCTATTCAAAGATATCCCCTATTAATATCGTAGAAAAAATTGCAGTATTTTGTTACCATACTATTACAACTATTATTGTGATTAAGAAACCACGAAAAAACAGGGTATAAAATTGACTGTATTAAAATAGACGTATTTATTGTATACCAAAAATTAAATAACCTTTGATTTTACTAGACTATATTATTTTATTACAATCAGAGAAAGAAAGTATTCATTCGCGCTGATAATTTCTGAATATCCGATTTCTAGTGAAGTCCAAATACTGAAATTATTGTTAGTCATATATATATTACTTTTAAAAACATAGTTTCTCATATTTAAGAAATCTTGAAACAGAAAAATGATGTTTTCTGTTAACAAATTTAATTTGTAGATAACCTTATATGTTTTTATCTTATAGATTAAAGTTGTGGCAGATCTACCAGTGGGGGAAAACATGCAAGACCATTTACGTGTTCCTGTGCATTTCGAGATCGACCCAAAAATCCCTAACGTACAGAAAAAGTCTCAAAGTCGAAAAGTTATGGAAGAATATATAAACAACAGATCTGGTACTGTTGCAAATTTAAAAGATTCACATTTTCTTATGTGTTCAAACACATCAGTTAGATACATTTACCATGTCAATTGCAAAATATTGCAGTATTCTGACCTTACACGTTCACGTCGATCACTCTAATCTCTTCAACTAAGCAGTTCGTTGTTAAAGAACAAGTAATGAACCATTGGTTTATGCTAATATTATGTTTACTGGATTCAAAATTATATGTTCTAACAGTATTGTAATTATTTTCACGTTAGTTTTATTATAATTAGAAACACGTTTCCAAATAACCTTTGAAAAAATTTATGAAATAGTTTCAACTAATAACATTGGATCATGTTTATTAGTTTTACTATTTAAACAAATTTAAATCCCCCTTAAAAATTTAGATTTTTAATTTGGGCTTACAAAGTAGGGTTGGCCTAAAAACTAATAACATAATAACTACTGTGCGAAAAAGTTGAATATTTGATCGCAGAAAGAACACAAAAGAAATTAATTTATTTTAAACAATTTCTTACCGCATTGTTTCGAATTTAAAAAGTTAAAAATCCAAATAAAACGATCTATGGGAAATTTTCTTGTTGAAATCGTTTCAACCAAAATTACTATAAATTGCATGGCTATTTAATTTCATGAGGAAATTAAAAAAAACATAATAAATGTTGTAAATTGTCCTCAATATTTTCTTATCTTCTACTAGCACCTGAAGCTTATGCAATGTTCTCCGTAAATAAAATTTCTGGCTTTTTTATTTCGGAATTTTGGTTGGCGCGCTGTTCAGTCGGTTAAAAATCAATATTATAAGGTTATTGAGGGAATTTTTTTTGTGGACATTGTGAAATATTTTTTTCACGAATATTTCTTGAAAGAGCAAGGGAATGTAAGTTAAGAAGTATAAAATATTATAAAATATTTCATCAAGTTTTATTGGAGTCTTGCCTCGTGTCTCCAACGTTGAAAATGTTAACAGAATAAAAATAATTTTGTGAATTTTTTTTTGGCCATTATTTTTATAAACTTGCATCGATATTAAAGAAAGTTCTATATAAAATTATTACAAAATTCAAATATGATAATGATATAAGCCCTAAGTTTAAATATTTGTTTTTTGTTTTCGACCTATTCTACTAAAATTATATTTGTTATAACTAATTATATTGTAATTGCTTCTATAAATTACATTTCTCATTACATCTAATAAAACTGAAATAATACTATTTTTTCAGGGTTTTTTGCATCTACTGTTACACTGTTAGCATTTTTAAACGCGCAACCGTCTGCAATTGATAACCCAGATTTTCAACTGCATTTCGTCGAATTTGCGAGTAGTATTATTAGCAACTATTACGATTTAAAACCAGAAGTAAGACTTTTAAATTTTTGTTTTGTGTGCATGACCGTTAACTGAGATCGTTGCAGTTTTAATTACTGTTAATTTTATGTATATACAATTATATTATTACAATTATACATATAAATATGTATACAATTATACATATTAATATGTATACAATTATACACATTAATATGCATTTAATTATACATATAAATATGTATACAATTATACATATTAATATGTATACAATTATACACATTAATATGTATACAATTATACACATTAATATGTATACAATTGTATATATTTATATGTATACAATTATACATATTAATATGTATACAATTATACATATTAATATGTATACAATTATACATATTAACTTAATTGAAAAATGTAGTTTTAAAATTTATTATTATTCCATTATAGATAATTTTGATCAGCATACGGTGAAAAAAAAATGAATTTTTAATAATATAATCGATTAACATATCTGACAGATGTGAAAAATTAATAGGAAATTCTATGGTTTCGGTATACAGAGCATTACGAAATTACATCGTTTCAGATGAACATTAAGAAATTAAATCTTTTTAGATGAACATTAAGAAATTACATCATTTCAGATGAAAATTAAGAAATTAAATCTTTTTAGATGAACATTAAGAAATTACATCATTTCAGATGAACATTACGAAAAACATCTTTTCAGATGAACATTCAGAAATTACATCATATCAGACGAACTACATTATTTTACAGCGTAAACGAGTTTTATATGACATATTATTGTATTCGCCCAATAGGTATACCAAACGGTATTCCAACCATACGAAAATTCGTCCTTGTGTGTATGCTTTTCCCAAAATTTGCAGCCAAAAAGCCGAGGAACAATCCGCCTCCAGTCAACCAATCCGTACGACATGCCGGTCATAGATCCCAATTACTTTGGGGATCCCAGTGACTTGAAGGATATTGTGGCTGGTAAGATGGATATAATAGGCATAAAAACAGATAGTTCTGTAATTTACTGTATTTTTATTATAAAAACATGTGTTTTGTTGCATGCATAATTATTTTATTATTAATCTAGGAATGAAGTCATGCATTAAAATCATATCCAGTTCTCCGATGCGGAAAGTAAAATCAAAAGTTGTTTTGGGTCTGGTGCCTGGTTGTGAAAAACTCACCGATGATGCCTTTTTTGAATGCGTAGCGAGGACAATTACTTTCACTAACCACCACCCAGTGGGGACAGCAAAGATGGGGGACCCGGATGATCCTTCAACGGTGGTCGACTCACAATTAAGGCAAGCATGGATATTTTTTTTAATATTTACTTAGTACAGGGTAATACAAAAGTAACAGAAAAAGTAAAGATTCAAAAAGTTCAGGATGCGATTTTACAGATATTCACAGGAAAACAGGAAATATGCTTAATGGTTAATTTTTTTTTTGTAAATATATTTACATTATCCGCTGATAGTTGACAGTTCAATTGTGTTAGTATAGTAACGAGAACAGTTCGAAACATAATATTAGGTTGGAGGGAAAGTTCTGTCGTATTTTAAATAGGCAGGTGATTTTGCTTGAAAATAAAAAGTACATCTGGCTAGTGAGTCAATCGGATTTTGTTTTTGTTTTTTTAGACTGCTGTATATTATAAAAGGTGCCCTTTTTTACCATTCATCATTTACTTGTGATATTTAAAGTGAAAAACATGTCAGTTGATAAAGTGCATTTTCGACACTGCATTTTATATGAATTCCAAAAAGGAAGCAATGCATCGGTTGCATGTAAAAATTTATGTGCGGTATTTGGAAAAGATATTGTAAATGTTCGTACTTGTCAAAGATGGTTTAGCAAATTTCGTTCCGGGGATCTGAGCCTCAAAGAAAGTGATCGATCTGGACGACCATCCAAGCTCGATAATGATGTTTTGCGATCCACGTTGGAAAATAATCCACATTTAACAAGTCGAGAAATCTAGTTACAAGCTAGTTACTGGAGATGAAAAGTGGATTCCTTACGAGAATATTAAGAGAAAAAAATATTACTGCAAAATTATCTAACGGGAAAAAAAATTCACGTCTTTTGAAAGTGTTTCTAAGGCAGTTGCTGACTATTTTAACTCCAAGGATGAGAAAAAACAGGAAATCACAGGTTACCTGAAAGATGGCAACAGGTTGTAACAAATAACGGAGCATATATAATTGATTAATATTAAACACATATTTTTATAAATGAATTCAAATATTTTCTTTAAAATACGACAGAACTTTCCCTCCAACCCAATAATAGATATGAGACGTGGAATGATAATCTGCACAGCAACGAGAGGGTTTCAGTTGTAATTCCTGTCACATGTTGGCAAATAACTTCTCTTACATTTCTAGTGATGACTAAAATAGTGACAGGACAGAAGTTCTGAGAAGACCACATCGGGTAACTAATATAACTATTACGGCAGTATGTATTTTTATTAAAAAAAATCAATATATCTTGGTGGTAATGTCCATACTTTTATCATAATTGAATCTTTACTTTTTCTGTTACTTTTGATACACCCTGTATTACCATATATACATATATAATAAAATTGCAGGGTGATCTGTGTTTGATTGTGCATAGATCAAAAATTGATCTTGTTTTGAATTTGGTAAAATCTTAGATGGTTTGACATAGATATTTTTACGATAACTTATTTAACAAATACAAATACAAATACAAATACAAATATTGACGACCAACAACAGGCTCAAGGCCCAACAAGGTTGGTCCATCTAGTACCTCTTAACTATCCCCCAATGCATATCTAACTTCTTCTTAAAATCCGTTACTCCTTTACAATTTACAATATTCACTGGCAAGTTGTTCCATTTGTCTATTACCCTATTATAGAAATAGTGTTTTCTCCCTTCCCGATTAAAATGGGATTTGTTTAACTTAAACCCATGACCTCTCGTTCTATCACTCATATTAAAATCTAAACCCTCCACATCTCCTTGTTTGATAAATTTGAATAGTTGAATCAAATCTCCCCTAACCCTTCTTTCTTCCAGAGTATACATATTCAAATTTCTTAATCTATCTTCATAATTCATGCCTGAGAACCCTTGAACCATTTTAGTAGCCCTGTGCTGAATTTTCTCTAACAATGCAATGTCTTTTTTAAGATATGGTGACCAGAACTGTACAGCATACTCAAGATGTGGCCTTACTAAACCTCTGTACAATGGCAAGATAATATCCTTAGATTTTGATGAAACACTTTTCCTGATGTACCCCAACATTCTATTAGCTTTTTTGCTAGCCACTGTACATTGATGACTCATTTTAAAATCCTCATTTACCAACACACCCAGATCGCTTACAATCTCACTATTTTTGATTTCTGCACCCTGTAAAACATATGCAGCCTTACTATTTTTGATACCCATGTGCAACACTTGACATTTACTGATATTAAAAGACATACCCCATTTAACAGCCCATTCTGATATTTTTGTTAAATCACCTTGTAATTGCTCTATTTGTTCCCCAGAATTCACAGTCCTCATAATTTTTAAATCATCTGCAAAGATGCTGACCTTGCTCCCAATCTCCCAACTGATATCATCAATAAAAATAATAAATAAAAGTGGACCTAACACAGAACCCTGTGGTACTCCACTTTTAACTTCTGCCCACTGAGAGTAATTACCTTTAATTTGCACCCGCTGACTCCTACCAATTAACCAATTCCTTATCCATTGTAAAATTTCACCCCCAATCCCTAACCTTTCCAACTTGAACAGCAATGCCTCGTGGGGAACTTTATCAAATGCTTTCTGGAAATCAATGTATACTACATCTACACTGTTCCTTTTATCTAATTCTTCAGTAACCCTATCGTAGAATTTTAAAAGATTTGTTGTACAAGATCTTCCTTTCCTAAATCCATACTGATTATCTGACAGCAAGCTCTCTGATTCCAAAAATGATATGATGCTGTTTTTTATTAATGTTTCAAAAATCTTGCATAACACTGATGTTAAACTAACCGGTCTGTAATTACCAGGTTCACATTTTGCCCCTTTTTTAAAAAGCGGAGTGACATTTGCTAATTTCCAGTCTATTGGTACATTACCCGAATTATACGTCGATTTGAAAATAGTTAGTACAACATCTCCCAGTTCTTCCGCACACTCCACTAGTACTTTTGGGTAAATTTCATCTGGTCCTGGTGCTTTAAAAGGTTTAATACTTCTTAAGTGATAAACTACTTCTTCTCTAGTAAAATTGCATTCCTTAATAACCGGACGCATATTATCCTCTATTTGCATGAAATCAGATTTGAAGTCCTTATTAAAAACTCCCATGAAAAATTCATTTAAAATATTAGCCATTCCTACATCATCTTGAATTAATTTGCCTTGATAATCTTCGAGTGGTCCCAAATGATTATTTCCTTTATTGTTTCCACTGGCGTAAGCAAAAAATCCCTTTGGATTATTGTTGATATCCCTAGCAAGTTTTTCCTCCAATGCTAATTTCTGTTTTCTACTGATATACTTAAACTCCCTTCTAGCTTTTTTATACTCCTTACCATCAGTGTCCCTACCTGTTTCTTTAAATATTTTATACGTCTTTTGTTTTAACTTAAGAGCTCGTTTTGTTTCCTTTGAAAACCACATAGGAGAAAGCTTTCGAACTACATCTTTCTGCCTAAACGAAATATGCTTATTAACAGCTACATTTAATTTATCTTTAAATTCCTTCCATTGATCTACTATATGAGAATGCTCCAACCCATCCTTAAAAACATTAGTTACCCCAGCTCGTAACTTATGAAAATTTACATCTCTAAAATTTGGAATTAACCTATTATTTTTATCTACAGTTGTCTGAAACATAATGTTAAATCTAATGCTATTGTGGTCACTTTCCCCTAGATGCTCGCTCACTGTTAAATTGTGTACCCTATTTTCACAACTGCTAAACACCAAATCCAATAATGCATTACCCCTTGTATTATCATGAACCAATTGCTCTAAAAAGCAATCTTGAATCGTGTCCAAGAATTCTGCCCCTCTTCCAATGTTAACTAGGTTACCCTTCCAGTCAATGTTAGGAAAATTAAAATCTCCCATTAAAATTATTTCTCCTTTCTTACAAGCTTCATTTATATGATTAAATAGAATTTCATCCTGTTCAACAGTGCTATTCGGGGGTCTATAAACATTTCCCACAACCAAATTCTTACCTTTATGATCTGTTAGTTTTATCCAAACTGATTCAATACATTGAGATTTACCTTCAAAAGTTACTTCCGAAAAATTTAAATTTTCTCTTACATAAATCAACACACCACCTGAACACACCACGAATGAGTTAAAACTATAATAAAAGGTTTTCTTACTGCGCTTTTTCAATAGACGAAAAAGTAAAAATTATACAACTAACTATTTATTTTGACAACGTATTAAAAGAGTTGGAAGGTTTTTTTACAAGTTGCGTATATTGAAATTCATCATTTCATCTAATTTTTCATAGAAGTACATCAAGGATAGTGGAGACTATATATAAAAGGTGTGCTCGTTCTCGCACTTTCTGACGGAGGGCGGGGTAAAGTATATTTTTTACGTCATAGTGACGCCTTCCTCCGCCTTCTGTGGGCGTGTCTAATGCTCTCGTTTGTACAGTCGTTTTAGGAGTCTACTTAATTTAACAAGAATTGTTGTTTTTAACTAATCATCAATTTATTTAAAAGAAAACATAAAATTTGCCTCAAAAAAAAAATTGAATCGATTTGCAGAGTCGTTTATTTATTAAAATATTGCGAAAACCATTTGAACCAATTGTTCGTGACTTGCTGCCATCTATTCGTATTTTTGTGAACTATTTAAAAGTGATTTTCGCTAATTTTATTTAGAATTTGCTAAATTTCAAGAGTTTAAATTATATTTTAAGTATTGTATTTAGTATGTAAAAATTGAAAAAGAGTTGCTTAATAAATTAAGCGTATTACCTGAACAGCTACCTGAAGACAATTATTTACAGATATTTACATTATTTTTCTAATTAAAAATTAAATCACCAGTTGTTACCCAACATGGGTTCGAACCTAAGTAGCAATGCTTGAAACACACAGCCAATGAGAATGATCAAAAACCCATAGTAAGGAGGAGCAAAAATGACGTCAAAAATATACTTTCCTGGCCCCTTTCAAAAAGCGAAAAACGAGCACACCTTATATATATATATATATATATATATATATCAACACACAAAAACAAACACCTTGGAAGTACATAAGACATTTAGTATAAATCATATGACGCAATAATTTTTTTTTTTTTAGAGTGAAATTCTTGGAGAATTTGCGTGTCGTAGACGCTTCAATCATGCCTATTATACCGTCCGCCAACACAAATGCAGCAAGCATCATGATAGGGGAGAAGGCGTCAGACATCATCAAGAATACAATCAATTGCTACACTCAGACCCCTGTCACTTACTAAAAGGAATTTCCATGGTCCGCTAATTTCCCAAATCTCCCATTCAGTCCTATAGAAGTGTTTTAGAATGTCAATTACATAAAATACAAAAATGTGATGTACTTATAATCATTTTATTATTTTTCAATGAAAATAAAACATTATTGTGATTTTAAGGTATTTTAATTTTTTTTAATACAGATCACAGGGGAAACATATTCAAGCGAATTCATTGTAAAGCGAAACATATTCCAACAACGATAACATAAATTAGCCAACTTTTACTCCAATCGCCAACTTTTATATATAACTACTAAATACGTAAAGAATTGGCGCTAAAAATAACTCGCTAACGGGAAAAAATTAGTCAATTGTTTTAAAATTTATAATTACAAAACTAAATTGAATTTTCAGACACAATCTGGATCAATGGTAGCCAATAGATAAAACTATATCCTAAATTTTGTATTTTTTTTGTCGAAAATTGGGAAACAAATATTCAAAAATATATGATTTTTACCCCGAAATTTTAGGAAAATTATGATTTTAACATTAAAAGTCTAAAATGCTGATAGTATTGAAAAATATATATTAACCTTATTCTTCAAATATTTCTTATTTTTATAACAAACTGGCACAATTTCATAATCTTAGGACAATTACTTCTTGAAATGTGAGGGGAGAAATAAGAAAATTCGCAAATTAAACCCTTTGACCGTTCAGAATATTAATAAAATTATAAAGTTGTTCTTTCTTTTAGAGAGTTTAAATAATATTTTAATAAATGTATATCAAAATTTTTAAGAGAAAAGTTATTTATCGTTAACAGAGATGGCTTTAAATTTATACCACAATAAAAAAAGTTTGGAAAATATTAGAAAATAAAGTATTTTTATAAATTTAAAAATTAAACAAAATTTAAAATTGTGTATTGCTGGAAAAATTAGAGATACAAGAAAGCAAAAATACGTTTGTAAAAGTCAGAAGGTTAAAATGTCCTCGAAATATCCGAAAATAATTTGCTTCTTCACTATTTTTAATATCTAGCTTGATTTATGTAAAGATAAAAACATAATCTTTATGACATCGGAAAAATGAAATTTTAATGAACATTAATATATTTTTTTTAATAAGAAAGTGTATAAGTTTAAATTGCTGATAACAGTTTAGAAATCACGTTGCAAAAATGAGGGTGAAAAAACAAGTGGTTAACCTGTTTAAACTCGTTTAAACGTTTAAAAAAACTATAAATTAAAAACTAATTCGAATAAAAAAATGCTTAGTTACATTAAATACCAGTTAGAACCAGCTAAAATGTCAGGAAAACATCTTCACTATATTTGTAAAAATGAAGGTTTATAAAAGCACACCAAATGTTATATGCCAGGAAAAAAATTAGGGAAACATGCATGTTTAATAAAGCTTTTATGTTAAAACCTTAAGATTCCTCACTTGTTTAGTATGTAGTTTCTATTTAGGTTATATCAAAGTTCCTGTACAGTATTTTTTAAGTGAATTTGCTAAAAAATGTTTTTGATAAATAAAACGAATAATTTTTTTTTAGTTTCAAAACGATTATTAGTTTAAAAGTTATTTAATATTAAAGTCGCAGTTGCTAAAAATCCGCTTACAAGTTATTTTGTCCGTCGAGTTTCTGACACACTATTAAGGGGAGAGCTCCAATTTTTTTAGGCAATGTAGGAATAAGTTTGAACTGCTTTGCAACTGTGGAACTCTACCGCATTATTCTCATTTTTAAAGTAAAAGGTCAGCAAATGGTTTTTAGTAGGATGAGAAACATTGACTGGAACCTATGCTGAGTTAGCAAAGAGGATTATATGCTCTTTTCAAACATAGCTTCGCAGCTGCATCAGCAATCATTATTTCACTCAAACGTCATGAATAGCGAAATTTTGTTTTGCTGTATTCAAATGATTTTCAGTATTTCAGAATGAGTTTGTTGAGGCATAGATGTATGTGAATTTTGGCATAGGAATTAAAGAGAGTAAGGTTAATCTTTTGCATTCAAAGGTGAGTGTTTGTATCGCAATGCTTATTTAATAATATTAAATAAATATATGTATATTAAAAATGTAATTAAAAAGATATTTCGGCCTATTCTCATGCATCAGAATGTTAAAAACCAAATTCATGTAACGGAAATGAAAGATAGATTTGTATTATAATCGTCAGAATATAATTATTATTTTAATAATAATTAAATAAAAAAGAATTAGTGTCCTCCTTTATGAAAATACTGAGTATTACAAAAGCTATTTGCAGAAATTTATATTATTAAGCTAAATATTTTTAAAGCAATATTCAGGAATGATTTCTTTTTAATTCTAAAAACTTTTACTCCAAAGTTCTTATACAAAATTATTTATTTAAATATACTTAATATCATATAATAAATTATTTAAATATTTTACCATAAGTGTTCCTTGGCAATAGTGTTATATTATTTTTGGTAAAAATAGAAATAGCATTTCCATGAAATAACTCTTCCCAGCATTTTGTTGGTACTTGAGTTATTAAATTGTTATTGAATTAAATATTTCCAAAACTGTTTCTATATATATTTTTAATAAATAACGACTTTCATGTAAACATTTATGGAATGATGAATGTATTAAACACTTCTGTTAATTAAAGTTACCTATCCCCAAGGGGGATTTCTTTTTGTCAACGTCTACCGATAAAAAATCATTATAAATATGTTTTTTATTCGTTTCAGATCAGTAAATGATGGATTTCTCAACCGTTTTATCCAATAATGCCTATCCCACACCTTTCGCTAACAACCCTATTTTGCCTTTGCTACTCATCTCACTGGCTAAGCAGAAAAATGCCCCGTCAACTACAAACACATTCAATGCTGAGTATGATTACATCATAGGTAAAATGTTTTTTTAAAACACAGCAATATAACAAAATTGTAAATGTATTTTGCTTTCTTTTACTGCTTTAAATACTTTAAAATAAATTAAAATTAAATTAGGTTAATTAAAATTAAAAGAAACTATACTTTTTTGAAACTTAGATTATCAACATTTTTTTTAAATACTAGAGTTATACTTCAAGGTTTTTTTTTTTAATTAACGAATACGAAGTTTGAAATTATTTGCAATATTTTAATAGAAGATACAATATATATATATATATATATATATATTTTAAGCTGAAGGCAACAAATATTTTTTCAAATAACAAAAAATTCATAGCAGTTGTGTTAGATGTGATTTCCCTCTAAAAAGTCATAAAGTAAATTTTTATTTCTGCAATGTCAGTGGGTGCAGGTTCTGCTGGATCGGTGGTGGCCAGTCGCCTGTCTGAAATACCATGCGTCAGTGTCTTGTTGCTGGAAGCTGGGAAATCTCCTCCTCTGCTCACAGATGTCCCGGCTTTAGCGAGGAATTTCTGGTTCTCTGACATCGACTGGGCTTACAAGACAGTTCCTCAGAAACACTCAGGATTCGGATTGATAAATAATGTGAGTAGGCATACTATTTTCACATTCAGTTGGTGGAAGTATACTAGATATTAAGAATCAAATTTTTTTATCTCTATTGTTGAAGCTCTAACTTTCTCTTCTTGTCCAGTTGCATTAGACGTCTAAAATGATGTGTCTATGGTAATTGAAACTTCTGAAATGTTATAAGATAAAGTTATAAGATAAAACTTAACATATGAATGATGCAAATTTCAAGCTTTTTTTCATACGTAAGTAAATGCTAATATTGCTTTTATTAAAACTTTCATATGATGCCACTATTAAAATTAAATTGCTTTAGTACCTCTCGATCGTGAATGATAGAAGATTGAGTATATTAGTTCATTTCTGCTTCTAGATGTATTAATATATTCCGTGAAACGTGCACGGTTAAATTGTTTTAACTGTCTCGAAAAGACTGCTACTGTAGGAATTATAGGGAAGACCGTGGCTGGTTGGTAACAGTTTGCGGTATTTAATGATTGAGGGCAAGTGTGATTTAGTTATGACAATTTACATTGTGTACACGGATAATACGTATGCTATCAATACCATCTTATCAACTGCGTTATTATTTTTACGTTTATAAAAATTTAGAACAATAATTTAAAGTATTGCGCTTTTACTAACACATTTTGATATATAGGTATTTCCGAAGTATTTGCTCGAGGCTGAGGAGAACAAGAAAAAAGCATGGCTACGGCTGAAGTCAGAACAATTAATTAAAAAAATTCAGATTACAGCACCCATTTTTTAATTTCTAAATGATCGGTGCTGTGAAACCCCGAATAAATGGTATAGTAACAGTACCTGTATGCCAAATATTGCCGGCCCAATTCAAAACTTACCATTTTGACAAAAACAAAATGTAGAATCTACCAATAAACGCAGGGAAGGAATTTATTTATATAACTGTCAGGAAGGAATCAGTGCTTACGTATGCTATTTCGTTTATTTATTATTGTGCTACATGTTCCATGTAATTTCAACGCCATTCGAGGTTTTCCACTGCACCCATCACTTACCAATGTAGTTAATGGGTGTTATCATTTGAATTTTTAGAAATTTTGTTTCTGTAACTGTAACCGGAAGAGCTTGTTCTCGTCAGTTTCAATGGCATACTTTGGAATACCTGTAAACTCGAATTTCATTCACATTTGTTGATCCTTGCGGCGGATTAGGGCTCGTATATCAGCAAAAATATTTTACAACAGCTTGCTATAGTGATCCTCACACATTTGTATTAATAGTGCTATATTGCAAACACCTATCTGTAAAGTTTAATTTTCTATTAAGGGGGACACCCAATAATTTGTAAATTTCTCGATTTTTATTTATCAAAATTATAGTTTGGAATTCTATAAATATTCTTGCGCAATTCTGGACCTGTATCTATGTTTTTTAATGAAATATTTGAGATTTTATTCTGGATGACGTATTATGGTTTTCAAGGAATGAAAACTTTAAATCGTTTTTTTCTCAGTGTTTGGTTCCCTTGATATTAAGTAAATATTCCTTTATTAATGAGAAATGTACTATTTTAAGCATATTGTAAAAAACCTGTTCGTTATAAATGAGAGTATATTTTATTTGTAAGTATGCGAGTTAGCTCTGTAAGTAGTATTTTTTATTTTTAGAAAATTACTAAAGTTAAATAATTGAGTTCTAAGGAGACATTTAGTGTTATTATAAATAACTATTTATATAAAAATCAAAAACATGTATTATTTTAATGACAATATTTTTATATTAATTCTTATGTAATATAAATCAAAGAATCTGAGAAAATATGTTGGGGGAAAAATATTTAAAAATAGCCTCATAGTTTAATTTTTTTTTTTTAAATTGAAATTTTTTATATGTTAAAAAAACTTAAAAACAATTATTGAATTTTTGTGTGAAATATTGTTTTCTAATATAAACTTTGATTCCAAAAGAAAAGAAAAAAACTTAGACGGTAACGTGTTTTCTTAATCTGTTTTTATTTTTCACACAGCAAGTAATATGGCCGAGTGGGAAGGGCTTAGGTGGTTCTAGCATCCTCAACGGTATGTTGTACGTTCGAGGAAATAAGAAGAATTATGACGACTGGGCTCGACAAGGAGCCGTGGGTTGGAGCTATTCGGATACCAAACCCTACTTTCTGAAACTTGAAGATAATAGAGATCCGGAGTTTTTAGTGAATGGTAGGTACAGTGTCTGAACATGTGTACTATAGTAAACAAAAGTATAGTGCAGACAGACTGCTGAACATTTCATAGAGCTACTGATTTTTGTGTTCTTATTTCTGGGCTTATGATCATTATATATATTTTTTTACAAATTTTTATCTTTTGTTATCATAGCATTGATTTGCTTAGTTTCAAAATAAAAAAAAATATTAAGACAGCAACAAAAATATGTGAATAACGTTCAGTATTTGTTCAAATTTGCTTGTCCCTCTACAAATTTTTTAAAAACAAGTGGTAATAACAGTATGAGAAAAAAATATTTTGTTACTAATCCCTGCTACACTAGATATCTCTTTCAAATTATGAAAAGCAAATGCAATTCTGTGTAACATAGTACCAAAAAAAAAATCAAGCGGGCGAAGACAAAACCAGTTAAAAGTATTTCGTATAACAACTAACAATGTCGTGATGACGGTATGTACGTCATCGGTATTTCAGCATGCATATAGCTTTGTGTACGACAAGTTCGCCCACAGAGCTGAAGGCGTTAATAATACACGTAATGCAAGATTATGTTCTTGGCTCTCTGTTACACTTTAATTGACAAAATTTATTAAGCAAAATTTTTTTCTATAATATATTATGTTTTGTCCTCAAGAATTGTGTTTTATAATGTCCACTATGTTAGAAATTTTTTATAACATAAGTTGTTAACAAATAGAGCTACTTTGCTAAATCATTACCTATTGTTATCATTCACTTCTTCTATGGTTGCCTGCTGTAGCTTGATAATTTAGTTTTCTGAAAAAATATTGATTGAAATATTAGGGTATTTATTCAATGTCGTCCAGGTTAAATTTTTATTTTATGTTAAACTGTTAAAGAATTAAGATTAAAGTTAATTTTTTTTAAGACTGATAAGATTAATAATAATGACTTGATGATGATTAGTTAACTCTAAATCAGAATAGGCAGAATGAGTAAACTCCAAGTAAACTGTTTTAGTCCACTATGTTACTAATGAGGTAATAGAGTGGACAGGTAATTCAAAGAACAGCATTTGTAATATATTTTGAGAATGTTCTTTGGGTAAAAAAGGCAGTGAGTCAATTGTTTGCGTTGGTATCTCGTAGAAGTTATATTTTTATTCACGTTGTAATACTAGTTTATTCATGTGCAATAAGAAAATGATAATGTAATAATGATTTAATGTAAAGTTACGGGAAAATAAATATGTTCTGTGATAAATTTTTTATGGGATATAAATACCAAAACAATTTTTAATTGTAATTCAAAAGTAATAAGAGAAATACCTGAAAAACATGAAAGCGAGAAATCTTGACGAAACTTATATAACTTCTTTGTACTATAATAATAAATGAGTAGATAGGAAACAAAAATCTGAAACCCCATTGAGAAAGTTAAAGAACGTCGTTAACGATTATTAAAATTCGCCATGCAATGTCGAGTCGGGAGAAACCAATTATTCAAATAAGTTATACTATGTTTTGACTAAAGCACCAAATATAAAATGATGGAATTGTATTGAATACGTATTTTGTTTATCATTTTTTTTAAAACTGAATGTGGGAGCAGATGTATGATTATTTCTAAAATATTATTCCGTTTACCTGATTTATAAGTAAATCTTAGCTCTTATTGACCTGTACATTTAAAAATTGAAACCGGTTTTGATTCCAAGCTATTTAATTAAGGTATTTAAATAAATAACTTAAAATATGGAAAATACAAATATTGTGGAACAAATATAAGGGATTATAAAAACATAAAAAGTCGCGAGTGTAATTTTATAATTATTTACCCATTTAAATGTTATTAACATTTCAGGATACCACGTTGTGGATGGCCCAGTATCCGTTCACAAGTCACGATATGAACCAGAAATAAAGAAACCATTGATAGAAACGGCAAAGTTGCTTGGTTATAAATTAGTGGATTCCAATGGCCGCAGACAAACAGGCTAGTGAATGCTTTTTTGAGAGAATTTGGATAACAATGCATTTAAAATCTATATATTGATAAAATTTTATGTACTAATTAAACGCTAAGTATTGTAATTTAATTTACGAAGTCTTAAAAACTATTTTTATATGTTCCATTTTTAGGATTTTACGACACTCAAGCAACGCTGAGGGATGGTCAACGATGCAGCACAGCGAAAGCGTATTTGGTACCTGCAGAAAACCGAACAAACCTTGATATAGTGTCACGCGCTTATGTGAAAAAGGTAATGAATCAAATATTTCAATGGAATAGTGTATTAAAATAATATTATAAACATTCCTAATAGCTCAAAACCAAATTTTTTAAAAATTCTACATTCTCCTAAAGTCATTACAATTTGGATACAATGCTTGGCAAATTCTAAGCAACTGAGATGTTTTTCGTAATTACTAATATCAGACATTGATTTAAGAAATGAAATTTGTTAATGATGTAGAAGATGTACTGTTGTACGTTTATTAAATAAAATAGTACACATTTCGGTAAGATAAATCAACAGGAATTTACAACATAGCAAAAAAAAATGTAACTTTGAGCACGTTTGAATATTTACGGAATATGTTCTCCCCCACCCGAATGCGGATAGATAAGGACACCTCAGTTGCCAGTGAGACCTTCCCGTACCCGGATGAACTTTCTGCATAGGTTTTCTATGCTTTTATCCAGAATGATTATGATATCAATGTCACATTATCCCATTTGTTTGTAAGGAAGTTTTAAGGTCAAGTAGAGCTCTTAGAGGGGTGCATTGCATCACACGCCTACTGTTCTGCAGGATTCTGGTCTAAAGAACAAATAGGTCATGTCATACGCTCAATATCTTTCTTCCCAGAATTTCAGAAAAAAATATCTGTTCTGCGTGGAAGAGCATCATCATCCTCAAACGAAAATTCTCGACCCATTAATCCACGAAAAAGACGAACATGACTCAAGAAGAATATCGATACACTAACGTACTGGTTAACGGAGACTGTGGCAAAGATTGGAAAATATATTCATTGGAATAAGCGTATGTGGTAAAAGTTAGTGTTCTCAGGTGAATCCCGATTACATGAACATATTTTCACCAACAGAACGTTTAAAAAATTGATGGATTTGTTCCCCAATATCTGTAGCTATACTACGGTATTGTACCTAAGTTATTACTCGAACGACGAACGAAAAAGACGAACATGTCTCAAGAGAATATCGATACACTAACGTACTGGTTAACGAAGACTGTATCATAGATTGGAAAATATGTACATTAGGGCAATCATATGTGGTAAAAGTTAGTGTTCTCAGGCGAATCCCGATGAAGTAAATCTATTTTCACCAGCAGAACGTTTAAGAAATTGATGGATTTGTTCCATAATATCTATAGCAGTAGTACGGTATTGTACCTAGGTTATTACACCTTGAAAAGGCCGAACATATCTCAAGAGAATATCGATACAATAACGTACTGATGAACAAAGACTGTAGCAAATATTTGAAAATATATTCATTGGAATAATATGTGGTAAAATTTAGAGTATCCCAATTAAGTAGTAAATGTAAATCTCGACATCAGGTAGTGTGGAAAGAACAGAAAACTTATTTTCATCAGCAGAACGTTCAATAAGTTAATGTTTTTGTTCCACAAGCTCTATAGCATCAGTACGGTATTCCTCCAAGGTTCTCTTGAACTTTTGCTTTTTATTGATTAAAGTGTCAGGTTTTTGTCGAAAAATTCTGGAAGTGAAAATATATAGTACATTGCTATTTACTCACCAATAACAAATCCTATATAATATAAAAAAACACTCTCTTGTGGTACAGTAGAATATCCTTCTCGACAGAACCTGAAAACTTGGCTGACAAACAAATGGGACAATGTTCGATTGATCATCAGCACATCTCTTATTCTACTAAATGGATGTCAATAAAAACTTGTACAGAAAGTTCATTCGGGTTTGAAGACAAGTTACTAACTGATATACTTTTATCTGTAGCCATTCCGGTGGAATTAAGCATATTCCGTAAATATTCAAAGGTGAGACAATTATATTACTTGCATTTGTTATTTTTCCCTTAGTGAGGAATCAATACGATTTTGTTTAATAAATTCACAACAGTATCTGTTTTATTTATTTAACAAGTTTCATTGCGTAACGTAATTGTCTGTCATTAGCTATTACGTAAAACTTACCTGTTTCTTAGTAATTCTGAAGCAGTGTACATCAAAGGAAGCATACTTTAATTAATGGTTTCGAGGAATAAATATTGGGTTATATTTTCGAATATAGGTACTTATTGAAGGTAACAGAGCTATAGGGGTGCAGTTTGATCACGACGGTTTCTCGCACACAGTGACAGCCAAACGAGAAGTTATCATGTCAACTGGGGCTGTCAACACTGCGCAGCTGTTGATGCTTTCGGGAATCGGACCAAAGGCACACCTACAAGATTTAAATGTGAGTATATAGTTAGGAGTTATCTATTTCTTTGAAAATAAACTATTTAAAAGGAGAAGTTAAACCTTCCTTTCTTTTGAAGAACAAGTAACATTTAAAACATTTAAAAATATACAAGACCAATGTTACTCGTTTTTGGATATAATTTGACATGGTATTTGAAAATATGAATTCTGAATCCTCTAAAAAAACGTCTTGCTATGTTCTTACCTTCAATTACACATGTTAACAATGGACAAATATTTCAATATAAAATGTTTTTTTAGATATAATTATCATTATTCAGCTATATTTTTAATTAAACAAATGATGTCCTACATTAAAATGCATTAAGACAGTAAGTCGATGGTTCAGTAAACAACTTTTTTTTTATAGATAACTCACAATATATTTTATAACTTACAGATTCCAGTTGTGGCAGATCTGCCGGTGGGGGAAAACATGCAAGACCACTTTCGCGTTCCTGTACATTTCCAGGTGAATCCAAAGATACCTTCCATACAGAAAAAGACACAAAGTCGAAAAAGTGCGGAGGATTACATCAATAAAAGATCTGGTACTGTTATATAGTTGAAAGATCCAATTTTTGATTAAAGTTATAGATTTACACTTTTAAACTCACCATGCCAAATACTTTTATCCAATTTCCCATAGATAAAATAAAATGTTAGTAATTTTTGCCGTTTTTTTTTTTTAAATTGAGCAGCATATTCTATATGAAATTATTAGAATTGCAAACGTATTTGAAAAAAAATGTACCGTCATTATGGCAATTTATTTGAGATTAGTTTTATTAAAATTAGAAGCAAGTTTACAAAACCCTAGGAAAAAACAATCGCTGAAAGAATTACCACATAACATTGGATGAAGTTTCATATTTTTACTATTTAAACAAAGATAGTTTACTATTTAAACAAACAAGTTTAGATTTTAAATTTGCTTTTACACAGCATGGTGGACATAAAAAAGTTAACAATAGTTCGAAAAAGTGGCGTCCTTTTCCAGGAATAACATATAAAAAGGGAATGTAGCCGCAGTGGTTTTTCTTAGAAAAAGTAAAAATTCCGAATTCAACCATTTATAGAAAATTTTCTTGTGAAAATTGTTTTTTACGAAAATTACTAGAAATATCATGGAAATTTATCTTTTTGAGAAATTTAGAACCATTATAAACTTGATAAATCTTCTTTAATATCCATACTATCACCAACGCAGCATGGTGGACATAAAAAAAGTTAACAATAGTTCGAAAAAGTGGCGTCCTTTGCCAGGAAGAGCATATAAAAAGGGAATGTAGCCGCAGTGGTTTTTCTTAGAAAAAGTAAAAATTCCGAATTCAACCATTTATAGAATTTTTTTTTTGTAAAAATTGTTTTTTACGAAAATTACTAGAAATATCAAGGAAATTTATCTTCTTGAGAAATTTAGAACCATTATAAACTTGATAAATCTTCTTCTGACCAATTACCGAGGTCTCCGTGGCCGAGTGGATTAAGGGGTCTGCTGGGAATCCAAGGGTTCACGGTTCAAATCTTGCGATGGACTAGACTAAAGAATAGTAAAAAGTAGTGATATTGCGATCGGAGGGTTGCCAACTTCGCTACCAAAATACTAGAATGTCGTCCAGAACATCCACAAAACATTAACGGCGCGTATATGGGACAGGTGCACGACAAATCTGATCGGGGTCCAAAGTCCCGATGTCTATTGAAGGCGTTGGGTGCCAGCTCAGGTGTGGTCCTTGTCATCTGACCATGGTTCAAAAATACGAGGCATCGTTCTCGGGCCTTTCCTTCGAGATAGGCCCCGAATCGTCGACAATAGCCCACTGTGCAGCTCTATTGCGACGTTAATTAACCAAACCAAACCAACCTGACCAATTACCTTGCGATGTCCGTTTTGTATTCATTTTGAACTTAAAAGAATCGTGAATTAAAAATCGAAGTTATTGAAAACAGCAGTGATGATGCGAACAAAGTGGATTTCATGTACAAGTTCAACTTATGCTACCTAGAAAACTTCTTCATATTCTCGTAATATCTGTTACAGCTGGAATTTTTAAACTGTTTTTTTTTGCCCACTAAAAAAACACTGGTGTGGTAGTATTAACTGCCCTGCCGTAAGGAAGGAAAACCTCTGTACTATCGTAAAAGTGAGTCATACTAGTAGTGCGCTGCGTCCTTAAGGAAGGTAATTGTACGTTCTATCATTGTGCAATGTTCCTTAAAAAATATTATTTGTCGTTGTGAGAATTTTTTTGAGGAGATTTATTTAATATATTCTTCAAATAGCATGCAAATTTAAGTTATGGAGTTATATAAATATTAGAAAATATACTATCATTTAAATTAGTATCTTGCCAAGCTCCTCAAGCGATAATTTTTTTTAAAAATACGTTAATTTTCTTTAAGTGGGAGGGGGGGGGGTGGAGAGAAGCATAATTAAAAAAAATATTGATCAACAAAGAAAAATTTACTTACAGAGTTATTTAAAATCTACAAAAAGTTATAAAGCCTAATAATTTTTTTTGTCTATCTTCGGACTATCCTTACAAATTATACATTCGCTACTATAAATATAATATTGTTTGTAAAATTATATTTGATATTATAAGTAATAAACTTTTGATAATATTATTTTGCAGGTGTTTTTGCATCTACCTTTACACTAATGGCATTTTTGAACACACAGGAACCATCTTTCGTTGATAATCCAGATTTTCAACTGCAGTTAGCTGAATTTTCTACTCAAACTGCGAAATTCTATTATGGTTTAAAACCAGAAGTAAGACATTTTTGCTAATATATACAATTAAAATTTTTTATATGCCTGTCCGTTAATTGAGAATTTTTCGGTTTTAATTACTGTTAATTATATGTACACAGAAATACAAATTTTAACGTATTATAAATATCTAAGCAGTTATAATTTTTATCCATTTATAGATAATTTTGTTCAGCATACAATATATTACTGAATATAATCGATTAATGTATCTGACATTAGTGAAAAATAAACAATGCAATTTTAGAGATTTACAATATATAGATAAATTAAAATTTATATACATTAAAGTCAGTATGGGTCTTTCGGTGTAATTGCTACTTCGAGCTATGCTTTAAGCGTCTCCAAGATATTTTCGGTTCGCTTATTCCATCTCTTTACACCATTCTGCAATTGATTCTTCTTAGTTCACTGCAGATAAACTACATTATTTTTCAACGTAAACTGGTTGTTTATGCTAAATTATTGTATTCTTCTAATAGGTATACCAAGCGATATACCGTCCCTACGAAAACTCGACATTGGGCGTTTGCTACGCCCAAAATTTGCAACCAAACAGCCGAGGAACAGTCCGTCTCCAGTCAACCAATCCGTACGAGATGCCACTCATAGATCCTAATTACTTTGGGGACCCCAGGGACATGAAGGATATTGTGGCTGGTATGATGAATATAATAGAAATAAAAACAAAATGTTTCTGTAAATTACTATATATTTTTTTATCTGGCATACAATTATTTTTTTGTTTTTAAACTAGCAATGAAGTTATGTAATAAAATCATATCCAGTTCTCCAATGCAGAAAATTAAATCAAAAGTTGCTTTGGAACTGGTGCCTGGTTGTGAAAAACTCATCGGAGATCCCTACTTGGAATGTGTGGCAAGGACAATTACTGTCACTAACCATCACCCAGTGGGGACGGCAAAGATGGGGGATCCTGATGATCCGTACACGGTCGTCGATCCACAATTGAAGTGAGAGATATTTTGAATATTTACTTAGTATTTCCATACCCCCAAAAAATATATAAAAAGTTTTCTTTATGCACTTTTTCAATTGACGGAAAATTAACATTTTGTTCGCTCTGGATCTGGCCATCTCTCTGTTGGATCAGTTTCTTTGAAATTTGTCAAATTTAAAATACTATTTCTGAATATTTCTATAATTTTTTTCTATACTTAAACACTGAGTTATTTAAATTTTCTTCTCATTCTTTAGAAAAAAAATATTTTATGTGTGTTCGGACAACTTTTAATGTCTGAACCTAATAAATAAATGTTTAGTATTAAAGTTTGTAATTTCAAGATTATCTCATTCCATACATTTTTCATGAATAATTAGAAAGTTTCCATAAAAAAAGAGTATTTAAAAACTTACTATAATTTTTTTTTATTTCTATGTTTTGTCATTGTAATTAATCGCTTGCAAAGAATGGGTATTTTTACTAGTATGTATTTAAAAGTATACTTTTTAAAGAATATTATTATTTTAAGTCAAAATGCCAATGTCGTACATTTTTGTGTTTCTAAGCCCTCTGACGGAGCTGAACGACTTCAGTCGTCCAAGATTGGTTTGGTTAAAAAACGTCGCACTAGAGCTGCACAGTGGGCTATTGGCGACGGTTCGCAGTCGTCCAAGAACTTCCATTTCTTCTAGAAATACAATAAATTCATAAAAGTATTCGATGTTGAAACAGTTTTCAAATCTAAAGTTTTGGGATGTTTATTAGAAGCTATACCTATTAAAATAATACAAATGGAAATGTATATAAAGCACACAAGCATTGGAAATATTAAATAAAATGTTTTTAGATAACAAACAAAATACGATTTTGCCCTTTTTCTAATCGCTTAGAAGGTTAAGGTCAATTGGTTAAAAATGATTTTTTAAAGGGTATTGGTATTTAGATATGGATTGGAAATTCAAGCATTTATGCGACTTCGCCATAACAACGTGGGTGGGTTTAGAGAATTTTAAGATCCTGTAAAGTACTTAAAGTTGTAAAAGTTTAAATTCTTCTTATATAGCAGCCGTTTGTCTCACTTTTCAAATATACAGGTTAGCCCCAAAATTGTTTGTCGATTGTCAATGTTTTGCTGTAGTGTCATAGTAAAAAAGTATATTCACCCGACTACTCTGCTTATATTTTAAATTAATCGCTTAGTTTCAGTTGGTACAAAATAATTTTCAATAGAACAAGAAAAATGGTTTATTATATGTAATTAAACAGCCAAACAATGACCACCATCGCCTTATCATTTATAACCACCCTGTATTTACATTCTTCCATCCACATACACTAAAAATATAAGTAATTCTATACATTTTTTAAATAATTTCACACATTGCCATTGCAAAAAGATAAATTTTACAAACAAGTTTTTTTTACAACGTATAGATTGGTTTGGTTTTGTTAATTAACGTCGCACTAGAGCTGCAGAGTGGGCTATTGGCGACGGTTCGGGGTCAATCTTGAAGGAAAGACCCGCAACGTATAGATGGGGTATTAAGTTTTTCTTACAAGCTGCGTATATTGAAATTGATTTCCCAACATCATTTCATTTTTCATAAAAATATATATAACATACTTAAAAAAAATCATTTGACGCAATAATGTCTTTTTTTAGAGTGAAATTCTTGGAGAACCTGCGTGTCGTGGACGCTTCAATAATGCCGATTATACCGTCTGCCAACACAAATGCAGCAACCATCATGCTGGCTGAGAAGGCGTCAGACATCATCAAGAGTACAATCAATTGCGACACTCAGACACCCGTCACAAGTCAAAATGAATTTCCATCATCTCCGTATTTCCAAAAACTCCCACTCAGTCCTATAGCAGTGTTTTAGAATGTCAATTACATAAAACATAAAGTGTGCTGTACTTATAGAATTTTATTTGTTTTAAATAAAATTAAAACATTATTGATTTTGAGATAGATTTCAAATGATCGTTTTATACAATTATGATTCAGTTTTTAATAAAGTTTGTAATTCAGGAATGTTTGATCAAGAATACACTTGAACAGTGTTTACTCTGAATTCATTGATTACAATAGCAGTATGTAAATTGCATTGTTATACATTTGGAGTTAGGAGAAGAACATAAGATATACGACATAATAAATTCTTGTTAAAATCTTTTAAAAAGTCTTAAGGAAGATAGATCATGGTAAAAAAAACACTGACACGCACTTTATAGCCTAATATTTTAAGGTATGTTTCTTTAGGCAATTATCCTTTTCCCCATTTTACTTTCTAGCGAAATAAAAGCACAACATGATAGTAAAAATAAAATGTTGGGATTTTAATTGCTACACGAAAAGGACCCTCATTGTTTCCCCCTTGTACTCTTCCTATGTACTCACACTAGTATCCTAAATAAAGCAATATTTATGCAATACACTTTTAATATACACTCAAACCTGTTTTTGTGCGGTCTTTTTTTGTGCGATTTTTTTTGTGCGGTCTATGAAAATTTCAATCAAATTGTAACATAATTGACGAAGTTTTCCAAGGTTAGTGGATACTATATAGTATTAGAAGGTGTGCTGGTTCCAGCGCTTTCTGACGGAGCGCGGGGCAGGACATTTTTATGCGGTACCTATCCACCGCATAACAAAATATTTTTTAACTGTGTTGCGAAAACTACTTTTTATAGCAACTCGTGAAGTTTTGTGCAATTTTTTTTATGCGATTTTTTTTATGCGGTCCCTATCCACCGCACAAATACAGGTTTGACTGTACAACAAAAAAATGCAATATTTTATTTGGTAAAAACGAAAACACACCATTTTGTTTTGTATTCCGAATGTAACAAGTTTACAAGGTAAATAAATTAACAAATTGTAATCTACATCGAAACTGCATATGGAACAAATGCGATCAATTCTGAACGTTTCTGTATGAAAGCATGTTTCAGTGTGCTTTTAAAAACCTGCATTATCACAAATATACTGAATGTTTTTTTCCCCTGCCATTACAGTTAAATATAAACCCAGTATTGTAATAACCAGTATTATCATCAGTTCTACTTCTAATCAACCTTTCATTTTGCCATCATATTAATAGTTTCCCTATTTTAGAATTACGGTATTTCTTACCCGGGAACGTATAGTTTTTGGCATTGAAACCAACTGGTCAACTTTTTATTCCTTAAATGTTTATTGTGCCTACTTGTAATCATTTAGAACTACCATACGTTTTCAAAATACTTCACTTGAACTCAATGTAAATGACAATTTACTCTTGTAATAAAAAACTTATGAGTTTAAATAATTTCTCTTTCGAATATCTAACGGAAATTTTATAACTATTGCGAAGTGCATCCATTTCTTGAGTATCTAAATAAATATAAAATTTTAACTTTATTTGATTCGTTAAAAAGCCATTAAATTCTATTTTTAAAAAAAAAACACCATATGTGCAAATTACATTTTTGTTGAAGAGTAATTTCATTTACAATAAATTTAAATATAGATTTCAATTTTTTTTTTTTTTTTTTAGTTTTTCACCAATTATTTAATTTTTGTTTAATATAAAATAATATTTTTTAAATAAAAGGAAAACCGATTTTAAGAAAAATGCGCTAAGAAGTAAAATAAAAATAATTTATAATTTTACAAACGAGTTGAAAATACTGATTTATTTAATATCAATTTTATACTTGTTAAAACTTTTTAAAATCGGCTGAAAAATGTATGTATAATTATCAATATGACCTGGCGTTGCTCGTGGTCAATTTACAAGTGTAAGAGCTGGGCGATTTTTTTATTTGTTAGCGTAGACAGTCGCATATCACTATGTACACTGTAAAAAATAAACTTTATCAAATTCTAGATTTATTTAATTACTTTTAGTAGATTGCGAGATACCTAAACCTGGTACTTTTTAATTTTTATGTTTGAGACTTTACATGATATTGCGACTACAAATTAAAATGGTGTTTCTGTAAAATGTATTTTTTTTTGTTATATAAAAATTTCTAAAAGTTAATGATTATAAAAGCTATTGCGGGATATTAGCCTTGCACTATAATGTCGATATAAATAATATATTCTGCAAAAATCAAAGCAAAACATTTGGTGATTTTTTTTCAATGCTAATTGCTATTGAAAATTTATATTATTTTTAAAAGTTGAAATTTTTTTGTATTAAATTCAAACCTTCAGTGACAATAAACAAATTTAGTAAACTTCACATTCATTAGATATAATTCTAGTTATGCAATAATATATCAGAGAAAAAAATATTGTATTCTTCCAAATAGAAATAATTTATCGTATTTGGCGAATTTTTTTATGCCAATTGGCGGCCGGAGTTTATATATATCCGTCTTTAAACAAAATTTCTGAAGAAAACAAATTATGAATTATTTTTATTTATAACTGTTCACCCTGCAATTTCAGAAATCGTAAAATATAATTTTAAACATGCTCTGGTTAACTATGCCCATGTTATTTACTGACAATATTTCTTTTACAAATTAATTTTCAAATATTTATTTTTGAATTTAAATAAAATGTTTTTGAAGTGAAACCTTTAAAATAAGCTACATGGAAGTATAAATATAGAAAACCTAAGTTAAATTTTTACGGTGGCCATTCCGACACTATAGGACTGTTCCATTCCGAAACAAATGGCACTATTGGCATAAATGTAATAACGTCGGATAGGAAATTACGCACCGATTTAAAATCTTGAAACAAAGCTATGTTCGGGGCATGAATGGCGTCAAACGAAACAGCTTCGGTTGGCAAGGTTTTTGTTAACGACCGATTCCTATAATTAGCTGCATAATAAATTTATTTTTTAAAGAAAAATAGCAATAATAAAAGACAGCCTGTAATGTGAAAAAATATTTTTGATCGCCAAGGTGGTTTTTAACAATAATGGTATGAAGGGAAGATCTACATGTACATTTCCAATAGGAATAACAAAAAGGAAAACGGAAAAAGATTTACGGTTGCAGATATCCACGTGAAACAAACTGCAGATTTTAAGTTGAGAAAACATTGGTAAAATGAAGCAGGTTTCTTAATATCAGTTTTGTCGTTTTTAAGTTAAAACCGGACAAACAGACAGACATACAAAAAAATTTAGTATGATTTTCTGAATCAGTGTATCCTAATTCCTGCAAAAAACACTCAAAATGAGTTGTTTTGTTCGAATCCACAGACAGACACTCCATTAATACATATATATGTATTGAGTATTGTAAATTGGCACCAACTTCTAAAAAGTTCTGAAAAGTCTAAAAGTTGTAATAAGTATAAAATTTAAATTAAATAATTCGATTTTTTCTATTCGTTCGTAAAATTAAAAATTATTTTTAAATTTTTTGCACATTTTTCTTAAAGTCTTTTTTTTAAATATTATTTTATTTTTCTCTTTTTAGTATGCTAATATTCACCAATAAATTCAAGTTGTTGTTTAAAATTTTATTTTCCACTTTTCGGATACGAATTAACAAATTCCAGGTGAACAAAACTATATTATGTTATCAATATGTATATTGTAAAACAAAATCCCTATCCATGCCAATAAATGATGTGTAAACGAAATATCATTGTTGTGCAACCGCTATCAAATAACGAAAACAGTTTGAAACTGGAGAAACTGTTATAAAAAGTCCGGTTAATCGATATTTCCGGATATATAACAGCCGGATAACCGATGGTTTTTACATTTTTTTCCCAAAGCGGATTTTTCTCTATTTAACAAAAATATAATTGTTGACATCGATTTTAAATGGTCTGGTTAATTGAAAATCTCGGATTTCAAAAAGAGCTCAAGTGAAACATATCATATCCAACAAAACAAATTGTCAAAATATCTGAACTAGAACAGAAATCTTGCGCAAACATACATAACAAAAATACCTAACAGTCGAATTGGTAACCGCTCTCCTTTTGGCGAGCTTCTGAAATTGCTTGGTCCGCTTTAAAGTCGGTTAAAAATAACGCTCTTTGGAACCAATATATGTTTAAAATTTGTTATTGTTACTCAAAAAACTTAAACCAAATTATTAATTTTTCAGCGAATGTAAAAAATATTATTGAAAATATTTCTTCAAAAATATATAAATTATTTCAATTATCTTGAAATAATAATTTTGTACATTTATATCCCATTCAGGCACCTCATGAAATAATTTACAAAACCTTTTATTTTAAGAGTCATCTATACCTATTTTATAATATTCAAGTATTACGGCACTAACTATAATTTTTTAATTTAGATAATATGCTATGGTTATTTTTTACAATTGAAGAGGTGGTAGAAAAACTGGCAACTCCACTTTTCCAAATTGCTACACAAATACGAGAAACACTTTAAAAATGCTTAGCTGTTTAAAAAAACTTATCAAATTTTGGTAAAACGTTTTGCATCTGGGTTGCATTGTTACAGGGTTTAAGATCAAATTACTGTACTTACCTATTATCAAGATTTATAAAATTGTTAATTACATCAAGTGCTGATAACATATAATTTTGCTTTTAATTTGGAAAATACAACAAAAGTAGGGAATTATTCAGAAATGTATGTATAATATTAAATTGGATGAAAAAAAGATGTAAAACCAATTTATGTTCATACTTTAATTTATCTGTATTATGAAACTCTTATGAAAATTGAGATTTATAGATGTATGTCAAGATACCCATTCCTGACATTCTTTTAAATGGTGAAATTCATTCAAGCCTTGCATTGGATGTTGTTGAAACAGATGTCCCAATATTTGAAATAGGACCATCCCCCTATACTTAACCATTGTTTTTCATTTCTCGGAACAGATATTGTTAAATTCTCTTTAGTAGAATCAGAAATCGAGTCTTCAAAACACCCAATGCAGTGTCAGAGAACATTGCAAAAGAGATTTGGGTTAATCTAATCTGTCATATAGTTTTAAAAACTTTTTAGTTAAACAAAACTGATTTTTGACTTTCAGCAAGCCTTGGTAAGTTTTTGGTAAATGTTTTGTGTTAATCTGTGGGAATGATTAAGAAATATATAATCATTATATTAAATGAATAAAGATGTCCTATATATTAAAAGTGTGATAAATATTCAATGACAAAAATATAAATAACCGAAAAAACACTGTAGAATTAAAAATTTTAATAATTTTTCTTTCCTTGTAATTAATTTATTCAAAAGTTTATCAGTACATTTAAAGTGACAAAACTGTTTTACTTACGTTCAGTGTATTTTTTGTATAATGTATTGTATTGTAATATATGTATTTACAGTATAAATTATATGTTAATGATAAATTTAAAAATACGCATGAAATAAAAAATAAATAAAAAATAAGTATTCGTGTTTATGCTAATAAAAAATGCACAATAAATGTAATTTTTAGACACGAAATTGAGATTTGCAGTTTTTCATTATCCAAGGCATAAATTAAGTATCGAAACAACTATTATTTTACCAAATGTTTGTCCTTGCATGCAGAGAAGCACATTGACATAATGGGAAATTCGGGAAAATTCAATGGGCAAGAGGAAGAAGTGGATTGACAAACATTTTTGAAAAAAAAAATCTAATTTTGATCTATGTGAAAGATTTAAGTACATATGCGTCTTACCTCAAAATTGTATGGCTCTGCTTTTTCAAGTTCGGCAGATACAGAGCAGTAAAAAGCATATGTTTCACTTATAATGTTCCGATTCACTTATAATGTTCCGATTCACTCATAATGTTCCGATTTACTTATAATGTTCCGATTCATTCATAATGTTCCGATTTACTTATAATGTTCCGATTCACTTATAATGTTCCGATTCTTTTATAATGTTCCGATTCACTCATAATGTTCCGATTCACTTATAATGTTCCTATTCACTTATAATGTTCCGATTCACTTATAATGTTCCGATTCACTTATAATGTTCCGATTCACTTATAATGTTCCGACAAAGTAGATTCCCAACGGAAAGCTAACCTATTCATCAAGATTGTAGTCAGTGAAAAAGCTGTCTTATCTTGGAAAGTGATTTTTGTCAGTTAACCCTTTATTCCACTTATCTTTCAATTGTCAGTGTAATAGCGACGATCGGTTATGAACGTTTATTTCAATAATGGGTGATTATTTGAGTTATTAACGAACAAAAGACTAGTGCAACGACTAGTGCAATTTATTGACAAATTGATATTGGTAATAGTTTTATATATATATATATATATATATATATATATATATATATATATATATATATATATATATATATATATATATATATATATATATATATATATATATATATATATATATATATATATATATATATATATATATATATATATATATATATATTTATTTTTAAACATGCCAATCACAAAAATTAGCATGTTTAAAAACAAAAGGTAGTTTATCCACATATTGATCACAAAACGTTTGAAGCTGGATATCCTATAATTGTACAAAAGTATAAATTGATCAACCTAATAAATTGATCAGAAATAGTTCACTGCACATTATCAATCAAAACTAATTTCAGATGCAATGGATTTTGCGACCAATAATGCATATCCCACACCTTTTAGAAATACTCCGATTTTACCTCTACTACTAGTTTCACTTGCTATTCAGAAGAATGCTCCTGATACAACTACAACTTTTAACAAAGAATATGATTATATTGTAGGTGAGTATATCTTATTCGATTGAATTCTTAAAACTACTATTATTACATTTTATATGCACTTAGGTGTCTACAATTGAACATTTTAAGTAGTTTATATATAAGGAATCGGCTTGTTTTGAAGATTGGTGCTCACATGAATAAGAACATTATTGATGATATATTTATGTTCATTTTTCGATCATGGACTAAAAATGAAAGAATATACAAATTTCAAATTATTAAATTAAAAATCAGTAAATTGAAAAAAAAATTAATGCCTCTCATTTGCATTGTAATAGTTTTTTTGCACGAGTCATTGAGATACAATTATTAAGAAAATAGTTAAAAAATTAATGCTACCAGAATCTAGCATGAAAAAAAATTAAGGTTTTATAAATTTGTAAGAAGTAAATGGCAGAAAACGTTATCCTGTGTCACTAAACTCCAATTAAAAACTGTTTGGTCGGATTTCTTTTTAGAATTTCCATTAAAAAAAAAAGGATTATTTTATTCTTAAAAGTGGATGTAAGTTTCTGAATTCTAATTGTCTGGCCTCTGTGGGTATCTATCTGTTCCATCCTGCTAATCCTTCTTCTGTTCTATTCTGGTCATTTGTCTGTTCTGTCCTGCCAATCCTCTTTCTTTTCTATTCTGACCATTACCTGTTCTATTCTGACCATTACCTGTTCTATTCTGACCAATTGTCTGTTCTATCCTGCCAATCCTCTTTCTGTTCTATTCTGACCAATTGTCTGTTCTATCCTGCCAATCCTCTTTCTGTTCTATTCTGACCATTACCTGTTCTATTCTGACCAATTGTCTGTTATATCTTGCCAATCCTTCTTCTGTTCTATTCTGACCAATTGTCTGGTATAGCTTGTCAATCCTCCTTCTGTTCTATTCTCCTGGCGGCCATTTAGCCTAGACTTCAATGATGAATGCATGACATTCAGTGCCGACCAATAAGAGATTAATGTTGTAATATACGTTTTTAGAAGATTTTTGTAAGTGGTCCGATACTTTTAACGCTGACGAAATATAGTTTTTGGGAGTTTCATGGTTTATCAAAAAAAAATTCTGTTAATACCTAATTTGTAGTAATCAAAAACTTCGAAGTATTTTTGAAACATTTTTAAAAATAAAACAACATATCAAATTGCATTGTACGAATGAATTTGGAAGCTAATTTACTCGAAACGTACTTTTTCCATGTTTGGGGGCACATTACTAAAAACCTAACTGATTTACATTCCTGGAACTTTTTCTAATTGTTTTAATAACACTTTAACACAAGAGATAATTTAATAGATATCAATTTTTTTTATCTAAACATATCTTTATCTGAATAATTAGCAATTTTGTGGCCATATATTTAAAAATTCATAACATTGTGAAGTTTAAAAAAAGGCTATTCAAATCACTGTGTTACAGTCTTAAAAACTATTGAAATATTGTTCTGTAAAAAGTCAGACTGAAAGTAATTTTTGACTAAATGAGATACCCTCAAAGTTAGTGAATTTAACATGGGAATTTACAGCACTGCTGGATCCCTTTAATAATAAAGAAGGTCGTATAACTACAGTAAATAAAATCCAAATGTTTGTAAGTAATGACTTAATATTTTATATATTCATGCAATGCATAATAATCTAATATTGTTTCATAAATTCGAGTAATATATTTATTGTTTCATTGAAAAAGTTCGGTAACTTTGAAGTATTTAAGTTTTTTTTAAATACACCCACATATTGAATTGCATTAAACGGGTGAAATTATAAGTCAACTTATTTGAAACATAATTTTTCCATGTTCGTGGCAAATTACTAAAACATTACCTGAAATGTAGTTCGGAAACTTTTTAGTAAGACTTTTAAACAATAAATAAAATATTAGATGCATATTTTATTTATTTAAAAATATTTTTGTCTGAAAAAATCGTAAATGTTTTGGCCATAAATTTAAAAATTCTTAACGTTGTGAAAATAAAATCCTTGTGTTAAAGTCTTCTTCTACAACAACAATTAAAATAACATTGTAATGAACTATTATAATCGAGTAATATCTTCATTGTTCCATTGAAAAAGTTGGCGCCGGTTCCTCCGGAGCTGTGGTGGCCAGTCGCCTGTCTGAGTTTGAATGTGTCAGTGTACTGCTGTTGGAAGCTGGAAGATCTCCACCTCTGCTCAACGATGTGCCCGTCTTGGCGAGGAATTTCTGGTTTACGGATCTCGACTGGGCTTACAAGACAGTCCCACAGAAACATACGGGGTTCGGATTGGTAAATAACGTGAGTAGAGACTTTTTTTTGAATGACTGCTATTATTAGATATCCTAAGTGGTTGCCTTGGTATTATTATCTGTGATCTGAGTTATTGTTTTATTTTTAAACAATTTGAGAGTCATGGTCATACAAACATTTTGTTTCAAAATATATCTTTATTAATTTACAGGGTTATTGCAAAAGAATATGATCACTTGGAAAGGCTACGAGGGAGATTAAATTACATTTTAACAATAATTTTTGGAGCCTTTAGAAGCCAAAATAACATACTCTGCATCTGTATGTTTGTTTATCTCTGAGACAACTACTATACAATATTTCATGCGAATATTACTGCAAATAGATAAGAGGCTATTTACAAAGTATTACGTTTTCTACGCCGTAATGTTTTACCGTTACGAAAAGGAAACGTTTTGCACTTAATTTTACATAGATAACTCTTCTTTATATAAAAGTAGATGGACTTCTCTAAGGCTCTTGCCTCATTTTCTTATATTCTTTCTGCGTTGTAAGTTATAATATTGTTTATTCTGAAGAATTTTTTTTTAAATTTTTACTATTTCAGCATACACAATTTCACCGTGTTTTCTGAATTTGTCGCTATATGAATTCCATGTATATATAAATTCCAAACGAGACTTATGTATAGTTGAACGATTGCAAGGTATTTTTAGCGCACCCAAAAACAAATAGCCTATGTTAATTGAGTGCTGTATCAAGTTCATGAATTTAAACTATAATCAATTCTCAATATATGTTATTTAGCAAGTTATATGGCCGAGCGGAAAGGGTCTTGGTGGTACCAGTCTTCTCAATGGAATGATGTACGTGAGAGGGAACAGGAGGAATTACGATGACTGGGCTCGACAAGGAGCTGTGGGTTGGGGGTACTCCGATGTGCTTCCTTACTTCCTGAAACTTGAGGACAACAAAGATCCAGAATATAGATCAGATGGTACTAAGTATAACTTGCATAAAATACTAAGTACATTTTTGCATGATTTACATTTATATAATGATATAAGTGAAAAGTAAAATATATCAGATATGCATATGATTCCAGAGAGTTGTAATATTAAATAGAGAGCGCCTTCAATGCCAGACTCTTCTAAGGCCGCGGTGTCAACATTGAAAAGGAAAACCAACATCACGTGGTTTTATCTTTGCCACATTTGGCGTTCAGACATCTATAGGAGTTCCAAATTTGGCGCACTTTCTTCTTTTTGGCGATAAGGCGTTCTGTCCGTATTCAACTTCTTAACATATATGTAGGTATTTACTTATTTTCAAACAATATGCGCTAAATATTTCCTCTTCATTAACGAAACGAAAACGTCCTTTTCTTTGTGTTCAATACTCGAAGAAACGAAACTCTTATTATTTCTCAGGTTTTATTGTTCATATTTTCTTATTGAACTATACAAAATAACAATTGAAAGAACTTCGCTTATGGTAATTTTTTTTACATAAAAACGTAATGCAATTATTTCAAAAGTACAAAGTAAGAAAAATCTCTTTAATATATATGTTAAACACCCTTAAATTGTGCTACTCGTTCAAAAAACGATATTTAAATACAAAATTAAACACAAAACCATATTACAATACTTCGATCTCGTTTAGTTCTTAAAGTCGCCAAGGCCTGCCAAATAATATTGGCGCATGAATGAATTGGCATTTTCACCTATCACGTGGTTTCAATGATGCACACACGGAAATCAGCATTTTTATTCCTCAATTTGTATAATTACTCTATGTATGATTCAGGGTTATAATGACTTTTTATAGAGTAAAAAAATTATTGTTTTCCTATTAAAACTAGGCTCTCTGTTTTTATGTAATTTAAACTGAACATTATTTAATTTCTTAGTAATGTAAAGGGATTGTTTTTTTGTAATTCAAACCATTTGTGAATAATGAGTAACATAAGCGTAACTCAGTCAGGGAAACTGAAATTTTGAGTTTGAATTTCGTAATAAAAAAATCCTTTTCCCTTTGAAAATATTTCCGTTACATATAAATATTATAGTGAAATTAGCCTTTCTAAGGCCCATTTCTACACGGACGTTGTCAACGCACGTTAGCTTTTGTGGATGGTTCTTTCGTGGGACATACAAACCACGCTTTTTGTATGCACTAATTAAGGCTTCGGCAAAATTGAACGTGCATAAAAACATCTAAAAAGAACTGTCTAAGTGTTGATCATTTTTATTGGAAATTTTATGTTATATTTATTTAAATGATTTATATATATATATTTTAAATTTGAACCATTATTTTTTATTATAAAATTTATTGAAATACTTTAAATACTAGAAAAAACCTTTTGCATTAAGTCTTTTGTCCAAACACAATAAATATTATAAATTATTTTCCAAATTAAATCCACTTTTCCATAAGAATCTTTACTTCTAATTAGCATACTATAGTCAATATCCCATTGTGTAACTACAGTGATGCATACATTCAATCAAACAATTAATTTGATTAGCATAGAGCTAAGGGAAAACATAATGAATGAAACATATTTTATTAATCTTAACTGTAAATAAACTTACAACATGGTATGACATTAAACAAACACGATCTTATAATTATTCAAAACAATATGTTAGGATGCTAAACTATTACCCATTATTCTCCAATACAACTAAACTATTAATTTTTTTAAACAAATAGTTTAAACATATGAAGCAGTTACTTATAATTGCAAGACTTGGCCGCCAATTGGTTAACACCAAGAACAGAGTTTCCACATAAGAGCGTTTAAAATTCGCAACTCGGCTTAATGCTGTGTTGAACTAATTATTGAACAACCTATTGAACTATTAGCTACACAACTTTCGAAAAAGACAAATACAGCTGCCTAGCCATGGAAAACGGTTTGACCTATACCACTAGCCGCCCAATTATTATGTATGCTTGCATATGTTTCTGAGGTTAGGCATAAAACATATATAAAAAAAATATATGATTTTTTTTTATTTTATACCGTTTTTTTCAAATTTAATGTGAAAAAATTTGCAAATACCTGCCTTAAACATTCTTTATTTAAAATATTCATAGTTAGGCAACGCATGCTTATAAATGCATTTTTGTAAATATTTAAAATATATAAATTTACCCAAATTACATATTAGATTATAATAAATCCAAAATAAATTCCTTTTAGGTTACCACGCGACTGGCGGACCAGTAACATTTCACAAGCCGCGGTATGCAGCGGAGATAAAGCAACCGCTCATAGATACAGGGTATTTGTTGGACTATGACCTAGTAGATCCCAACGGACGCAGTCAAACAGGAAAGTTTAAAATTTACGATTTGAGGTTTTAAATGTGTGAATAATTTATAAATGTTAATATTACTTTAAATCACTATTTTTAATTTTTCTTTTAATAATTGTGTAGGATTTTATGATCATCAAGCCAATGAACGAAACGGCCAACGATGTAGCACAGCTAAAGCCTATTTAGTTCCTGCGGAAAATCGGAGCAATCTTGATATTGTGACGTATGCATTTGTTAGAAAGGTGATTTACTTTAAATTTTAAAAGCTTAGAAACTTTATAAGGAAATAATTGAAATCTTTACCAACTTTTATCATGTGCTTAAGGTGCCTTTGCACATACCCAACCCAGTAGGACAAAATTATTTGCATTTTCACATGAATCACAATACACATCACCTTTTCACCAAGTGACAAAATACGTTTGGAATATTTGCTACTTTTTTTGCTCTTTGCTTTCTGTAAGTGTAAAAAGTTAAGAGGTAGAAAGCCAATCAAATAGAGCCCCAGTTGCTCAGTTGGTAAGGCGTTCAGCTACTAATCAGAGGATTGGTGGTTCGAATCCGGAAAATGGACTTGACATAGAAAAGTAAAAAAGTAGTGATCTTGCGATCGGAGGGTTGCCAGCTTCGCTACAAAAATACTAGAAAGTCGTCCAGAATATCCAACAAATTATACTGGCGTGTATACGGGACTGGTGCACGATACATCTGATCGGGGTCCAAAGTCCTGACGTCTATTGAAGGCGTTGGGTGCCAGTTCAGGTGTTTCCTCGTCATCTGACCATGGTTCTAAAATAACGAGGTGAAAGTATGAATGTGTTTATGAATGTGTGTGTGAATGTGTATGTATGTGTTCCCGGGTCTTTCCTTCAAGATTGACCCCGAACCGTTGCCAATAGCCCACTGTGCAGCTCTAGTGGGACGTTAATTAACAAAAACCAAACAAAAAACCAAACTAATTGTAACAGGCATGTGCGTAAGGTGTTCTACATCAATAACTCAATTCCGCTGTACAACTTCATAATTGGCTATTTTCGTGTGTCTGGTATAGATTTCGAGATAGGCAAGCTAACTCTTGACTTTACCGCTAGTTTACAACACTATAAGCGGTTTTTTAATAGCGCATAGCCACTTTACTCTACCTAGACATCACTTTTATGTATGTAGCTGTTGGGTTTACAAGCGTTAAGGGGGAAGGGAAAGAACTTTACCGAGTATTATTTATATTAATAAAAAACGAAAAACTTTCAAGATGAAATGTGCATCACAATTAATTATAACAAATTCATCAAGTTTTGAAGTGAGTAACTGTCAATGGACGAGTTGAATGACCACGCCTACAGTGACGTCACAGGTAGTTTGTATGTGGAATAGCGTTAGAATTTCACTCAAAACTACTAATATAGCTATAATAAGCTCGGTAACGTTTTGTTAGAATATGATGTTAAAACACAAGTTAAACTTAATTAATGCAAAATTTAAATATAAAAAAAGCGATATTATTGTTTGTTTACCAGTAATCGGCAACTTGCACGTGCTCGAAATCCCAACAAACATGACTAAACTCCACCCCGTTCTAGTTGTCCATTCAGTTAGCAAGATTTGGGGTGTTCTGAGCACTTGGATAGCGCAATTTATGCACATATTTTGTAACGTTTTAGATAATTTTTTTATTTATAGGTACTGATTGATAAGAGAAGAAAGAAAGCTACAGGAGTTCTGTTTGACCACGAAGGTTCCACACACACGGTGAGGGCCCGTCGAGAAGTGATCATGTCTGCTGGGGCTATTAACAGTGCACAGCTGTTGATGCTTTCCGGAATAGGTCCGAAGAAGCACCTGGAAGATTTAAATGTGAGCTATGTTATTTAAAGAATGCAATTATTTATCCTTTTAAAACTTTTCTGAATTTTTAAGTTTTTTTTTAAATTGTCAGGGTGATTTTTTCCCCTTAGGGCTAAGGAATAATTAAAAAAATATATTTAATGGTTCAGAATATACTTTTGAGATAGAAAACAGCCGCGATGCTGTTGCGTTTGAAGATTTTTACTTTACCAACAGAAACTGATATTGTTTTCGACATGTTTGTATAATTACAAATATATTTATTATTTCCGATGTAAATAAATAAAGATAAAATAATTATTTTGAAAAAAGGAAAACCCTTTAAAAAACCGCTATATAGTAAGAAGAAAATTAATTTACGGACAAGTTGAAATTTTAAAAATATTTTATATTAATTTTTTACTGATTATAAATTATGAAATTTTTAATTTTTTCAACTTGTTTGTAAAATTACAATTTTTTAAAACTTTTTAGTAATAATTTTCTAAAAATTGGATTTAGTTTTTGAAAAAAAGATTATTTTATTTTTTCCATTTTGGTTTTAATTTAGCAGCTACTGCTGTTAATCACCAATAAATTCAAGTTGTTGCTAACTTTTTCTACGTCTCGTATCCGGTTTATTAAAGACCGGGTAAACAAATCCATATTGTTCCAACAATATATATTGTTATAACAATCCCTGTCCACCAATGAAAATATTTAAAAATCGGAGACAATTTATTTAAAAAAAAGGGTTAATCTATATTTCAATATAATTAAAAGCAGGATAACCTATTTTGTAACAAAAAAAATGACAAAGTGATTTTTTCTCAACCTAACATTTTTTTTAACTCGACGGTGTTTATTTTCAAACCGTCCGGTTAACTGAAAATTCTGGATAATTAAATACCGAAACAGATATTTGATAGATTGATTTGATTGATAGATATCATCCTCTATCCAACAAAAAAGTAATGTTATCCAAATATCTGAAATAGAGCAGAAATCATGCGCGGAAAGCTTTTGCGCAAATAAAGCACATCAAATTTACATAGTTGTTATTTTTTTGATAAATATGTAAATTCATTGATTTCATTTACAATTTATTTATTACCATATCTTTAGAATTTTTCAATTCGTCCCGTTCATAAATTAAAAACATACTGACAACCATTTTCGTGTGCCCAGGTTATTAGGTTTTCATTTTTTTTTAGATTACAGTTATAGCAGATCTACCAGTAGGAGATAACTTGCAAGACCACCAAGCCGTACCTGTACCTTTCCAGATAAATCCGTCCATTCCTTCCATATTGCAGAAGGGACTGAATCCATTGAGCTCCTTAGCTTACATTCTCAACAGAAATGGTATGGAGTCAAATATGAAAACATTAACTATCTCAAGTTGAAAATTTTTATACCTATAAGCAAGGTGTTTTGGAATCAAGTCTATTTCTTTGAAATAGGTAGTTTAGGGCAGCTATCATTCTTAAACAGACTTTGCGGTATTTTCATGTGAATGCAGTGTTCAAGGAAAGGGTATGCATGTCCTTAAAAAGCCGATTTTAAAGTCACAGACTTTTCTTGTGATTCAAAAATAAAGTAACAGCCTACACTATAAAATGCTTACAAATGAGTACATGAACCTATTCGTTTTTCCTTGAGTACAATTGCATCGCAAATGTGTGATGACGTACCCAAATTTAAGCAATTGTACTTTCGGAAAAATGAGCAGTGTGACTTAATATTGCTAAACTCAGCTTCTGTCCAAGCCATCTTAATAAAGCGACCTGAAAAACTTAAAATAGTTGTTCAGAAGATGGTTTTCCACATTATTTGATGTCGATTGCTTAAATGGAAACTTGTTGATATTTATTGAAAGTGACTTATAAAGGCAGCTTATGTAGGCATGCAACTGCTATTTTTATTCATTTTTTAGAACAAGTATTTTCAAAAATGAAACTTAACTTATTCGAAGCCATGATAAGCATCGAATGTACTAAAAAATGAGTAAATTGTATCTATTTTTGAGTACCTATTTTTAACAGTATATAAATAGATAACTTAGTATGAATCAATATTATTTTAAATCGATAACAATGACAATCATTTTAAAGCAATTATCATGTCATAGTTTGGTAGTAGGTATATAGACGTAATTTTAAGGCTTAGGCGTCTTCTGAAAAAATCGATAGTAAGAATTTACGTTTATAACGTTCCTTAATTGGAAATAGATTTTTTTGTTTCTAAAGTATGAGCTATTATTGAAAACTTTTGAGATCAACGAAATATTGTATAAAAATACATTGTAAACTATTTATTATCTTACGTATAAAATATAATGATATATCATATGTAATTGTCAGGTGTTTTGACTTCTACGGAAGGCGTGTCATTGATAGCATTTTTAAATGGGCCCGAACGTCGTAATGCCGCTATTCCCGATTTTCAGCTTTATTTTGTAGAAGTGCCACATGTGTATGCAAGAACACAGTTTGGAATAAAACCAGAAGTGAGTATTTTAAAAAATTACATTTGGCGTTTTGACATTTTGTATGTGATAAAACAATATAAGCAAGCATATTATATACAGTACGTGATATACATTATAAAAAATTTTTAGTAATACAAATTCGGAAAAGTGCAATATAAATGAAAAACAAGTGATTTCTGCAGGTTTTTAGAAAAGGGTGGTACATATAATGGAAAATTGCAAAAAAATCAAAAGTAACGAAGAAACCTTAAAGTTATAGTGATAATTAATTCAATTATTATTTCAATGACAACGATTACAAATTTCTTTTTTTACCAGTATTTAATAAGATTATTTATTGATATTAGTAGCCTGTGTTGCAATACATATTTTCTTAAAGTAGTAGTACTTTAGGAAATGTTATGTTTTATTTTATTTTTAAGGAGATACATTGGTACATACTATTAATACATATTTGGTACTACCGTGGTTGCATAAATAATGTACACTAATTATCGAAACTCTACAAATGTTTCAGAACAAGAAAGTTTTAATGTCATAGATTTTCTATTTAATTTGATTCATAAGGAATAGGAATAATTGCGTATTTCATTTTAGATGTTTAAAAGGTTGAATATGTAAATATCGCTTCTCCTTAATTAAGTAATAAGACTAAAGACTTCCCCAATAAGAATAAGGGTATTTCTACACGGACACTATTAATAAAGGTGAACTTTTGAAGATGGCTCTGGGAATGGTCAATACAAACCACGTGGTTTGTATTCACCAATCTTACAGCCATTTGAAAAAAATCACGCTCGTAAATAGCGTTCTTTTAGATTGGGGTTAGTAGATTTAAATGCTTTTGTTTGTGAGAAAACTCAGACTGAGTTTCACAAAATATATTAATATATATATATATATTAAAATAATATATTTTTTTAATAAAATATGTGAGATTTATTTTATTTAGTTATACATTTATAAAAATAATTAGGTTGATCAAAAATACAAAACACACATTCTTTCTCAGATACAGTCATTGGTCTTAAGCAGTTAATAATGTATACTCAAATTACAGGTATACGAAAAATCATTCGGTCCTTACGAAAACTCAACCATGTACATATGCTTGGCTCAAATCTTGCATCCAAAGAGTCGGGGTACCGTGCGTCTCAAGTCGAAAAATCCGTACGATCCACCGTTAATAGATCCTAACTATTTTGAGGACCTTAGTGACATAAAAGACATGGTGGAAGGTAAGATTTAATGTTTTCTGATTCCATGAGCTTAGGTTATGGTTACCCATAAATTAAAATATTTAAGCCAATCTAAGTGGGCGTCAACAACTTGAGTATTCGTAAATAAGTTTTGAATTAATCATAATATTTCCAAAAATAGATTCTATGTAAGTGGTTTTAAAAATAATTATTTTTTCAAGATTAGGATATGTTGATTGGACTAACGTTGCACTAAAACAATAAAAATATAGTATTGACAACAGTTTAGGACGTGTCCAGAAAAAAAATGTAACGGAATCTAGATATGAAAGGACAACACCTGAGCTGGAGGTCCGCCGTCTAAATTTCTTTAACAAATCTACATCTAGACTAAAGATCCACGACCAAATTCCCGTAAAATAACCAGCTGATGAAATATTTTTATTTGTTACTTGCGTTTTGAATTCTGCATAGTAATCATTCTTTCCCAAAATCAAAGGTAAGGGGAATTAATTTTCGTAACTGTTTAGATTCATAATTGCTCTTTCGGAAATCTTTCAGGGGGCCGATTAGGTTTGAAACATTCAACACTATTTTAACATAGCTATAATTTTAAATTTAGTAAAAACGAAAAAATATAGTTAAAAATGCTTATCAAACAATATATAAATATCGTGAGAAAAAAATACTTTATGAATTTGCTTAACAAATGAAAGGTCAATTAGTTTTATACAATTGTAAAATTCAGCCCATTACTAAGCAGAGTGTGTTAGACAAATAAAATATATATGTAGTATAAAATTACGACTGTTATGATTTTTTGTAACTATAACCTTTGTACATCTTTCATAAAAAATAATCATCAGTATTTGTTCGATAGAAGTCCATAACTTTTGTCAAGTAACACTTTTTTTTATTTATATATAGATGATAACATATAAAAACTGTACACTTATTTTGTAAACAAATTGGATCTTGCTACTTTTTGTGTAATACCTTTCTCGTTACTTCTGTTAATTAGCTATGAAAATGTGCATTAGAATCGGGACAAGTGAAGTAATGCAGAGGAGCGTAGGATCCAGACATTTAGGGAATTTGATGCCTGGTTGCGAACAACTAACCGGGGACCGCTACGTGGAATGCATAGCGAGAACTGTCATTGTCACAACCAACCACCAAGTAGGAACAACCAAAATGGGAGATCCAAAAGACCCAACCACTGTTGTTGATCCAAAATTGAGGTGACTCAAACTAAGTAATATAAAAAAATAAAATTGCCAAATTATGAAAAAATGTCGAATTAAATGCAGTGAAATTTCTAAAATGTGTAAAAATGTCGAATTAAATGCAATAAAATTGTCAAGTTAAGTAGAATTGTCAAGTTACGTAGAATTGTCATAAGTCAAACTGTCATATTTAGTCAAATTGTCATATTACATCTAATTGTTATATTAAGTCAAATCGTCATATTAAGTCAACTTGTCAAAGTCAAATTAGTCAAATTGTTGTGTTAAGTCAAATCGTCATTTTAAGGAAATAAAAACAAATCGCAGATTTTTTAACAATGCTCTAAATTCAGTAGTCATTAAATGATGTCAGAAATAAAATAGTATTTATTCTATTAGCCTTTATAATTTTATGCATTTTGATAGAATGTTTTACGTTTGTCAGATGTTTACCTGCTAATAGCCCAGTAGAGATAGTTCAAAAAAAGAGGTTGGCTTGCAAAAAATGGAGTAGTTTTGATTTTCGGGTATGTTGTATGTATCGACCCCCTCGTGAAAAATCCAAGTTTTCGACCTCCCACCCCTTGTGCGTTTTCCGCCATCTTGAAAAAACCGCTAAAAAAAGGCACTTTTTAACGTTTTTCCTCAATAATTCTGTTCCAGTACATTTTAGGTTAAAAGTCACAATTACAATTTTAAAGAGCATTAAATTTCCTACAAATTTCATGCATAACATATTGGAAAAATCTGAACATGTACTGAGATATAGGGCTGTGAAAATCTATAAAAATTTCAAAAAAATGAAAAAAGTCAGATATGTCGTTAGTTTTACTTGAATAACTTTTTTTTGTGCAGTTTAGCATAAAATGCATAATAACAAATCTTGTAGAGCATTAAATGTCCTACAAGATCCGTACAAAATATTTGTAATTACTACCAATAGATGACGAGAAATGTTGAAATAACAATAACAATGCCGCACGTACTTTCCCTTCCATCTCTTGCATATTTCCAGTTGTAGGAGTTTCGGTTCTCGTTCTGTTGTGTTTGCTCGTTTTTTTGTTTTTAAGCTATGTAGTGTGTGCTCAATTGTCCAAAATGTCGAGTTTACATGGAACTGTGTGCTTTTCTGTGCTGAAAGTTTGAGTGAAGGTGAAACGTTCGTAGTGAAAGAGCTAGGCGAATTACGTGAGTCCAGTGTAAAGAGTAAACTTTCAACTCATTCTGCTTTTCTGAATAATGTGAACGAAGTCAGGGTTCATACTTCATGCCAAAAGAGCTAATAATGGCAAGCTGATTGCAGCTTACCTCTGAAGGGCAGCTTCTCAGACTGCGCCTGGACTATCCCGTAGATCGTTGAATGAATGCGTTTTCACTTTCAAACATCACTGCTTCCTCTGTGGAAACGAATTACCTAAGGATTTTGAGGAGAAGCAGAAAAAATACACTTTGGATAGACGTTATAAAGTGTTTTTGTGTGGAAAACTGTCCATGAAAGAATCAATTTTGAGTATTGTCAATGCACGTGGGAACCAATGGGCGCATAAAATACTTCGACGCATTTTCACTCTACCCGATTCTACTGGTGCTAGTTTTCATTTGAAGACTTGGTTAATCAGATTGAAGAGAGTTTCGTCCAAATATGAGAATTATAAAAGCGAGGCTTCGGATACAATATGGAGATGATGTATTGATTGCTGACTCACATCCCCATACATCAGTGATATGTTTAAAAAAGACTAGTTACAAAATTCTCAGTGATAACTGGTACGGCGAAAAGAAAAAAAAACTTGGAAGAATAACGTTTTCGTATCCTTCAGGTTGCAGCTTACGTCATCGCAGAAGACATTCGTTCTCACGTTTATTACAATAGTGTGTATACACCTTCAGTTGACTTCCTTCAGGATGTGAAGTCTGTGATATGATTATGAAAGACAAGAAAGGCCAGCTGGATGGACTGAATGTGACATTGTCACATTCAGTGATAGCCGCAGTAAGATCACGGTCATTTTTGTCATCCCTTCTCTTTGGAGTAGGTATTTATTTGTACAAGAAATTTGGATCACCACTTCATCTTATTATCATCCTTGGGATTTTCTTCCAATTATGAGGGAGTTTTTAGATTTGAGCTATCTGTTGTACTTCATGCGGACGCAACCCTCAAGAAAAATGCATTCTGCCAACTAATTTTTGGTAATGCTGACTTCAACGTTAACACTCTGAATGGAGAAGGTACATTTCATGCAATGGGAGTGATCATTTCTGTTACTCCTAGCACCTCTGTGATCCCAGATGCATACGATTCTGTTGTAGTTATTGCTGAATACATCGATTTTTTAGTATTGGTCACGGGTTTAGCACCAGACAATGTGTTCTTTTGCAAATCTGGTAGGAGCAACATGACAGATGCCTTATACTCCAAAATATATAAAAATATTGTGGAAAACATTATTTTTCTACATGCGATAAATCTCGATATTCTGCGATTCGATATTCTGCGATGCGGTAAATCTCGATATTCCGCTCCGCGATACAATCTCCGCTCTATTTGGGCAGGAGAAAATGAAGTTTTGTACCACATTAGAAAGTGATGTATTCCACAAAGAAAGTATTACCATTTCCAAAGATCTAGTTGCAGAAAAAGAAAACATCACGGAAGCCACTGAAACTTTTCTTGTGGCTATTTTTGGCGGTGACCTAAACACTTCTATAGATGAGTTGCGGTATCTCCGCTTTTCTAAAGCTGCTATAAGCACAAAATTCAATTTGGCTTGACTACATCCAACTAAGGATGTAGTTCAATATCATGCATGTTGAACTTATCTGTAAGTTCAAACCTGGATGGGGTATGAAAAAGACGATCTCATATGGGGCTGGGAGAAGGATATTGGTGGCCTAACTCCAGTCCCAATGAATAAAGAACCAGCTCCACAGGCATTGCTTAACATGATTTCGTGCCAATGCAAAAAGACTTGTGGTAACAAATGCAGATGCAAAAAAAGCTGGGCTTCTATGCTCCGTAGTATGTCTTCATTGTGGATTCCAGTCCAGTAGTAATGCACCAGAGGTTTAATTGAACATGGAAGAAAACGAGTTTGACGATCTACTGCCTATTGGTTGAAGTAATAAACTATATACATCAAGCACACCTGTGCTAAAACAACAAAACTTTATGATGGATTTTTAATTTGAGATTTTGTATATATCCTTAAAACAAAAGTTAAGATGCATTTTCAAATTGTATTAAGTTTAAATATAGGTATTTGTAAATGCTTAAAAAATTTGTGTTTTTCATTGTAAAGTTTTTGTATTCTCCCAAATTTAACATAAATCTCATGTATTGCATGCAAGTTCATGTACTACATACGTGAACTACATGTATATATTACATACATAATATATTAAAGATATTACTTTCAGGAATACTAATTTCAACAAAGGGTGATATTTGCAGTTTACAACCAACTTTCACCAAAATTGTTATTTCAACATTTCTCGGCATCTGTTCGTAGTATTTACAAATATTTTGTATGGATCTTGTAGTAAATTTAATCCTCTACAAGATTGGTTATTATGCATTTACGCTAATCTGCACAGAAAAAGTTATTCAAGTAAAACTAACGACATATTTGACTTTTTTCATTTTTTTGAAATTTTTATAGGTTTTTACAGCCCTATATCTCAGTACATGTTCAGAATTTTCCAATATGTTATACATGAAATTTGTAGGAAATTTAATGCTCTTTAAAATTGTAATTGTGACTTTTATCCTAAAATGTACTGGAAGAGAGTTATTGAGGAAAAACTTTAAAAAGTGCCTTTTTTTAGCCGTTTTATCAAGATGGCGGAAAACGCACAAGGGGTGGGAGGTCGAAAACTTGGATTTTTCACGCGGGGGTCGATACATACAACATACCCGAAAATCAAAACTACTCCATTTTTTGCAATCCAAAATCCTATCTCTACTGGGCTATAACAGAAGCACTCCATGTACTATATAATGCTTTAAGGCGGTAAATTAACAACAACTTCTAATCCTCACTTATTTACTTATTTAGCTGTTGTGTCGGGAAAGGAACTTATTTAAATACGGATTTTTCATAATTATCTAAAATCAATCAAATGAGCAATATATAAATGAGTTAACAACATTTACACATTTCTGAGAAGTGATGGCTGCACACGAACTAATTGATGTCACATAGCAATGCAATGTCGTAAACTTCATCTTTGTGTTCTAGTCTACACGCAGAACGATTATTGAAAGAAAGAACCATAAAAATATCGCTTAAAGAGCCTTAGTCAAATAAAATAAAATTACAAATGGCATTCCTAGTACGATCGTAAGCACGTGCTTGACATTGTCAAAGCGAGGACTGATTCACATTTAGGAGGATTTGCTTTATTCAGCAAATTATGTGGAAAGAGAACATAAATCTGTCGTTCAGTCTTGTATTAATATATGATTCCGATTTGTCTTTGTGCATTCTAATATTTTAATAAGTTATAACTGAATACCCATGTATACGTGTCCATTAAACAATTTTAAATACTCTAACGTGAACATATATTATTTTTAGAGTAAAAGGAATCAAAGGCCTGCGAGTCGTAGATGCTTCCATCATGCCTCTTGTACCGTATGGAAACACAAATATCCCATGCATCATGGTAGGCGAAAAGGCCTCCGATATCATCAAGGAAACTTTACGTGGTACATGCAGAACGTCTTGATATGTAAAAATACTCTCCAATGTCCACTTACTACTGAAAACCATTTCTTAAACCAAATTTTGATACTTGAAAGGCATCCGAGTACCTATAATCTCCATGAGTTTGCAGTACAAAGTGTTCAATGTTAATATATCAGTTTCTGTAGTATATATTTTTTGAAAAAGGAACTTCAATTAGTCTTCTTATTTTATTAAAACAGTATGTATTTTTGTTAGAAGTGTCATACAATTGATGTAAATATCTTAAAAAATATATATTTAACAAACAATATATTTATATCAAAACATATTACAATGTGTTGAATTCGTAGTTTTCAAAAATGCTTTTCCATGTATGGTTTGGTAAAATTAAATTTTATTTAATAATTTCATAAATTGTTGTTTTTCTACTCATTCCATTAACACAATCACATGTTATTTATAAATGTATAACATCCAAATAATAATAAAATGAGGCGTTGTTGTAAAAAATTGTCATTTGCAATAAAGTAAGATTTAACTGAATTCAATTGATACAAAAGAATATCAAAGTTACCTTAAAATATTTTTAAAAATGAGCTACGTTTTATTCTAGTACATTGATTAAACATTGTGATTTATGTTCTTTATAATGTACATGTAATGTATAATGTTCTGTATCATGTATAATATCTTATAATGTAATGTAATTGAATGAATGTATAATACATAAAACCGATAATTAAAACTTTTCAGTTAGATCGTTTCTGACACTTTTCTTAATTGTTTCAAAAACTTAACTTAAAATAAGTATATATTAAAATAGTTGTGTTTATTATTAACTTTGAACTTTCTTCATTTATTATATTTTAAAGCTTTAAATTATTCGAAGGTTATATAAGTACAGTAAAACTCCAAATACACGGATCAACTGGGAGAATAGAACTGGGAGATTAGATAGCACATTGAGCGTGAATGCAAAATTGAATCATCTGCTGACGTGTTTCTAAAATATTTTTTTATTATTATTATTTTTTACTTAATCTGAATCTTGTATGGGAAAATACATATTTTTGTAAACATATTTGTGTACTGCCATTCCATTAACTGCCAAATTGTCTTTAAAAATATACATTTTTACAATAAAACGTATTTTATGCAGACATCCGCAAATTGTAATTTAAAATTTAAAAAAAACTAAGGAAGGAATAATATTATAATTTAATTACATGCTACATCCACTTTGAGAAGATGTCAACTAAGACTGTCTCTAATTTTTTTAAACCTAAAAATCTATATAAAGGATAATTTTTATAATTTCATGGAAGCTGTTAGAGTTAAACACTTATATTGATTACATAGCAACAGATACGTTTTGAAAACATATTACATTTTAAATATACTGGTAAGAAGGCATCTACAAATCCTTAAAAAATTTAATTTACTATAAATGCAATTATAACATACATTATGGAATTTATTTTATTAATTAATGTTTCAGCTGTTAATAATCTATCAATTGTCCTATAGCATCATGACAAGAATAATTTATAAATGCATATTGTACTTTCTCTATTTGCCAATCTCACAAGAATAAGAATTGCACATTTGAATTCCTTCTTCCCATTACATCCAACTGAATACATAGATCTTGCATAAGAATTTTAACCCGTTGACAATGGGTCCACTAGGCAAGAAAGAAAATTGTCGACACGTCACACAGTGTGACCAAATCCTCTGGGGAAAATTCAAAAAATCAAAGTAGTTCAAATACTGTTTTCCCGACATGGTCAGCCATTTTATGAGCTTTACCAACTGTAGGTGCAGCTGGATATGTAGTATCATAAGCAAAGTGTGATGCGATACAAACGTAGACCATATTCTTTGTGCGTTCTGTAATTTTGTGAGTACACATTTTAAAATTTTGCTCTTGCATGATTCGGGTTTATTAATTATTTTGGCACAATATTTACTTAATTGAACAATTGTCAATGTTATATTCAAAGATAAAAGTTTTACTTTAAAAAATGAAAATGTGTAGACTTTTAGTAACGATTCTGGATTTTAAATCTAGTGGAACATTTATTTCAATATTTGATTATTAAACTACCATTAAAAAAATCTTACTATTTTAAAATAAATTGGATTTGTTAACGCTGATACACTTTATTGAGTCGCTTTACTTTTATAGGTTAGATAGTAACTGATATATATATTGGAGAAAAAATCATTTTAAAAAATGAAAGAAACGAATATTTCTAATGTATAATATCAAAATATCAAATTATTAATTTAGAATATCCCCCCCCCCCGCCCGTGCCAACACGGTAACGATGACAATCAATGTTTGAGGCAGATAGGCCGGTGTGCGTCACTCACATCTAAATGTTCGACACCTTGTATTTCTCTGGTGGTCCCCTTTCCTTGACTGACTCTCTAAATTGATAATTCCGTATTTTTTTTATCAATAATGTTACTTATGCACAGAGGCAAATAGTCGGTAAAGTTCAAAAAATTTTATCGAGGGGAAGGGGATACAGACAGGAAAAAATTTATTAAATTGATAATTAATTGACCTATAATTATTGAAAATTAAAAATATATTAACAATTGCAAATTAGATAATTAAAGAAATTTACGAAAAAAAATTATAATTAGGCGATTAATTATACATATTAATGGATTAATTAAATAATGAATGCCCAAATAGTTATGAAAATAAAATTGTTAATATTTATTTCTGTGGAGGGTCCGGAGTACACTCACATTTTCTCGGTATTCCCCTTTCCCCCTAGAATTTTTTTCTGAATACCTGTTTCGAAGGCAGGCAGACAGGGATGAACTTCAGCCCCCATAGCATGTGAGTGAATGCAGTCAAGGTCGGCCGCCGAGCGGTTTATCCACACACCATTGTTTCTTCGACAACTGCAGTCCACGTGTTAAAAATCGAATACATATGGCATTGTTTTTATTTTCAGTATTGTACTGAAGTTCGTCTAACGAATAAAATAATAATTGTCTTCATCTGATATTTGATCAAAGGTAAGACTGTTATCCAATATCGTTCTGATTTATATGAAGAATTTGCAAGCATTTATACCCATGTTTTAACATATTTATTTTATTGCATTTACTTCTATAACGTTTCATGTTCCGACAGTTCAGATTAACTACTACATTGGTAAAGTTGATTTCCTTTCTTTTTTATTCTTCGAGTAAACTTGTATCTCACAATATTTCATTCTGTTAAGGGTGCAGTGGACTTTCAAAATAGCAATAAAATTATCGGAATTTGTATTTTTCACTAATAATAGAATTTACAATTTATTTCTGTTATCATTATCATATGATAAATAATATAAATCCTTTATATATGTAGTTTTATGTATATCTGCTTCTCAGTAACTTTATATAGTGTTTTTTTTTTAAATGAAATTTTATATGTTAGCAAAAATTCATTGTTGTTTATAGTCAAATTTACCTAGTGTTATTTTTATATATCGTTATTTATAACGTATCTCATGCTATCGTTATTTTTTGAAGGGGAGGGATTTTCATAATACTTCGTCATTATATCGCGTAGCTACATTTAAACACTTTGTTGGAAGAATATTAAAGCTGTTGTTCAGTTTTTTTTAACTATTAAATTACGACGAACTTTTGAACATAATTTTGCACAAACTCAATTTCGAAAGAATGCTTCCATATTTATTAAACCGTTTGTAAAGTTTTGTCATAACATTTATGAAGTATGCGGAAATTCAAAAAATTAAAACTCCCGAAGTATTTTGAAATTTGTATAATTTTCACATATTCGAAAATTTTAATTCAAAAAAAATAATTTTTTCCCCAAATCTTACTCTCAACTTCATAATAAATATAAATGTACCAATGTAGAGGCCACCCTGTGGGGTTTTATCCTGGTATAACGTACTTTTTTGTATGGGAATAGATTTAGGCTTGCCTCCTTCTGATAATAAATAAGGGAAATTTAGGCCACATCGCTGCTCATAAACAGATGGTACACCCTTGGAGCAGTCGTTTGGGACATTCCCTCCGAGAAGTTAGTTTTGTTATCTCAACTCGCTTTTGGGTAGTGGTTTTGGTAATCTCAATCTCGTACCATAAAAAAAATTTCATTGCGAATTCAACCAACATTTACATAATATTTTTAAAAAATGCTGTAACTCTGCAAATAATAATAATAATATATATATATATATATATATATATATATATATATATATATAAAGGAGAGGCCGCATAAATCAACTCACCTTTGTAACGGAATTTCCCAGCTTCGGAAATATGTGAAGGGTTAATTGATTATGATCTCATTTAGGTAAACAAGTCAAGAGTCAACCAAGCACATGTTGACTATTTTTTACATTGGATATGAAAAATAAATATACAATATAACACACAAATGTAATTATTATAAAATAGTATATGATATGAGAATTATAATTGTTTTTACAAAGAGGCAGATGCATAACTCCTAAAAATCCCCTACCTGCAGTCATTATGGATGTTGCTTCTAATAATGCCTATCCAACACCTTACGCGAATACTGCTATACTTCCTCTCCTTCTCCTATCCTTGGCAAAACAGAAGAATGCCCCAAGAACATCCGACACTTTTAAACAGGAGTACGATTACATAATTGGTAATATGAAATTTTTATTTCTCTTTTAAAATATTTTTTTATGTGTATATTTTAGAATTTTTTAGAGCAAGAAAGGAATCTTGTTCCTGTTGTAATTATGTCGAATCTATGACCAAACGATATATTAACTCTGACTTTGTTTATGAACTCGCCATGTCTTATTATTGAGATGAAACATGTAAACTAAAAGATATGTGATTGTTTGACATTGACCATGTCTTTGTAAAGACGTGATTTGTGCTCTAAGATACTTCTTAATTTATTTTAGCCCATTAAAGTATATTTATTTTCAACACGTAATTATAACGATTGCTTGTTTTGAAAGAAAAAAATAGGAAATGTTAAAGAATATTAGTTGACAGAGTTACTTGAAAGAAGGCGTATTCTCTTTTGTCTGAACTCGAAACCTTTACAAGAGTGTGTTTGAAAAAGTGATATTTTTTTTTTCAAAGTGGAGTTGGAAAAGCTTTTTCTGAAGGAGCAGAATACACAAATAACGAAGAAAGAAATAATGAACAGTGTCCAACATGCACTTTAGTAAAAATCAACAAATTTTCTAATTGACGAAGTTGTAAAGGTAAATAATAAAAGTAAATTCAAGCGAAATGTGAAAAGGCAGCCAAGAAGGAAAAATCGCCAAAGATTGGCGAAAAATATGTGGAAAAGTCTTCCGATTCCGAAAATAAAGCAAGTGCAGAAAACACATCAAAAACTACTGACAAATAATCAGCTAAAGGCATATAGAAGGAAAATTTTCCGATTTGAGTAGATAAAACAATTTAAAGAAAATATCACTTTAAATAACTTACCAGATGAAATGAGCACAAATGAATTTCAAACATCTTTATCATTTGATGAATCAAACAGAAGAAAGTTTGCTTTGGTTTGGTTAATTAACGTCACACTAGAGCTGCACAGTGGGCTATTGGCGACGGTTCGGGGTCAATCTCGAAGGAAAGACCCGGGAACACATACACATTCATACATGCACCTCGTTATTTTAGAACCATGGTCAGATGACGAGGAAACACCTGAACTGGCACCCAACGCTTTCAATAGACGTCGGGAAGTTGGACCCCGATCAGATTTATCGTGCACCAGTTCCGTATACACGCCATTACAAACAGAAGAAGGAGATGGAATCACAAGTGTTGCTGAAGTTTGAAGAGGTAGCAAACTTTGAAAGATGAAGCAAGTGAATAAAACCATCACAAAGTGAATCCAGCAGATGAAGATGATGAGATAGATCACAAATTATGTTCAAGTTGGAAGAAGTAACATATTCGAAAAATGCAAAAAGTGAATTAAAATATCATATTGATGAACCAGGCAGGAGACACAGATTTATTTAGAAGAATGTGTTTTTCATAAATTGAACAAAGGTGAATCCATTCTCAGGAAACCTATCAAAAGTTATCTTTCAAATTTAAACGAAGTAATGAAACCGCCATATGCTGAAAAGTTAAAAGAAATCATTGATAAAGAACATAACAACTTGTAAAAGAATCGAAGCTGGATACTTATAAAACGCAGAAGTCATTGATCCAAGATGGTTATGAACTTATGGCCAAGGAAGAACCATTCTGAAAAACCATGCTGGATTACTATCTAAAAATTTACACGTTCCTGTGGTTGAGTTTAAAGTGACTTCTTCTTCAAGTACCAAGTAGTTCAAAATACCAAGTGATACTAACTGGGAAAGTGAACCGGTAGATCATAAGCTGATATGTCATGTTATTATCTGGAACAGTTATTTCCTAGAACAGTAAAGAAAAAAGTTGCGTAGTACTTTCATCATCTGAATGCTATGTGTCATACCGATCAAGAACTTTTGTGGATTCGAAATCAACATTTTCAAAGTACTTTCATTGTTTGAAGCAGAGGGTTTTGCTAGGTGGCAGGCTTCTAAAGAACTTTGGAGATTCAAAATATACTTTTTGAACTAACTCTATTATTTCTTTTTATTTTTTTTGTAATTTAGATATTCTTTACGATTCTAATAAATGTAGAATTTCAGAAAATGAACTAAACTCCGTTATTTTATTTATATAGTTGTGAAATGCAGTTGTACTTTTAAATATATGCTATTTTACTCATTTTAATTCAATTAAAGACATGATGATACAAAACAAACATAAAAATTTAAAAAAAATATATATAGAAAGTGCTTGATGCGGTTTTGACAGAAATTCGTAGAAATACATGAATTTTTTTATTAAATGTTTTTTAGTGTTAAAATAGATACATTTGTTAAAGACAGATTGTGCCATATGCGACTCTGATATGATTCCTGTCGCTATACTGCCAGCATTTAAAGTATATTACCGAACTTAAACGTTCTGCTAAGATAAAAGATGTCATATTTACGACAAAAAAATTATTTGTAAGTGTAAAACTACTTGAAGTCGCATGTGGACAGAGATAAACTTAATTAGAGTGCCATCTATCGGTGGAGAATATATCTATAATTTTTTTTCTTTATTAAAAATATCCCATGTGTTTCTGTGAATATATGTGAATACCGTATCGTTCTTATTGTCAATACTTTTCGACTTATTGAAATTTTACATTTGCTGTTACATTTGGATTGTCCTGTAGTTGGTGCTGGTTCTGCTGGATCAGTGGTGGCCAATCGTCTGTCCGAAATACCTTCGGTCAGTGTCCTATTGCTGGAAGCAGGAAAATCGCCTCCTCTACTTACAGATATTCCAACCATATACTTCTTTGGAACTGATCTCGATTGGGCATACAAGACGGTCCCTCAAAACCACACAGCAAATTCTTTGGTTAACAACGTAAGTGGCATTAATGAATAGATAATTTATATAATTTAGAAGCATTCTTAAAAAATTCAGATTTATCTTCAAAAGCAGTTCTACTACAATAATTTATGAATATGGACAGTAAAGGATACTAAAATAATGATTGCAATAAACTTAAATATATTTAATCGGAAAACTATTACGAAAATAAGAAATGTTAAATCTCATCAATATATCTCATCCATTTTATTTAACTTCCTCTGTTTTCGTTATGGTTGTGGTTGTATCGTAAAATCCAATAGCTCTATTAAAATAACTTTAGAACTGTCGTATTTATTTGAATACATTCATAAACACGTAACTAATTAAAACATGAAAACATTTTTTACTGAAATATATAATTGAATAAAATTTGAAAACGAATATTGAACACTAGAAATTATGGTGTAGCCATTTTCCTACACGATTAACAAACATTCAAAACAACTTTTTCACATAACATTTCGAAATGTGTCAGGAACTGTTATACCACACTGTATATATAATTAAAAATCTCATTAAGATTTTCCTGGATTCCAGTGTTCACACTTTCTTTTCTTCCAGCAAGTGACGTGGGCGAGTGGAAAGACCCTCGGAGGTTCGAGCACTTTGAATTCCATGCTATATACCAGATGCAACAGAAAGAATTACGATGACTGGGAAGCACAAGGAGCCAAAGGTTGGGGAGCATCGGATGTCTATGGTTATTTTCTGAAGTTGGAAGATAACAGAGACCCAGAATATCTAGCTAATGGTAAGTATTGTTTAAAAAAAAATTTCATCTATTAGCATTGGTACTTGGAAACACAATTTCGTAAATCCCTTCCAAACGCTCGAACCACTAATATGATTTACACATTTTTTTTATTACAAAAAAGCTATTTTTGATCTCAGAATTATTTTGAAAAATAATAATTACATATTTATTTTTTAGAATCTTTATTTAACATGAGGACATTTTTTTATTTTATTGGTTTAACTTTGTGAAACTGTGTAAATTTTGTATGCAATGAATCTCGAAATAAACAGGTGTCTGAATAAAATATATATGTAAACATCTTCCGTTGCAGTGGCAGTTATTTCTCAGTGTAATGGAAAAAACCAGTCTCGTTCAAGGCTACTGGTTCAGTTTTTTAATTTCAAAATATATTTATAAATATATATATATATATATATATCTTTAATAATTAGTACTTATATATTCGGAATAAAAACATCTAGTCCAGTCAGCAAAGAGTTCATTCGGAAAAAAATAGGGGAAAGCTGGAAACAATTTTAATCGCTTCCAAAAAGTGTTCTGTATGATATATTAATTTTGCACCCCTGCACCACCCCGGCGTTGGCCGCCATCTTGGAAAAATGGCGGCCAAAATAAGTTTTTTGTGATTATCTCCTTAGTTATTAAATTTAGAGAAAATATTTCAATTACAAAATTATTCCCTAAGTAATTTTACACAAAAATGCAATTTACATCATGTTTTTGCGACTCACCATTTAGACGCTAGAGGCAAATAAAGTGAATATTTATTCACTAAGTGGCATGAAAACTCAAGAAACCGCTTTGACAGGACATCTTTTGTTCCTTACTTTGCTTAAAAACATCTCTATACCTTATGAACGTATATTTTAACAAAAAATGTTTGTTTGATCTTAAGATAAAGTTAATTTTACTGAGGGGATTTTGCAAATAAGTTATATTTCCCATTTCTGAAAGAGATTTCACAATGGGTTCCCATAGAGTTGAAGAATAAATCTGCCCTATACCTTATGCACGCATACGTTTTAGAATTAGTTTTTAAGTAAGTTATGTATTTCTTATTCATAAAACTAAAAAAAAATTCAGTTTCAATATGTCATATTTTCTATTTTATCATTGTATGCAGATAGTTCTAAATTTCTTTATGTACACAGCCAAAATATTTACTTCAAGTTAGTTACCGTATATATAAAAATTACAACTACTATTTTTTCTGATATTTCTTCACCTTCATATTATAGTTCGGTATAACAAAGTACGCCTCATGTATTTGACTCCAGCACAGCTGGAGTGCTTTTTCTACATGGTGAGTGAGTATGTGTTGCATGGTCAGCTTGCGATCTTACCAGCTTTCAAAAGCCATGCGTTAGTCTAAGATCATTAACAGTGTACAATAATAATAAGAGACATATGTATACAATGTGTGTAGCACTAAACTATCATTATCGACTTAAATGTAACAAATGAGGTCTATTAGAGAAACAAGCGTTGCGCACCATCCCAACTATTCTGTGACTGAGCATATAAATTATGAACTAGTATATTTTTCCAATGGCATCAATAGTTATTTGCATTACAACATTAGAAAGACTTTTCAGAATTTATTTTTAGTGGGCAAAGATTATTTATAGTCCTTCCACACTTTGGGTTTGGTTTGATTAATTAATGTCGAAATAGTTCCACACTATGGGAGTAAACAGTGGGCGTATGAGCAAACGTTTTTTAAAGAAATTATGTCCTCATTTAAAAGACAGGTGAAAGAAAATACTTTAGTATTTCTGTAAAATTCGAAGACATAAATGCTAAATTTAAATGTTTCCTGAGATTAGAATAGGTTTTTTTTAATGTGTGATTCATATCCATTGGTTAAATAGAATTTGATTAAGGACAGTATCAGAATTTTTTTAGCACAAGCAAGCTATTTTGGCGCTCTTCTTCCTTTTGAAGAAATTAATACTTTTCAGGCAATCAGACAACTAAAAGTAATATAGTACATTTGCTAATTTTCTTAAATGTAAAATTTGGAAAGTCTCATGCTATGCAGACATTTTTTTAGTAAGAAAAAAATATTAAACTATATATCCTTTATGAAATTAAATTGCACAAATATTTATAAAACAAATAATATAATCGAAATTAGAATATAAAAATTCTTTAGTAATCTAATTTAAAATTGTTACACTAACTTGGAGTATTCCTTAGTATAATGCCGCAAGACGCTTCGGTCTTAAGCCACACTTGTCAGTTTTGTCTTCATAACATAATTGTTTTATTTGCGAAAAACTGCTATCAGGTTATAATACTCGGAAGTAAAAGAAAAGAGACTAAAATGTTAATTAAATAAAGTTTAAATAATGGGAAACATACACAAATATGAAGATTTGAAAATGTAACTGTTCATGAAAAATGTAAATGTGACATTCTTGATATTCATACTTTGAATGATAATATTTAGTTTTGTGGAAATATATTAAGTTTCGAATAATAATTCAATATCGGAATTTAAAATGTTATTTGGATTGTAGAAGGGTGTTCCAAGCCGGAATAGCTACTTGGAAACAAATAGGGCAGATTTATTCTTCAACTCTATGGGAGCCCATTGTGAAATCTCTTTCAGAAATTGAAAATATAACTTATTTGCAAAATCCCCTCAGTAAAATTAACTTTATCTTAAGGTCAAACAACCATTTTTTGTTAAAATATACGTTCATAAGGTATAGAGAGGTTTTTAAACAAATTAAGGAACAAAAGATGTCCTGTCAAAGCGTTTTCTTGAGTTTTCATGCCACTTAGCGAACTTGTATTCACTTTATTTGTCTCTAGCGTCTAAATGGTGAGTCGCAGAAACATAATGTAAATTGCATTTGTATGTAAAATTACACGAGGAATAATTTTGTAATTGAAATATTTTCTCTAAATTTAATAACTAAGGAGATAATCACAAAAAACTGATTTTGGCCGCCATTTTTCCAAGATGGCGGCCAACGCCGGGGTGGTGCAGGGGTGCAAAATTAATATATCATACAGAACACTTTTTGGAAGCGATTAAAATTGTTTCCAGCTTTCCCCTATTTTTTCCGAATTGACTCTTTTTTCATGCTTTGCTGACTGGACTAATCAGTGTATTTAGAGGTTTAAAAAGAAAATAAATCATATTCAGCTTTATATTTTTCAAAATGTCCCAATGCACCAGGGTTGTTGTTTTAAGAATTTCAAATATAATTTTTTTTTGCTTTTAATTAATTATGAGTATTTATAAAATAATATATGTATTTAGGTTACCATGTTCAGGGAGGTCCATTATCTGTAGAAAAGCCAAAGTACCTCCCAGAAATCAAAAATCCAATAATAGAGGCAGGAAAAGAGTTGGGCTTTAAAGTTGTTGATCCCAATGGACTGAGACAAACAGGCAAGTTGAGTAGGAAATGGTATGTCATGTAGTGTGAAATTTATGTCATGTGATAGGAAGTTTATGTCATGTAGTATGAAATTTATGTCATGTGATATGAAGTTTATGGCATGTGGTGTGAAATTTATGTCATGTGATAGCAAGTTTATGTCATGTGGAACGAAATTTGTGTCATGTGATTATAAGTTTGGCATGCGGTGTGAAGTTTATGTCATGTGGTTTAAGGGGACTTGGTACCCTTTGATTTGAGAAAATCGATGAAAATATCAATTTTTCTTTTTTTTGCTTAAAATATGCTCTTATTCCTAAAGTTCATTATTACAAAGTTTTGAAACGATCTGATAATTATAAATTTAATAAAAATGCTTTTCATTACTTTCACAGCACTTAAAATGCTACGTCCATTTCGATGTTTACATTTTTGACGCAACAGCTTTTCGTCATTTATTTAAAGAAAAATCAGCTAAGAACAAGTGGAACGTGTTCATATGTGACTGTATCTATCACATCACCTGTTTGTTTACTTTTTTTAACCGTGGTTTGATATAATTTTAAATTTGAAGGTACAAGGAGACGTATTTGCCAAAGGCGACGTATTTAACAAATGTAATACATGTTTTTGCTATTGTCAAAGCATATTCTAAAGTGGTTTATGGTATGGAATATGTATGTTCAATGAATTTAGTTGTATTAGTATGGTTACACAAAATTAGTGTAAAACAATATTTTAAACATTATTATTTTAATTTTAACGATTTTTCTCGAAAATTTAATTTTTGTTATCATTTTAAAACTGCGTACACAATCGTGATTTAATGTACTCCAATTAAATAATAGAAACCGGAATTTTACATGTATGCAAGTAGTTATAAAATTAATTATATGTGAAGAAAATCTCAAATGTATTCATCGAGTTATTTAGATTTGAAATGTTTAAACTGATTTATTTCAGTTTGTGTTTTTTGCATATGCCACGGTATTTAAAATAAGAATATTTTTTCAAATATTATTGAAATGACTTGATTTTTTTTCTGCACTACCTGTATAACCTATTTAACACAATCAAGGATGGGTTTTGCAGAATAATGAAAAGAAAAAAAAATTAAAAATTAAAAAGTAGACTAAATCATGTTTTTTTCCATTTTTTTGCATATACATCGACACTTTATTTTTTTTCTCAAGAACTAAATCAGTAATTTCAAATTCGATCTTTAAAGTTATAAAGTATAGTATATTTAATGTAAGGAAAAAAAATCTTTACAAAATATTAAAAACTGAAAGAAAAAAAACATTTTTAAAAAAGTTCAATTTTTAAAAAAAAATTAAATTTTGAAAAATATACTCATAAAAATATTTTTTTTGTTGCTAAAATTGTATTATATAATAATAACCTTCCATAATATGTGTAAAATATCTATGTAAATTATTTAATAAAAAAATTATTCCAAGGGTACCGAGTTTCCTTAATATAGAAATATCCATTATCCTTTGTCAGTGGTTCTCAAAATTATAAAAGTTACCACAAGGTAAATAAAAAAAAATGTCAAGCAGCTTTCCATTCACTTTTAATCTCTACTAATGTCAACGTTTAATAAAAGTTAAGTTCATGATTTCCAGCATTTTCATATAAATATATAGCTTTTGAGCAAATAAAGAAAAAAAAGCATTTACATATTTCTTTAAAATATCTGGCCTTGGATTTAATTTAACAATTTGATAAATTTGAGGTGTTTGGAATTGTTCGCTGTCCGTTTGATAAGAATTTCAGAAACAAATATAATTGTTTTGATTAAAATCGCAATGATTACTTGTTTTGAGATTATCTTAATATTGATATCAGTAAAACATATTAAAGAAATTGTACCAAATATTAAAAACATATAATGCGTTATGCAATGAACTAAAAAAAATAACAAGCCAGTTTAATGAGAATCAACTATATTATTTTAGAACAAATCGTTTGCATTTGAGGTGAATATATTTGTGACATACTTAGTCTCTGCTATTAATAAAAATTAAAAGCATTTTTTTTCTTTTTTTTTCATAATTTAAACTATTTTTACAGGTTTTTATGATCTTCAAGCAACTATAAGAAATGGCCAACGCTGTAGCACAGCTAAGGCGTACTTAGTTCCTGCCGAAAATCGAACCAACCTCGATATAGTGACTGAAGCATTTGTGACGAAAGTAAATAATTCTGATGTTAGCTAAATTTAATTTTTTTGTCAAACTTAGTCAATATAAATATTAAAATTAAATTGTGCTTTAACTAATTGCAGATTTTGATTGAAAATAGTCGCTCCGTTGGAGTTCAGTTTGATTATAAAAATAAGACATTCACAGTCAAAGCTTCAAAAGAAACTATTATTTCGGCTGGAGCTGTCAACACTCCTCAACTTCTGATGCTCTCAGGAATCGGGCCAAAAGAACATCTTGAAAAATTAAAAGTATTGTAAATTTATATTATATATAATCATATAAGAATGTAAACTAGTATAATATTATACATCAATTAATATGGATATTACTTAAATTCTCTCAATCAAATCCATATAGCCGCTTTAAAAATCAGTCGTTTGTTAATTTCGATTTAAACTATTCAAATAAAAACAACACTTCGTCACAATATAAAACTCATAAAAACGACTGATATTTAGCAAATTTAAAAAAAAAAAAAAAAAAAAAAATTCATCTACTTTGTTTCATTTTCGGAACTATGGAATAATTTATAAGTTAAGCTTATTTTTAAAACATCCTTTGAAATGTTATGTAGGAACTTATCCCTTAAAAACAGGTTAAGTTATAAAAAACGAGAGGGAAATAAGGCTGAGCCATAAATACAAATAGTGAAATCCAAAAACATAATCAATTTTAATGTCAATGGAGATTACTGCTATCGAAAACTAACGATTAAAAAATAATATCAAACTTCTTCTTTTTGTCATATCAACATTTAGTATTCCTAATATTCTATTACTACTGGATAAAGTACTAGATTTTTTAAATATTTTTAAATACTTCAATAAAGATTTTTTTCTATTAGTGTGTATTTTTAAGTATAACTTTCAAACTTCTAATGTAATACATAACGTTTTATAACGTTCAATCGTTTTTATTTTTTCTGATAATACATACATTGCTTTAAAAGTTCTAACGTAAAAAGTACTACGGGAAAAAATAATAACAACACATTTTAATGATTTTCTAGCTAATTGACTGCAAATGCCAGTTGTGCCAATACAACAGTTGTTCGAATTACAATAGATCACTTCGTAGACAATGTAAATGTTACGCGGACATTTTATTAGTAATTCTTATACAGTGTAAATGATTTAATAAGTTTATTTAAAATATGTTCCATTAGATCCAGACCATACAAGACCTACCAGTTGGAGAGAATCTACAAGACCACTGTGCAACGCCTCTGCCTTTCTCCCTAGACCCTTCTATACCCAACACATTACAAAAAATAACAAACCTTACTAATATTCAAGAGTACATTCAGAACAGGACAGGTAAGAAAACGTGTTCCAAACGGTTTGCGTTACATAAAAAATGAAGTTTAAGAACCAAATATATTTATTATGTTTCTCACAAAATCAATATTTCATTGCAATTGCAGGTCCCTTATCGTCTCCTGGTATTTCAATGATGGCTTTTTTAAACAAACAACTTATCGATAATCCAAGCATCGACTTTCCAGATTTTGAACTGTATTTTGAAGAATATTTTGTAAGCGTTTTAAAATCAGGAGTGAAAGAAGCGGTTAGTATATATCAGAACTTTAAGTTCTTAAAAACACGTCTTAAAAAAATGTCTTTAACCATACACTCTCTACCGGAATTAGAAATTAAGCTATTTACTTATCGTAAAAATGTTTTAATTCTGCCTATGAAGTAACTAAATATAGCTCAAATATAAACCCTAATACCTACAATATTAATGCAGACAACTCTCGTTATCTCGAACTCGAAGGGAAGTGTATAAAACTTCGAGATATCGAAAATTCGAGTTATCGAAAATTCTTTAAAAAAGCTGTTTTGGTAAAAAATGAATACTAGTATACTTACACGACTTTATTTAAATTTAGACTTTATTTTAAAATAGTTTGGTAAGTATTTCTATTTTTTTCAAAATCCATTATATTTTCCAAATGCACGATTGCTTGAAATGTCTCTGATGTTTTCATTTCCGGCCTCGAGTCAATGAATGCACGCAATTTTATCGAAGATAGAGCCTCTTACAAAGTAATCTTTGGAAGAGGTTATCATTCTTAATTATCATTCTTCTTCTGTGAGCGATCTCTCATCAAATGCTGCTATAGAGAGTGCATTGCCTAAACAAAAATGAGAAGGGGTCGTGTATCGTCTTCATATTTTAAGTGAGTTGCTTTCTGGACGGTCGGTAATGTTTCAAGAAAGTGACTCGCACTCTCCTCCCTGCTCGCACTTTACCGAAAACGCCAGCTGGCTTGAGCTGGCGACATTCAAACAAAAGGCTGAGGCATAGGTAGGAATCCATTGTAAGTATACCCTTTCAATAACGCACAATAAGAAAGAAAACTAATAAAGAAGAACGTGGCAATTACATATATGCTAAAGGTTCTTCAAAATCCGTAGTTTTGAGAGGAAAACAAAATTTTGAGTTGTGAGGAAACTTCGAGTTATCGAAAATAACGACGAAAAACGTCGAATTAAAGAGATAAAATTACATTAAATAAGTAATGAAGGTGCAGGGAAATAGATTTTTTTCGAGATATCGAAAAATTCGTGTTATCGAAGTTCGAGTTATCGAGAGTCTACTGTAGTTACTACCAACTCGTAACACAAATTTTATTTCAAGACTCACTGACTCTAAATAACTCTACTATTATTGATGCCTAATTATATTGATAATAGTGTAAAACGATTTTCTCGGCTAGATTCTTGGTTTTGAATTTAATAACACAGTTTCTTGAAAACATTGTTTTTAAATAAGTAAGTTTTGTGCAATAGAGCATAAATTCATAAACATAGTCTTAAAAATAAATATATGGATATTTGGTCGTCGTATTTCGAAAATTCACTATTATTTTTTAATTAATTAATAGCATTTAGCGTTCAAGTACTTGAATAAATATCTTCTTTTAATATGCAAATCCATTAAATGTGCAATAAAAGCCGTTCCGAAGATTTTTTTTAGTAAAAAAACATACCCATTACTTAATGAATGAGGTATTAAATTAAGTCCTAAAAATAATTTTCGGCGTTTTATGAATTTCTGAGGATCTAGAAAGATTCCCTTTTAGTTTGGCAAACGTTCGACTAAAAATAAAAACGCCTTATGCACGTACGTTCCCATCCAGCGTTTCTTTTCATGCTCAGTGATTGAACTATAACAATTAAGTTATGACCTGTCTGTGCCTTTTTATCTTTAGTTTAAATTTTAATATTTAAAATGTATTTTGTTGTAAATACATAAGTTGAGAGGCTAGAAATATGCTATATTGATTTAAAATAAAACATCTTGACGCCAGAAAACAACAGTCCAGTTTTCGATGTTTCATTACGTATGGTCAAAACTTTGTCTTTATTTCCCAAATTTGATAATTGACACTGTTTAATGTTTTAATACACAAATAAAAAATCCTTATTAAATAGTGAATGCATGCCCTTAAGTTTAAATGTTATGTTCTATCGTACCCAAAAATTCGTAAATGCGAAACAGATATATAATCAATTATTAGTACTTAGTAAGACTGGAATACAAATAACTTTCAACAATTGTAATCGCAAAGTAATTAAATAACTTAAAATAATGCGTTTGAATTTAATTAATATGTATTAAATTACAAATTAATTAAGTTAGGTGAACATTTATTTAGGAAAATTATCTTGTCTAGTATTGCCTCACTTTTGACTTTTAAGTTTGTGACCATAAATGTTTTTCACAATAATGTTTTATTTTATGAAAAAATCACAACGACAACCAATTTGGATCTGATTAATAGATGAACCCAGTCATAGGTTAATTGCACCGTATAGCATATGAATTACACCCCAAACTGTTAAATCTCGTAAAATATACCACTGAATTTCCCCACAAAAAATAATAATTTATAACTTTTCCGGGCAGTTGGTTTCGGCATTCGGGCAGTCTTTTGGAGAATTTTGCATCCTAATAAATTTACAGCTGGAACCTGTTCAGAGAAGTCTTTCGGGGCTTCTAACATCCCTTTTCGAACAGTCGGTTTTGCGATCTCAAGCCCCTTTTCTTGAAGTTTTATTGAGAATCTCACATAATAATACTAATTTTTACTTATATTAAACCTAAACTAAAGTTGTTTGCGACATAATCCATCTAACGATTTACAATAATTACAAATTTGCGCCGGAATTCACCCCTACTAAAGACATGTCACATATGAGCTTAAAAGTTTATAATTATAATGATAATGTATTTATTGTAGGTTTACAATCAAGTTTACGCTCCCTATGAAAACAAGCCAGTTTATTTTTGTGTTTCTCAACTCCTTCAACCCAACAGTCGAGGAACCATCAGATTACAATCAACAAATCCCTACGATCCTCCCCTGATTGATCCCAAGTACTTAGAAAATCCTAAGGACATTTCGGATATAGTGGCAGGCAAGTTAAAAAATACAAGCACTTTATATTAATTAAATCTACTTATCCCTTACAGATATATATCTAATTTACTCCAGCTTCTCTATATTACTGATCTATAGACATCTTGAATAAATTAAAAGAATACGGAATATATTGAGCAGACACTTTATATAATTCATAAAAAAAGGATGAATCTTCGCTTCATGGTATATCGTGATAAAACACTGGATTCAGTGCATCTTTAATATTAATTTAGTTAGGGTGAAAAGATCTAAAGTTTTGATAACATGAAGTCCCATAACGGCTTAAACTTTTTCACTCTCATGACAACTCTATTTCTTGTATGGACCTTGCACAATATGTTCAGCGGTTACGGAATTTATAATTTAGAATTACAGACCCCAAATGGTAATCAAAGGGATTAAATTGTCAAACACTTTCAGATATCTAATGAATACAATGCTTGTTTGAAGCTAATGATGGATTTTATTTTCCACACTTAAAATTTTATGGCAGGTCCACTTGGTATAGGAGCTTCAAGCTTATATATAAAAATTGTAAAATATCAAAGTTGTAAAAATACGTTGTTTGAGAAGAAATATGGGTATATCTTATTTCTATTTTGCATAAAATATAATAAGGCCGATATTCTTCCTAATCTGAGCTGGCATCATCAAAGTAATTATTCGACAATAAATTGAAGGGGTTAATCGTCAAAATGGCTTACATAATGGCAAAAAAGAAATGCAGACGCAATAGATTTTTGTAAACAAACTAATGTTGCCATTCCATGTAGACAAAAACAACATTTTTCAATCACCGCTTTAGAGAATTATATATCTAGATGATTAATAAAATATACAAACGGTAATATCAATCAAATTAGATATTAAACAAAAATACAGTTATGTTATATATTATAGAAACATTATCGTATCATTTATAATTACTATTAAAATTTATAAATACTATTTGAAAACAGTACATAAAATATATTGTACTGGCACTTTTAAGTAATTTTTTGATTGACATAGATCCCATTTATTAGCATCTAGTCAGCAAAAAGAAGATAATATTTTCCATATTTGCTTATATCCATTATGTTGAATTAAAAAAAAAATATTGCAGGATTGAAAGCTTGTGACATTATTGGAAAAAGTGCTAAAATGCAAAAAGTAGGATCTAAACGTTTCGAAACGCTGGAACCAGGTTGTGAGAAATTTGTTGAGGATGACGACGAGTATTTCGAATGTTTGGCCCGGTCGATGATAATGACAATTTTCCATCCTGTTGGAACGGCCAAAATGGGGAATCCGTTAGACCCGAAAACAGTAGTCGATCCTCATTTAAAGTAGGTATTTGTTTGCTCTTTTCAGATTTCTTATTTTGTATAATTACATGTTCCTTTAATTAATTTTTTTCCAAGCCAATCCAAAATTTACATTATTATAGTTTGTTGTGTGTACTATAGTTACATTATTATAGCATACAGAGTGTCACAAAATAACACTAGCTTTACTTTAGTGTAAATACCTGGTCCCTTGATAAAATTGACAATTTTAATTGGGAATGTCAGGGCTAAAAAACGAAGAAAAATTGAAATATCAATAAAATATTCTAACGTTTAGATGTTCAGAACTTTCCGGAAATGGTTAACTGACATACAGTTTAAAATAAACAACTTAAGCTCTATACAGTAGAAGCTCATCACCTCTTGTGAGATTTAAGGATACGGAGGAATATCAAAACTTTTTAAATATTTAAATATTCTTTTTAAATATTTTCGACATAACACTTTTTATTAGGAATAATTATATTTATTATGAATATATATTATAAATATATAAACGTTATTGGACTGTACCATCAACACAAAATTTATTCATTTTGAAATGACCTGAACTTGATTATATCAACACAAAATTTATTCATTCCTTAACCAGTAGATAATCACACTGTGCATTAGGGTGGAGTGAAAAGGGCGAAAAAAAAATAATTTCAAATTTTAGTGTTTCCTGACCCAACGAATGGTGCCTTTTGGTAAAAAAATCACTGTGAAAAAATTTAAGCGGAATCGTTCATCATCTTCAGGTTCCACATTGAGATATAAAATATAATATTAAAGTCAAACAGTAAAAAAAAATCTTTTTTTTTATTTTAATTTAATTTTTACAATATTTTATTTTCAGATTAAAAAACGGTTCTATTTATTAAAAAATAGACATGAACATATTAACACACATTATTTTTAGATTTCACACGAGGTCCAAAAAAGTTCATCTTGGTGTCAAATTTTGGAAGTTCGTTTCGTGACTTTATTCCGCTGCGAAGTATCCATCCCCGACGACTTCTACACCACATGTTACCAATGATGCTTGTGTTTCCAGTTTCACATGCCTCACCACTGCTTGAGAATGGCTTCTCTGTTCAAAATGTGAACCATTTCTGATCAATCTTGTTATATCTTCATCGCTGAAGTTCGTGGTAACTGGTGGTTCCAAAGGATTGTCATAGTGAATCATCTCGAAATAGTCATTTGCTTTTAAATTCAAATTGGGAAGATTAAATTATCTTATTTTTCCCTTTGAGTCAGTTTTTCTTGATTTCAGTATTCTTCTGAAGCCAAGTTCTCGAATGTGTGCTCGTTCATTTAGCATCGCTAACAGAATATTCTCAGAATGAGCAAAATAACAGTTCCTCTGAATAAATTCGTGAACGATTGTCTTAAAGTCTTCTGGAAATAATGAACTTTTTTTTATCATTCCATTAAGGTGACGTGTTCCATGAGTGGCATTCTGGATTTTCTTTATTTCAAACCAGGATGGCACATAAACTTTCATAACATATTATACCATGAGCTTAAAGTCTCATGGAGCATCATTATTGGTTTGGCGGTCGATACGTAAAGGCGAAGAATTTTGTTGGCTGAAGTGAGCCATCTTGAGTGAAATATCTTCCCGGGTCTTCTGTTTGCTTATTCTGGAAGGCATACCTCCAATGATACTGCCTAGAAATGTCGAAGAGGTGTTTTTGGTCTGTACTGAGTTCTTTTTTGTCAATTTCGGGAAAAGCAACTGAAATAGAGACAAAATTTGCCACGGCAAGATTTTTGCATGTTTTCATAGATTTGCCTATTGTTGCGGAAAACTCTTGTGGTCCAGACGTATTTCGGTCATAAATAAACAGAACCAGGTTCTGACAAGATCGTAATATGCTCTACTACAGCTGTAGTCCTGTAGTATAAGAATTCCCTTTCTTCTCATACATAATAGTCTTGTCATTTCTTCCATCGAAGTAGAGGGCATACAAAAATTGCGGTATTTGTGTAGAATCTAGCTGGGACCGTAACTTTCGCAGTTCTGTCCTCAGCTTATTCTTGTCGATAACTTTAGCCGGAATATCTTTAGATACAATCCCTATATCATGAAGCACAGATGACGCAATGACAGCAGCTGATCTATCTGATATTTCTGTCCATCACAAACAACCGCTAAATGCAGCAAGGATATTTTCATCTAACTTGTATTGGATGTTAAGGGAGTTTTATCATCAGTTGCTTTCAGACGTTTGGCTTCGAGGCTAACGTAATCGTCATCATCTTCAGGGATATCTTCTAATTATGAATCAGATCCTAGAATGGCGTTCGCTGCTGAATCTGTAATAGACTTAGAAAAAGCTTTAGTCTTACATTATCTTGCTTTGACCTCATGGTTTTGCCTTTTATGTTGTTTTTTCTTATACGCTTCAATTTTCGGCTTACAGAAATGTCTATCGACCCTATTGCCATTTTCTTACATGCCGTTGACCTGTTAAAAAATTTTGCTCCATACGAGGAATCTCTAAAGAATACTTGCATTGTTCAAAATTCACATTTGCATGAAGAAATATCAAACGAAGTACTATTTGTCTGGTCGAAGAAATATTTCCTAATTTTGTTAGCCCCCTTTCGAGATTTTGATATTCTTTTCATATTTTTATACTTTTTATTGTAATTTCTTATAAGTCGAAAAAATTCTTGATGACTTATACCACTGGCAAGGAGGCTTTCTTCCAAATTATTGAAATATCCCAAGAAACAATTTCGATGATATCTTTGACTGAAGGATCTTTCTTATTCCCCTTTCACAATAAATAATTTTTGATCCAGAGGAAATGCTTTATTAAAATCAGCAAACGTGGGTAAAACTGTCCCAGAAAATGGAATCCACGTGACAACTATGTCATGGTAAAAATAGTTATCAGAATAGAACACGTGCTGCCATCTATTAAAATTAAGTAAATTTGCTTTTGATGTAGAGTACGAAAGTAAATTATAGCGCTAAACACCTGACAGTAAAGTTTTAATTAAGTAATTTATTGACTAAATAATAATTAATTACTATTAATTATCATACAAATAATGTTAAATATCATTTTAATTAATACATTAATTAATTGAAATTATTTATTAAATAAAAGCACATTTTTTTTATATAAAAGGCTATATATAAACATTCTTTTGAGATGTGGAACCTCAAGATAGCAATATTTTGGGCTGAAATTTGGTGACAATTTGTTCTAGTGAGTTTGGCACCGTATAATGACTCAGGCAACATGAATTTCAAAAAAAAGTTTTTTCGCTCCACCCTACTGTGCATAAGATGCAAATTAAGTATCAAATTAAGAATTAATATGTGTGAACTATATGAATTCAGTAGCTGGATTTTTGATATTTTCAAAAGAAATTTATCCCATTTCGATACAATGTAGACCTACTATTTCCATAACATAAAATAATAATCATTTGACTAATGCATTTACAATTATTAGTGTTATTGTGTTACATACATTGCTAAGATAATTAGGTAAGTATTCTTTATTAACATCAAATTGGTTTTTTATTGTTCATAAATGACCCATTGGTAATATGTTTAAATATAAAAATATTGAAGACAAAGAACTTCGAATTAGTTTCTATGAATTGCAACGAATTGGAAAATTATTAGTTTTTTACATAAAGTATAAATTTCTTACATGGCCAGTATAGGAAAAATCCATTGATGGCACTGTTTAATTAATAAAGACTTTTCAAAATGTACAATGTGTCTTTTAAATATAATTTAATGAAAATAAATATGACTTTTAAGTTATACCTTAAAACATTATATTTAAAAAAATAGTGTAAAATTTAGTATTTTTATGAATTGAAAAACTGTGCAGGTTGCTGGAAAAAGATGTGATATCAAGACCTTCCAACCAGTTGGTTAAACAAGCATTTCTATGCTTTTAAGTAATTAACGTATATAAAATAGCTTTCAATATTTTTTTCATTGATAATTCTAGTTTAATATTTTGAAATTTTATTTCATAGGGTGAAAGGTATCAAAGACCTGCGTGTAGTGGATGCATCTGTCATGCCCATTGTCCCATCCGGAAACACAAACGTCCCAACTATTATGATTGCTGAGAAGGCATCCGATATGATCAAATACCAGTTATTTGGGATTCCGGAACAATAGAATAAAAATTTGCTCATCTTAATCAATTACTTTTGTAATGTATACATTTTCAGACATATTTGTACAAGGTCCTGTTAAAATGAACAATGCTTAAATTATGATTAAATAAACTAAAAGTTGTATCTTTTCTGACACTTAGGGATTATTTACTCCCCCTATTCCTAATGTTGTACTTTTGACCAACAACAAAATTTGCACATTTGATTGGTCAAAATTAAATATTTGAAGCGACAGAATGATAAAAATTATATATTTATGTGACAGGATGACATTATCTATGAAATTGGGTTCGACGGGGGGCATTATATATGCGCAAAATGAAGCAAGGAAATTAAAAGGTTACAAAATCTGCAGTTATTGAAGGTTTTTGTTCCAAATTTCTTTGTAAAAACTGAAACAACCTTCAATATTTCAGATTTTAGGAAGTTTTGTGATGATGTTTTTAGGGGGAGATTTGCATTAGGGGTGCAGATTTGCATGCAACCAAAGTGAATTTTTATTAACTGCTGAAAAAAAGGTATAGATCACATTTATAATTAACAGTGAACTTGGAATTTTTTTTTGTTGCTTTCCCAGGATTCACTGGGAAAAGAGTTTTGCAAATTTATGCTATCAAATCTATGTAGCGAAAGAATATTTGCATTGTTTACTGCTTCATCATGCATTGCTGCAACGTAATTACACAGCAGAAAAAATTACCAATTGTAATGCAAATTACCAATAGATTTAATAATCAAGAATGTAAAAGTCTGCAATACTTTTAGAAACAGTGACAGCGCAAAATTAATTAGATATTCAGATTTGATTATTAAAGATGCTTGTCAGGATGAAGAGGATTGTTAGATGTTCATCAGATTATTCGGATCTGCTTCTTATGACGCAGCATGACCCATACAAAATTAAATTAATATAGACCCTCAAAACCATGCATCTTTGAGATTAACACAGTGGTAAAAAATTATGGGTGTAGTAATTTTTCCTTTCACTGAAGATTTTAGAAGAACGTTACCATAATAACACGATGGGACACAGCGGATAAAGTCAATACATGTGTGAAACGATCGGGTCTATGTTCTTATGTCCAAACGCCCATGCATTATAACTCACAATTAACATGATGGTACAGCTGAAAGAGAATAGTTGCGATTATAAATGTTCTAGAACAATACTAGAATTAGGAAAAGGGAAAATACCAGAGGTGAATGGTGAGATGTTTTTAGCGACATCACTATGCGCCGTGGTCGTCCCCACCTGAAGAATCGATTGAAAATATCTATGATCAAAATAGTAGTATAAAGTCACAAAATAATTCTTAGTTATATGAACGTGTGAATCCAGACCGAAAAAACGAACAAGTTCATTCCACAAACAAATATATATTGCAGCAATTTCTAGCGAAAGAAACAAAATATTAAATAAATCCTTTTAATCGATGGATCAATTTTCATTTAACTTGGACAATTATTAATGAAGCAATATGAATATAATGAAGCAACTCAACTAGCAATCATTTTCCATATCAACAGGGTAAAAGAAGAAGTGTGTATGGAGCGGGGGGGGGGGGGGGGGGGGGGGGGAGGTCATATTTATTCTACCTAGATTCTTTTAATACGGCGCGTGTGATTAATTTTTCCTTGGATTATCGATTTTAACTGATGACATGGGAAAACAAATAGTAATTTATAAAAAGTTTAAATGGGGATTTGTCTGACATTTTCCAAAAGGTGAGTTGAAAAAAAGGACTGATTTCCCCCCAAAAAATGCTAAGCGTTTCCCCCCCCCCCTGAAAAGATCTTCGAAACTGTGGTTAAAAAAGTTGTGATATAAAAAACAAACAAGCCAAGATCTCAACCCTGCACGCCCACTCACTAGCCTTTTCCCGGAAATAAAGCTGCGCTTTCTTTTCTTAGCTCGATTAAAAATTTATGTGTGTATAAAATTTAAATCGAGCTAAGAAAAGAAATCGCAGCTTTATTTCCGGGAGAAGGCTAGTGAGTGGGCGTGCAGGGTTGAGCTCTTGGCTTGTTTGTTTTTTATATCACAACTTTTTTAACCACAGTTTCGAAGATTTTTTTAGGGGGGGGGGCGCATAGAGTTTTTTACTTTTCTAAAGTTTTTTTGTGGGGATTCTATTAATACAGAAATGAATGAAGATCAAAGTACAGTACCCTACATAGATTTTTAATTCTATATCAATATCAGGAAATCGGACCCACTCGTAAAAATTAAAACTAAGTGTTTCAATAATACTAATAACACTTTTAAACACCAAAGTTATGTAATAATACACGTTTAATAAGTAAATCAGTAAAACAACACCTTATCATTGAAGGAACTATCTTGACAGGTTGTAGTAAAGAACAAAACAATATTTATCCTAAAAAATAAAATAATATTCAATAATCATTCCTTTTTAAATCAGAAGACTTCAGTTTCATCTGATTACCTATTTAAAATGACAATCAGCAAATCGCTAAGGCAGACTTTTGCAACGCAGGCGTACATTTAAAGCTAGCTGAAATATCCGTATTTACTCACGGGAAGGAAATAACTTACGTAATAGCTACGAATGCAATATTTACGAGCTATATAACTATAAATACTATTTTAAGTTTCTTACTCGTCAGGGAAATCCAAAATATTAAAAGTTACAATTTGTAACGACATTTTATTATCAAGTTCTCGCAGGAACTGAAAAGTTTCATAATACGGAGAAGTTGGTGATAAAAGAATGGGAACATAGATATTGTAGAGATTTAAAGATAAACAAGTATTATAAATGTTAATAATTATTGTTTCTAAATAACTTGTATTTGACACCTATATCCACAAAACTATTAAACTTTTTTAAACTGACGAGGGTATTAAAATAGAAAAAGGGGGGAAATTGAAGTGTTCCGCTGCAAAATTCTAGTACGCGAAACTTCATAATTCTCGGACAATCAAAAGTTTTTAAAAGTAATGTCTCGTAAGAATATCCGTAATCAATTGTTAAAGGTTATGCGTGCAAAATTTTAGATTTTTAAACTTTTCCTTTGTATATATGGTAAGCTCTATGTGCCGTTTCAGGATCTTAGGACAATTAGAAGTGTCCAAACTAACGCCAGTTAAAAAAAAATAGCAACCGATTTTTAATGGACCTACTTGCAAAATTATAAATTTTCAATTTTGACTTTGTTTGTATGTTAAACTCTATCAGAATGCCGAGTTTCAAGATTCTAGGACAATATATAGCATTCTTCGATCACTCTTTTTGTGTTTTCCGACAACATTAAGTCACGAAATGCGTCAGAAAGAAGCGACTAGTCGCCTTTAGGCTGGTCATCCACGACAGATGTATTCCTGTAAGAAAATTATCCGGATATAGAGATTCTGTCTTTCGTGCTTAGCGATATATTCATAGTAAAGACGTAACATCTCGCCATAAAGGTTGTTTGATATTTTTTTTCATTACCCTAAAATTTGACTTAAACTTCAAACGCTCGTATTTTACACCTGCTGAGAGTAGACGCTATAGTTATCTCTTCTCCTTTAGTGTGATAAAAAAATTACCTTAAGTTAATTTTAACTTCCGTTGTTTATAACTACATTAAGAGAGAAAAAAGTTAGAATAAAACTAATCGCGATCAAAGCTGCTGGTAACAGCTGGTTTTCTAAATAAAACAATATTAATGCATCGTAATTTTGAATATACAGAAAATGCAGTTTTCTAATGAGTAAATCGAGTTGCACCTACGCAATTTGCATGTACACAATTTGCAGCTACGCAATTTGCTTGTACATAATTCGCACGTACGGAATATGATGTATTTAATTTCCGCGTACGCAATTTGATGTATGTAATTTGCATGTATGTAATTTGCATGTACGTATGTGTGGCACGCATATTATTTCTGATTACTACAGTCTATATAATGAAAGTTAAGTTATCTATATTAATATTTTTAGTAAATTAAAAAAACATTCTATCTAGTATACTTATTTAATGAGCATGAAATTTCTGAATAATACAATAGTCAAATTTTAGTATGTTATAGTAAAGAAAGAGGGGTTTGTGAATTAGAAAACACTAAGCCACAGTACAAGAACACATTTTCAAAGTAATGACTAACATCGAAGGATAAGTAATTTTTAACCATATTAATAAACAGCATGTAATACTAAATGATACTATATTTATGTCAATCGTGCTATTTACCACGGTGTTATGCCTGGTGCTTTGAGTAGGGGGTGAGACAGACTGAAATGTGACGTCACTGCAGTCCAAGGGCCATCACTTATTACACTATGATCTGACAAACCTCGATTCCGATTCTAAAATACCATGATGTTTTCCCAATGTTTCCTCTTTGCGCTTCATGCGTGGTTGCAATTGTTTGAACTATGAAATAATCACGAATTAAAACTTTTGTTTTACAGATGATGTCTATCCGATAAATAAGCACTAAATCTATCTAAATAATAATCACATATTACGAAAATGTCATTGCACAAAGAAAAAACTCGCTTTAGTTGTTTCAAATACTAAGCTAATAGAACTTCAACACAAAACACGACTAAACAAAGATAAATTCCAAGTGCAATACAACCTTTCAACTAGCCAAAAATGTAGAATATAGTCAGAAGAATAAAACTTTCAAATAATTTCGATCTTCAACATTGGAATTTGATATCTAAACCAAGAACTGTACAAATCACGGTGCATAGCGTAATAAGTGACTGTCCCTGGACTGCAGTGATATCAACATATGAATCCGTCCCGTGTCTACTCTAAGCATCTTGGGAATATATTACTCTAAATATGTAACATGATGTTTCAATCCTAATACCTTATGCAGCAGATTTTAAAAAATTACACGAAAAAGTATTAATATTTTTTATTAACTTTTAAGTAGTCAGCCGACCCAGGAATTATTATGTTCGCCCGAAAAAAGTATCCACAAATCCTATTGTCATTACGTCACTACACTCGATGACATAAATCATTCTTAGAAATATTCCAGAAAGAAATATAGTTTTTTTGTGAAATTTATTCGAAGAATATAAAATAAAATATCAATTGTCTGTTGTTTCACATGTGAAAATATTTTAAATGTTTTTGTAAAGCCAACACAGACAAAATGATAGTTAATTTTTCGAAATCCAACTCATCAAATTTCGTTTAAAAGACTCCACACATGGAATTCAGGGCATTTATTCAGATTACAACGGTGATAAATAGTTTACAAAATCGATTTTGGGTAGGTATCAATTTTAAAAGTAACTTGATATTTAAATAGCTTAAAGTACGTTTGTCGAGAATTGATTACTATGTTTAGTTTTCATTAATTCTTGATAGGTAAATAAGGAAAAGGGTGCTTCAAGGTCTGGTTTCAGATAGACACTGGTAAGTTATTGAAATTAGCATTTTATATTTAAATATAATTAACACTAATGATAAATGGAAGTGTATTTAAGAAAATCGTAACATTAAAAATATATATAAAGTTTAAAATGATGTAGTAGAAAATTTTAATTAAAACTTGACACTCAATTATTGCCAATATTTTAAAATGTACATTGTATACAACTACAACTATTAACTGTAATATATATAATCATTTTTGGCTTTAAATAGGTTACAATTACACTTTTGAAACACCATAACTTGCTCTTATCTTTCATGTAAGTCAAATCATTAAAGAAAGCGAGCTTGGCTGTGAACGGATAATTTATATTTGTAATTTTCATTTATTCTTTTATTTATGAATAAAACTCTACATTGAAATGTTTTTTTTTTAAATATTATAGAAAATTAATACATAAATTGTTTATAACTAAAAAGAGAATCTTAATAAGAATTCAATGAAATACAATTTTCTGATAATATTGATTAACCGGACATTTTGATTACTTAAATTCAAAAACAAAGAATTGTGTTAGTGTAGAATTTGAAGTATTTCCATTGACAGAATAAATGCATTAAATATTATATTACACAGTTACAAACAATTAAAATATTTTAATTAATTTTTTTAAACTAACATTGAAACGCGTTATAGCAACAAACGTTCATTATGATAAAATTACAAAATGGCCTGAAATTGAGAATTATTTCTATTTCATAAAATGTTTATCTTAGTCTTTTGAATCATTAATTTTACTTAATTTTTTTTTCGATTTGCCTTTCAATTCACTGTATTGCTCTACATGATTAATAAGACGTTTTGTTCCTTTCAATACTCGGATGGAACCGCAACAATTGGTACGTAATATGACATTTAATTTCAGGTAACATGGATTTCGAAAGAAATAATGCTTATCCCACATCTTTCGCCAATAATCCTATTTTACCTCTGCTGCTCCTTTCACTAGCTCAACAGAAACATGCTCCCAAAACTTCGACAACTTTCCGTGGAGAATATGACTACATCGTAGGTAAGGTTAGCAAATGGTGAAAATTTGGAAATTGAATCGTTTATTTCAGAAACTAGCCAAGTGCACTTTTTCAAATATTTGGTAAACAAAGAAAAACGTTATGTGTCTGTTATCGATATTAATATAGAATTATACTTAAAAAAAAGTAGATTATTAGTTAACATCTGATCGATGTGGATGTTGAATATACTTAAATTATAATATTTATTCCTAAATTTGAAAGAAATTTAAATTTTGCAGGAAACTAGTTTCTGCAAAATGATATGTGTTTACTGTGAAAACACACATTTTTACATTTATTTTGGCGGTTGACAAGATTGTGCACAAAAATATGTGTTTTCCGTATGAAAGTCTGATTCCTCGAAAAAAAATTCAAATTGCACTTCAGCAGACGATTCAATTTTACCTTCAAGCTATACTTTCTTAAAAATATATATTCGAAATAAGTAGAATACACTCATTTTTGAGTACATTTGATTCTAATCAACACTCCGAAGACATGAGTTCCAATTTTGTAAAAAACATGTACTCAAAAATGAGTACACTGAGTAAAAAATAGTAATTGGTTGCCTATATGGGTTGCAATAGTTTTCAACAAATATCGACAATTACAACCGTCCTACCGAGAATCGAACCCAGTCCCTCAGATCCGCAGATTACGATTTTATAAACATTATAAGCTTATAATTATGACAATTAAGTGATCATGTGTGGGCGGCCGAAAGATAAAAGTGTGCATGTCGCCTGCCAATCAAACTCTGGTCCTGGAACCTTGTATTTTAAGAGGTGGGAGTTTCTAATGACTTCATATCACTTACGAATTCATATGATTAATGGACATCATGTTTTGACTAATCATTTTTAATTGCCGCTTTAGCTAATTTTCTTTAATACCCAATGATTTCTGGACTTAGAACTTTTATTAAAACAAAAAATTAATTCGGCTCCAACATTGTTTCGAACTCGATATCTTCAGATTCAAATCCGGTAAATTCAAAATGTTTTGGCCATGAATGTTATAAAGAAATACAAATTATATATAAAATTCAAATTTCTCTCGGTGTTTAATACTGTAAATTTATTAATATTAGTCAATTAAATTTATGAAATTAGTCATTTAAATTTATGAAATTAGTCAATTTAATTTATGAAATTAGTCAATTAAATTTATGAAATTAGTCAATTAAATTTATGAAATTAGTCAATTAAATTTATGAAATTAGTCAATTAAATTTATGAAATTAGTCAATTAAATCTATTAATATTTGTCAATTGAATCAATATATAATTTCTACTGCATTAAAAAGTGGGTGCCGGTTCTGCTGGATCTGTGGTGGCCAGCCGGCTGTCAGAAGTACCCTGCGTCAGCGTCTTACTGCTGGAAGCCGGAACTTCGCCTCCACTACTCAGTGATGTTCCAGTATTAGCCAGAGAGTTCTATTTTACAGACATCGATTGGGCTTACAAAACGGTCCCACAGAAATACTCCGGATTTGGATTGATAAATCGAGTGAGTATTCACATTTTTTGTTCTTAATATTTTGCGTACCGTTGTTCTTCTAATTGTTTATTAGCCGGATTTATTTAAAAAACAAAACAAAGTCAATATTGTTTTATTTAATTTTTCAAATGGAGCGATATACGAAATAACACAGTTTCACAAAATTATCATTATCATCATCATTATCTAGGAAGGCTGACTGCCAAGTGGAGTATGTTACAAATAGGTGGAGTATTTTACAAGTATTCGTTTAAAACGTAGAACCTAAGAGGGAATATAGTACAAATAGAACATGGTTTTACTATATCTCTATAAACACAAAATTGAGATAAATAATTATCAAGATAAAAAGGGGAAAATAACAGACACAACAAAATAAACTTTTCGAGAGAAAATTTAACAATAAAGTCTTTCTCAATTACAGAAGGGGGATGAGGAGAGAAAGGACCATAGTCAGACACATTTTTGGGTAATAGACCCACTATTATTTTTAATATTTTATTGAGGACATTTGATATGATATTTAATTGGGAATCCAACTCGAGGTACTTCAATTCTTTTTTCGAGTTTTGCATTACTTATTTTCGAGTCACAAAAACAACATGCTGAAATTGATCGCATTTCCAATCACAATTAAACTAATGGTCTTGATGGAACATGATTGCAGCATATGACCATTCAGAATAAAATGGAGACACATGAACATTTTTCGTGTCGGGCGGTGACATTTAATTAGTATTTTTATGCCTGCGCAATATTTCCATACTTACAATAAGGACTTATGTATTGTTAATTTTCCTTTTAATTTATTTATTGAAATACATCGGTCTTCTAGAACGCTCTTTTAATGCGGGCCCTCTCTCAAGCCGCTCCTGCTCATGTAATTAAACTGATGGACATCTCCCAGCGCTTTTCATCCGTATCCACACTTGTATAATACACGCAGGGCCCGATTAAGACATTGAAGCAAGGGAAGCCCGCCTATAAATGGGGGCCCCATTGCTCCCATATAAACCCAGAAACATCAAATCGAGCTTTTACATGCACAAAAATCCTGGCCCCTGGATGGCAACGAAACACATTATAAATAATATTTAATAAACATTAATAAGTAATGAAAATATTCCTAATATGCTTTAGTATGTTTTTGATTATTTTTGAAATATTTGAACACATTTAACACAAGTGATAACTGTTTTGTTGTTAAAGTGAGTGATGCCACTTTTTAAGGTAAATTAAGTGGCAAACTATGTTAGAATTGTTAAATCTTTATATAAAATGTGTGATTTGGGGGCCCCTCAAAAATATAAAGTGTAAGCCTGGGCTTCCTGGGCCTATTCGGTAATCAGGCCCTGAATACACGGGATTGGTTAATTTCCCTCTAAGATACTTGAACCAACCAATCCAGTGTATCGGATGTCAATTGCAGCGTCTACGGATGAAAAGCTCTATTACATGTCCTTCAGCATAGAACTAAACCACATACCATTAGAAATTTGAGCATAAATGTATGTCTAAACAACCTCTTCTTTCGAATACAGCAAGTGATATGGCCGAGTGGTAAAGGTCTCGGAGGTACGAGCCTTCTCAACGGCATGATTTACGCCAGAGGCAACAAAGTGAACTACGACGACTGGGCTCGACAAGGAGCTGTTGGATGGAGCTACTCGGACGTCAAGCCGTATTTCTTGAAACTCGAAGACAACAGAGATCCGGAATATCTGGCAAATGGTAATTATTTCAATTTGCTAATGAGTTTTTCAGTAAAAAATGTTTCCAAAATATCCTATCCACAGTAGTTTATGATTATAAACGTTATTTTTTTTAAGGTTACCACGCCATTGATGGACCAGTAACAGTTGAAAAACCACAATATGTATCAGAAATCAAAGGACCGGCATTAGAAGCTGCACAGAATCTGGGCTATAAGTTAGTGGATCCCAATGGTCGAAGACAAACAGGTAAATTCTGTGCAGTTCTGTTAACACAAGTGAACTCACACACGCCTTGTCGAATTAAAAAGAGCTAGCCAAAAGTAACAAAAGTAGTAAATATCATATAATTTTAAAAGTAGACACAATATAACAAGATCCAAATTTCACAGAAGTGTACAGAAAGACATGGTATTTCTTTTTTAAATAACAAGCATTATTCACCGTCAGAATAGTTGTACTTATTACCGACAGATGTCGAAACTATTTTTGATGTTGTGCAGAATATAGTTTCACGTCTGACAGACATTCTCATGAATGACAGCTATTATATTGAACTTTTGTATTCTAGCTACGTTGCAGACAGGTTTGGTCGGTGATTAGATTTTTCCATCGCGATTAGTCGCCAGCCAATAATAGTATAAGTTAAATAAGCCAATAATAGTATAAGTTATAAGTTAAAAATAATTAATTTTGTTTTAAAATGCATTTTTTGAAATGGCACCCTTGACCTCCATTCACGACGCAGGCCTGCGACACTGACATATTCTTGAAACTAAACCTATTCCGTAGAGATGTGGTTCCTGAATATTCGTGTTCGTGAATATTCGCGTGTTGATAATTCTAAAGAAGGTTGAAACTGATTTTTATTTAATTTGGCATTGATTTTGATTGCAATTAATTTTTAGGAATTTATGATCATCAAGCAACGATGCGGGATGGCCAACGATGTAGCACAGGCAAAGCATATTTGGTTCCCGCAGAAAATCGAACGAATCTCGATATATTGACTGATGCATTTGTGAGAAAGGTAATTTTCAGGTCTTTATGAATATTCCAGTGCCGAGTTTTAAAAACTTCTCTCATAAACCGGACAGTCCACAAGTCCCTGACACATTTAAAAATTTAATATAAAATCGTTTAATTGACGAAAGAGAGTGTGATTTCGACTAAACTTTTTCTCACAATAAAAGTTTTTTTAAGCAAATAAAGATTCTTTCAAAATTTTGCCATAGATGGCGCTGTACCATAAAAAAATCAGAAGAAACATAAAAAATTCTAAACAATCAGTTACAGTTAACTTATTTTGTTATGAGTAGTTACAGGAATTTAGAATTTTATTTCTGCAGTCCACTTCTATATTTGATTGCGCGTATTTTTGCGCGCGTTTGTTTCTTAAATAAATAAACAGACTATGACTAGTTGAGTAAAATACCAATAGTACAGGGTATCCAAAAATTTTTTACGAATTAAACAAATCAATAGAAAACTCAAAGATATGTACTTGCATTTGTCTGTATTTAGTAAGTAAAGTATCGAGATTTTATCGACGTCATTGACATTTCAATGTGCGACGTCACAACATTACAATGTGTTGCAGCATGCAACACATTGAAAATCACTAGAAAAAATTTCGGGGATACTTGTTTAAAAATCTCCAATTCTTGCCACTTGAAGACATAAAAAGAACCGAAATACAGCGGCCTTCTAGTCTGTACATTTATTTTCTTAAAATTTAACATTTCTTAAATTGAACAAAATTTAATATAAGAAATTCTACCAAAAATGAGGAAAATATTTTGTATATCTTGTTTTATTATAATATTTTTAAAAAATAAAGAAACTTTATTTGTTTATGATTTTTTTTGTATTTCACAAAAATTTATAATGCATAATCCGCAAAAATTATAACTTTTATTTAAACTTTTTAAATGGGTTACTTAAAATTTTTAATGACCAGTGGAGTTTCTTAGATACTAGAAACAACATACTATTTTTCATTTCAGGTGTGCGTTCAAGGTAGCAGAGCAACAAGTGTTGAATTTGACTACGGAGGTGCTACATACAAAGTGAAGGCCAAGCGAGAAATCATATTATCAGCCGGGACGACCAACACAGCGCAACTGTTGATGCTTTCTGGAATAGGTCCAAGGGAACATCTGGAAAGTTTACAGGCGAGTACCGAGTACCACTTTATTGATTATTTGACAAGGAAATACTACATCTGGTCCCGTAGTATTTTCATGTAAACTTGACTGAGTCTTCTCAGTATTTTTTTCAAGTTCACTTTTGTGTCGATGTGCCGTCCCAAAATTCATGAAAACTCAAATCTCAGGCCAAATCAATTTTATCTTCAGATCACTATAAAATTAAAACGTCCAATAAGTGCTTGCGGGGACTTCGACCCCGGGAGCTCTCAAAATTGTGAAATCTCTCTCTCTCTCTCTCTGGAGGTCTAGTAAACATTATCTTACAAAGATATTCGTCTGATCCAAAAGTGTTGTTCCTTATATTTTTATATCCATAGACAATATAATATTCGATGGGTAACAAAGAGTTTTCAGTGGAATACAAAAGGTTAAGTTTGAGCCCTAATTCCAATGTACTATTTAATATTGGTTAATGCTTAAATATCCGGTGAAATAATATAATAACACTGGATGGTCAAAATATTATTATCATATCTATATCCAATACATGTACGGTGAATAGTGCGTTCAATAGCATTGTTAGAATCCTTAATTAGAGTCTGCTGTAATTTGCTGCTCTGTTCTGCACTTCATGTGTCCCTTATAAATCTGAACACTTTTCTTTCCACTCAAGAATTGTGCAGCCATTGACGACAACAGAAGCGCGTTCTGATACAGTTATTTAGTTAATAGCCGAGCCAGTCTTTAAACGCTTTCACTACATATATTCTTGAACACTTCAAAATGCCTTGACTTCAAGAACGCACAATCATCCCACTTTCAAAGTCAGCCAAACCACATTTACGGTTTGAGTCAGTCAAAAAAAGTCAGCCAAACCGCATACCTGTTCGGACCAAATACTTATACGGACGTTGAAAGCAAGTACCTTGCCTTTTTATATACTTATCTGATATCTGGCGGGAAATGTGTGACGTTATAGCTTATTTACTTAAAAATGTCATGTGGTCCTAATATTTTGGTCACTCAATACATGCTGCATTTTTCGTTAAAAAAAATTGAACGATGTTTTACTTCATACAGCCATTTTTGAGGTATTCATTTTGCATTCCCTTTTGATTACCAAGTATTTCACTGGGTCGCATATATGCCATCTAGGGGTTAATGGACAGATGTTTTGGTCTGTCCATATCTCCTACGCAAAAACCGTGTGGTATTTTTTTGAGTGTCTCAAAATCGATTGTAAATTTATTGTTTTCATTTCCTTCTAGATCCCCGTTGAACATGATCTTCCCGTGGGAGATAACCTGCAGGACCACTTGGCAGTTCCTCTGCCTTTCCAGGTAGACCAAAGAGTGCCTTCGATACTTCAGAAAATTATGGACCCTAACAATGTGCAACAGTACATCCAAAACAGGACCGGTAGGAGTTTCAATTGAAACATCCAAATATAAGCTATTTCACACAATACTAGAGAATAAATTAATACCGTCTGAGCGTTTAGAAAATGTGCAAAATTGTAAAGATGTTTTCTCTTCAAAATACTTTACTTTATAGTTCCCATAAATTTCATATTGCTTTCAGAACACACCCCATTGCCTTCGATTTGAAAACATATTTTAACATTGAATATTTTTTTTATGAATTTTTTGTTTAAGGGTATTGCTATAGAAAAACAAGAATCCCTTGGACGACTTATCTTGTTCATATCCGTCAGAGGGTTAAATATATTTTACCAATTTTCTGGGATTGTTTAGCATGTAATCGTCAGTTTATAAAATGAATTGAATTCTGTGTATGTATAGCATATAACTAATTACAAGTAATAGGAAGTAATCATAATTACAAGCAATATTAATTATTTTTTATTGATTTGAAATAAGTATTATACATTAAATGTTGATATTAATTAAAGTATAAGTTTATATTAAGCCCCTAAGCCTTCTACTTGAAAAAATAATATCTTGCTAGATTTTTTAATAATATAAAAAAATTATTTCTACTTACAAATAAGAAAATCGCTATTATTTTTCATTAAATTAAATTTTAACAATCGCCTTTAACCATATAATATTTCCTATAGTAACCTCTAAGTACTTCCACATTGTGTTAAATCTAAATTAAATCAAAGTCATTATGTTTTCTAGTTAAAGCACGTTTTTACGATAATAATTATTTTGTAATATTATGAACTCATGAACATTTATTAAATCTGAATAAAAATATTATTTCCTAGGTGTTTTGACATCTAATGATGCTCTTTATTTAACGGCATTCTTAAATGGTCAACCACTTTCTGAAATCGATTTTCCAGATTTTGAGATATATTTTTTTGAAGTTCCAAGTATAATAGCGAAAACCCAATTTGGACTAAGGCCAGAAGTAAGTTAGAAAAATTACATGTATTTTTATATAAAATAATTAACGCATCAATAAGAATAAAAAACATTATTTTTTAAATTATGTGCTGTTTTTCTGATGTTTCTAATTTTTCTCGACGTGGATTTATACACATTTTCTAATTTTTATTATTTACGCATTAAGCATAACATTTAGTTTCAAACTCGGGTCATTTTTAAAAATTATCTTTCCTCAGTTTTCGATGCAGTACATCTGGAAAGCTGTATTGACAAAAAGTGTCTGAATCCGATTTAAAAACGCATTGAAACTCATGAGTTTAGTATGCTATCATAATGCGTGGCTGTTTTAAGTTTATGAAATTGTATTGAGTCGGCATTGAAACTAAACACCTTAGTTATGCTATGATATATTTGCAAACATTGTTTATACATTATTTCAATTTTTAGATATACAGAAAAACGTACGGCCCTTACGAGAATTCGACTATGTATGCGTGCGTGGCACAAAATTTACATCCAAGGAGCCGAGGTACAGTCCGACTCCATTCAACCAATCCGTACGATCCTCCACTCATCGATCCCAATTACTTTTCGGATCCTCATGACATAAAAGACATTGTAGATGGTAAGCTTAGGGAAAAATTATTATTATCTCATTAATCCAGAATATATTGAAGCTTTACTCAAAATGAGGAAACTAAATAAATAGCTAAGTATAATTCTAATTTTAATTAAAAACGTTGTTATACCCTTTCATTATGATGAAATGTTCCTTTTTTTATCCGTGTCTGAATTGCTATACACATAAAAAACGAGTGCTATTAAAAACACGCACTTAAACCCACTTTTGCATTTTTTTCTTTTCTGTAGTTAATTAACAAATGTTATGACGTTTGGACATTTGGTCAAAAAATTAACTCGGTTTAGACTAGAGTTACTTACTCTCTGAGACCTAATAAATTATCTAAACTTTTACACTAGACATTATTTTTTGTTATCAAAAAAGCATTACATGACATTCTCACTTACAAAGTCACATCAATAGGATATGTTTTTTTACAATAAGAATAACTTCAAATAATTATCTGAGAGAGAAAAAATCACACGTGTAAAAGATCCTTCAAGCACTGGTAATGAACTGCTGTTTTAAAAAGAAAACAGAAATATTCCATATTTATAATATAAAAATTCCCGAGAATTCTTTTGGAGTGAAGAAGTTGTTCTCTTTTGAATCTGTTCTTTTGTCGTGTTTCTGATAAAGTAAGGTGATGCAATTTTGGCTACGATGGATCCAGCAAGTTTCTGTTGTGGGTTTTAAGACAAATTTGAAACTTCATTAGTGTATCAAATTGGGAAAATAATTTTTGGTGCTTTTGAAGAACGGAGTCTCATATTGAGCACCCATATACTGGTTACTGTTGAGATTACTGTTAAATAGTTCTTCGATTTCTTTTGTAGAGTGTTTCTTAAGGCCCTTTCTATATGAATGTTAATTAAGCATACGCACGATTATGAATTCAAACCATGTGGTTTGTATTCCCCAATCAGGATTTATCTCTAAAAACTGACATGTAAAAGAACATCTTTTTAATACATAGTATTGATTAAAAAATTTGTGAAAATGTTTTATGTAATTTTATATATTAGATTTAATTTTATATATTATATTTAATTTTATATATTAGCCTACTGTTTTTAATTAAAAGTTAAAAATTAATAAATATATAGCTATATTAAAAATTAAAATTAATTAATATAAAGCTATATTAAAAATTAAAATTAATTAATATAAAGCTATATTAAAAATTAAAAATTGAAATTAATTAATATAAAGCTATATTAAAAATTAAAAATTGAAATTAATTAATATAAAGCTATATTAAAAATTAAGAATTAAGAATAATTAATAAAAAGCTATATTAAAAATTAAAATTAATTAATATAAAGCTCTATTAAAAATTAAAATTTAAAATTAATTAATGTAAAGCTGTATTAAAAATTAATTAAATTTAAAAGTTATTTTCAATAATTTTGATGCACTAACTTCTTTTTATATTAAAAAAAATAGTTTACTATATACACACTACATTAAAAAAAATAAAGTTTAAAATATAATGCTTAAAACCATATAGGTTTTTTTACCATAAAAACATGTAAATATTTAAAAACAAAACACCAAATTTCAGGCATTTAGTTTTTAACACGATTATTGATTAAGTTATTTGGATCTTAAAATTATTGAAGTCTAACTCATTTTAAAATTAAGTAAATAACAGCTAAAAACAACCGTACATTTTTTTATAAATATCATAATAACTACCGTTATTTCATAGTAAATGTTAGTCTCTAATGAGTATCACTAAAATAGAACACCTAATATAAATAATCTTTTTAATTAACAATAACTTGTGTACGATATGTATTGTATTTTTACTAAATGTTTCCATTCTGGTTAACTAGCACTAAAGACTTGTCTGAAGATTGGGAACAGTGAAATAATGAGAAAAGCAATTGGATCCAGGCATTTACCTCATTTAGTGCCCGGTTGTGAAAAACTTACTGGGGACCGATACATTGAATGCGTAGCGAGAACTATCATTGTCACAACCAGCCATCAAGTAGGAACAGCAAAAATGGGAGATCCGAACGACCCTTACACAGTGGTTGACCCGTTATTAAAGTAAGTTACATAAAATTATCAGCATTTCATTAAGTACTATACTCGGGGACAACCTAAGTTGAACCTGAAGCGGAAGCTCTGATATGTATAAATATCCAATTGGTTAGGCTCAACTTAGGTTGTCCCCGAGTATTATTGTTGAAATGTTGTCGAATACTGGTTTTCTTCGGATTAAAATATTTATTATTTATTAATAATTAACTGTATAATTACAACTTAAATACAAAGAGGAAACAGTATTATGCTTCATAATTTCTTGCAAAACACTTTTATAATATAGATTCTAATTTGTGTTTCGTTATTAAATATAAAACGGAGAGCATTGGTATCAAGAAAAAAAAAGTATTTTTAAAAATTCTTGTAGGTGTAAACACCTGACAGGTTTGGAAATTAGCGTATGAAAAGGTACACTAAAAGTTTCATACCACACTGAAATATTTGGTATGGGTTAAAGAATTGTGACGGGAAACGTGTTTAAAATTCATACGCCAATGAAGATTTGTCATGTTTTAAAGTAATTTATTAAGACATTGTAAATATGTAATTATTAACAGGATTTACATAAATTTGGTCTTGTTCGATATAAAATATACATACAATTCATTAATTAAAGAGGATAATTTGCAAAGAGCGAAATGGGACACGCTCTAGTATGGGCGGCGTTTAACATTAAATAAAACAGAATATTGTCAAATATTTCTGCATAAAATACAACAAATTTTTTTGAAATATTTGGAAAAAATGGCTATACCGGAAAACACTTATCGAAAGGCTCAAGAGTATATATATATATATATATATATATATATATATATAATACATAAAAAAATCTTCTATTATCCTCTAAATAAGCAAAATATTAAATATAATTGCTAATTGGTTGAAAATATGAACGTCGGGGACTCATTCTATAAAGCTCATAAGCCGTTAATAATTGCTTTCTATAACTTCCGAAATGGAAAAGCTAGCAAAAAACCTACACAATGTTTTGTGATAATACGGTTGTTTAAGGACGTTAAATATTTTTTGCAAGCATATTGGGAATCGTTGGAATCTTGCTGTGTTTTTAAAGGTATAGTTATTAAAAATTTCTTAAATGTAGGAATTTAGTATAAAAGATGAATCTTGCATGCATTTTAATAATTTAATTTGACAATTTGTTTAGTCGAGAAACTTACTGTACTATCAAATCATGCCACGATAGCAAAATAATGTAGACATACATATCAAAGTCTTTAATAATATATAATACCCTTCTTTTCAGAGTAAAAGGTATGGAGAACCTACGCGTCGTGGACGCCTCGATCATGCCAACCGTACCTTTCGGAAACACGAACATCCCTACCATAATGATAGGTGAGAAGGCGTCTGACATCATCAAGGAAACGATCACTTGCTTCACACAGACTCCATTCATAAGTCAAAATGAATTTCCTTGGTCTCCTTTCTTCGAAAAGCTTCCAGTCAATCCTATAGCCGTGTATTAAATAAGAATATAATACTCAAAAATGTGTTTGACTTACAAATATATTTGTTTTCATTTTAAATCTATATATTTAAGAGATTTTAAATACAAATAATGCCGAACAACTACATGCTCTGGAAATGGAATTACTGTGTTACTCACAAATATATTTGTGTTCAATGGAAATTAATGAACTATTATCTATGGAAATAATAAATACTATTATCTATAATAGATTTTAAGAAATCACGAAATTAGCCGAAAAAGCATTCTTGTTTTTATTGGAAATTACTGTTATATAAGATTTTGAAATATACTTGAAATCTTTTATCTTGTTTCTATAAAATATTATAATAAAATTTTTAAAAAAATTACTTTATTGTATTGTTAAAAATCAAATAGAATAAGTATAAATATGTAGACAACATATGACAGATTTTCACTCATAACACAGTTCGTCGTAAGGAAGTAAGTTTCGCGTGTAGCATACTGAAATTTTATAAGCTATCTAAGGGGAGCTATATAAAGACACACATAATTCTTAGTTATGATCTTAATTATAATCTTACGTTTGAATCCAGACCGGAAAAACGAACAAGTTCATTCCACAAACAAATATATATTGCAGCAATTTCTAGCGAAAGAAACAAAAATTATTCTATTAATACATAAATGAATGAAGATCATAGTATAGTATCCTACATAGTTTTTTAATACTAAAGCAGTACCAAGAAAACGAACCCACTCTTAAAAATTAAAACTAGGTGTTTCAATAATACTAATAAAACTTTGAGGCTCCAAAGTTATGTAAATATGTAAGTTATTTCCTTCCCGTGAGTAGAACGGGTATTTTAGCTAGCTTTAAATGTACGCCTGCGTTACAAAAGTCTGCCTTAGCGATATGCTAATTGTCATTTTAAATAGGTAATCAGATGAAACTAAAGTCTTCCGAATTAAAAAGGGAACATTATTAAATATTATTTTATTTCTTGCCGCTTTATCACTAAAACACATTATCATTGAAGGAACTATCTTGACAGGATGTAGTAAAGAAGAAAACAATATTTATCCCAAGAAATAAAATAATATTTAATAATTTTCTTTTTTTAATTCAGAAGACTTTAGTTTCATCTGATTATCTATTTAAAATGACAATCAGCATATCGCTAAGGCAGATTTTTGTAACGCAGGCGTACATTTAAAGCTATCTAAAATACCCGTTCTACTCACGGGAAGGAAATAACTTACATAATATATACGAATGCAATATTTACGAGCTATATAACTATAAATACTATTTTAAGTTTCTTACACGTCAGTGAAATCCAAAATATTAAAAGTTACAATTAGTAACGACATTTTATTATCAAGTTCTCGCAGGAACTGAAAAGTTTCATAATACGGAGAAGTTGGTGATAAAAGAATGTGAACATAGATACGGTAGAGATTTAAAGATGAACAAGTATTATAAATGTTAATAATCATTGCCTCTAAATAACTTGGATTTGACATATATATCCACAAAACCTTTTTAAACCTTACGAGGGTATAAGAATAAAAAAAGAGGGAAAATTTAAATGTTCCACTGCAAAATTCTAGATTTTCAAATATCTTTCTTGTACCCTCCTATCTGTACGCGAAATTGCATGATTCTAGGACAATCAAAAGTTTTTAAAAGTAATATCTAGTAAGCATATTCGTTATCAATTGTTAAAGGTTAGGCGTGCAAAATTCTAGATTTTAAAATTTTTCCTTTGTATATATGCTAAACTCTATCAATATGTTCCGTTTCAAGATCTTAGGACTATTCGAATTGTCCAAACTAACGCCCGGTAAAAACAAATAGAAACCGATTTTTAAAGGTCCCACTTGCAAAATTATAGATTTTCAATTTTGTCTTTGTTTGTATGGTAAACTCTATCTGAATGCCGAGTTTCAAGGTTCTAGGACGATATTTAACATTCTTCGATCACTGTTTTTGCGTTTTCTGACAATGTTACGTCAAGAAATGCGTCAGAAATAAGCGACTAGTCGCCTTTCAGTTGGTCATCCACGACAGATGTGTTCCTGTAAGAAAACAATCCCGATATAAAGATTCTGTCTTTCGGGCATTGCGATTATATTCATCGTAGAGACGCAACATCTCCCTATAAACGTTGTTTGATATTTTTTTCATGATCCTAAAATTTGACTTAAACCTCAAAAGCTCTTCTTTAAATCTTCTAAAAGTAGACGTTATAGTTATCTCTTCTCCTTTAGTGTGACAAAAAATAATCTTAAGTTAATTTTAACTTCCGTTGTTTATAACTAAATTAAGAGATAAAAATTAGAATAAAACTATTGGCGAGCAAAACCTCTGGTAACAGCTAGTTTTCTAAATAAAACGATATTCATGCTTCTGAATTTTGAATATACAGAAAATGCAGTTGTATATTGAGTAAAACGAGTTGCAGCTACGCAATTTGCATGTACGTATGTGTAGAACGCATATTATTTCTGATTAAGGCCATCTCTATATAATGAAAGTTAAGTTATCTATATTAGTCAAATTTTAATATTTTACAGTAACGGAAGAGGGGTTTGTGAATTAGAAAACACTAAGCAACAGTACAATAAGACATTTTTAAAGTAATGAGTAACTTTGAATGATAAGTCTTTATTAACCATACTAATAAACAAAATGTGATATAAAATGAAACCATATTTATGTCAATCATGCTATTTGCCACGGTGTTATAGCGCCGGTGAACAGGAGATGAGACGGACTGAAATTTGACGTCACTGCAGTCCAGGGGCCATCACTTATTACCTATGATCTGACGAACCTCGAATCCAATTCTAACGTACTATGATGTTTGCTCTATGTTTCCACTTTGCACTTCATGTGTGGTTGGAATTGTTTGAACTATGAAATAATTGCGAATTAAAACATATGTTTTACAGGTGATGTATATCCGATAAATAAGCACTAAATCTCATTAAATAATATTCAAATATTACGTAAATTTTGTTGCACAAAGAAAACACTCGCGTTAGTTGTTGTAAATGCTGAGCTAATAAATAAATTGATTGATTCCAAGTGCAATACAACCTTTCAACTAGCCGAAAATGTAGAATTATAGTCAGTAGAATCAAACTTTCAATGAATTTCGATTTTCAACTTAATGTCTAAACCAAGGACTGTACAAATCGCGGTGCATAGCGTAATAAGTGACAGTCTCTGGACTGCAGTGATATCAACATATTAATCCGTCCCGTCTCTACTCTAACCACGTTGGGAATATATCATCCAAACAATATAACACGGTGTTTCTATACTAATACCTTATGCAGCAGAATTTAAAAACGTTTCACGTAAAAAATATTAATCTTTTTGTATTTACTTTTTTTGCTGACCCAGCTTAAGCTGCTTAACAGCTGACCCAGTATTTTAAATGTTCACTGGAAAAAGTATCCACCAACTCTATGTTCATTACGTCACTACACTAGATGACATAAATCATTCTTAGAAATATTCCAAAACATTTTTTTTTTGTGAAATTTATTCGAAGAATATAAAATAAAATATCAATTGTCTGTTGTTGCACATGTGAAAATATTTTAAATGTTTTTGTAAAGCCAACACAGACAAAGTGATTGTTAATTTTTCGAAATCCCACTCATCAAATTTCGTTTAAAAGACTCCACACATGGAATTCAGGGCATTTATTCAGATTACAACGGTAATAAATAGTTTACAAAACCGATTTTGGGAAGGTATCAATTTTAAAAGTAACTTGATATTTAAATAGTTTAAAGTACGTTTGTCGAGAATTGATTAGTATGTTTAGTTTTCATTAATTCTTGATAGATAAATAAGGAAAAGGGTGCTTCAAGGTCTGGTTTCAGATATACATTGGTAAGTTATTAAAATTAACATTTTATCTTTAAATATTATTAACACTAACGATAAATGGAAGTGTATTTCAGAAAATTATAAATAATAAATAATATGTATATAGTTTAAAACGATACAGTAGAAAATTTTAATTAAAAATTGATACTTAATTATTGCCAATATTTTTAAAAGTACATTGTACACAACTATACCTATTAACTGTAATAGATATAATTATTTTTGCTTTAAATATATTACAATTATACTTTTGAAACACCATAATTTGCTCTTATATTCCATATGAGTTAAAACATTAAATAAAGCGAGCATGACTGTGAATGGATAATTTATATTTGTAATTTTCATTTATTCTTTTATTTATGAATTAAACTCTACATTGAAATGTTTTTTTTAAATATTATAGAAAATTAATACATAAATTGTTTATAACTAAGAATATAAACTTATTAACAATTTAAGTAAATACAATTTTCTGGTAATATCGATTTACCGGACATTTTGATTACTTAAATATGAAAACAAAGAATTGTGTTATTGTAGAATTGAAAATATTTCCATTGACAGAATGAAATGCATTAAATATAATTTTATACAGTTACAATCAATTTAAAAAATGTGAATGTGATTTTTTTAAAATAACGAAGAATCGCGTTATATCAAGAGACTGTCATTATAGTATAATTACAAAATAACCCCACATTGAGAATTATTTCAGTTTCATAAAATTTGTATCGTGGTCTTTTTATCGTGGTCTTGAATCAATAATTTTACCTGAACTTTTTTCGATTTTTCAATTCACTGTATTGCTCTACATAATTACTTAGACGTTTGGTTTCTTTCAATACTCGAATGGAATCATAAAAATTGGTAGGTAATATGACATTTAATTTCAGATAACATGGATTTCGAAAGAAATAATGCTTATCCCACATCTTTCGCCAATAATCCTATTTTACCTCTGCTGCTCCTTTCACTGGCTCAACAGAAACATGCTCCCAAAACTTCGACAACTTTTCGTGGAGAATATGACTACATCGTAGGTAAGGTTAACAAATGGTGAAAATTGGGCAATTGAATCGTTAATTTCAAAAACTAGCTAAGTGCACTTTTTCAAATATTTAGGAAACAAAGAAATACATTATGTGTCTGTCATCGATATTAATATAGAATTATACTTAAAAAATAGATTATTAGTTACCATCTGCTCGATGTGGATGTTGAATATACTTAAATTATAATATTTATTCCTTAATTTAAAAGAAATTTAAATTTTGCAGAAAACTAGTTTCTGCAAAATGATATGTGTTTACTGTGAAAACACAAATTTTTACATTTATTTTGGCGGTTGACAAGATTGTGTACAAAAATATGTGTTTTCCAATATTAATATAGAATTATACTTTAAAAAGTTTAAATTATTAGTTACCATCTGCTCGTTGTGGTTCTTGACTATTCTTAAATTATAATATTTATTCCTTAATTTAAAAGAAATTTAAATTTTGCCAGTTAGCTCTAGTTCCTGCAAACAAATGCGTGATTACTGTAAAAATACACAGTTATAAATAGGCAGTACACTGTGTATGTATAAGGACCGAATGGCAGTTGACAACATTGTACACAAAATTATGCGTTTCCCATATGAAATTCTGATTCCTCGACTTTTTATTTTTTTTATTTTTTGAAACACGTCAACAGACGATTTAATTTTGCCTTCACGTTTACGCTGTTAAAAATAGATACTCGATATATGTAAAATGCACTAATTTTTGAGTACATTTGATTCTAATCAACGCTCCGAAGACATAAGTTTCAATTTTGAAAAATACATGTACTCAAAAATGAGTACACTCAGTTAAAAAATAGTAAATGGTTGCCTACATAGGCTGCAATCACTTTCAACAAATGTCAACAATTACAACCGTCTTACAGGGAATCTAACCGAGTCCCTCAGATCCGCAGTTCAGTGCCTTATCCGTTAAACTTCCAGGTCTACATTAAGGAGCTATAAAAGGAAACATTTAAAAAAAGGTTTTCCAAAACAATGGGAGGGAAGTAATATAATTGAATTGTAATGACTGAGTTTCTATTTAATCAATCTACGTCAAATAATGTGGAAAACCATATTCTGAACAACTATTTTAAATTTGTCATGTCTCTTTGTTAAGATCGTTAGCACAGAAGATGAGATTAGCAATTTTGAACCATATTCCTCATTTTTGAGAAATATGGTTACTTAAATTTGAGTACGTCATCACTCATTTAATATTCAATTATACTCAAAGAAAAACGAGTAGGTTCAAATACTCATTTTTAAGTATCGTTTTTTTAAACTGTACATACTATCTAATGTCACTGGTGTCGTTTCTGCACTAAACACAATATATACTGTCAAAAATAACACATAAAACGGAATGTAATTTGGATGTGTTTGCGGACAAAAATATGTGTTTTCCATATGAGATTCTGATTCCCTAAAAAAAAAAAAAATTTTAAAAAACGTCGTTGACTCGTTTCTGAAATAAACGATTCAATTATTGACGTTGTTTTTTAAATTATTAAAATTTTAATTTCTTAGGCACCTTTACTATTTTTATAAACATTATAAGCTTATAATTATGACAATTAAGTGACCATGGGTTCTGGGGCGGCAGAAGAATAAAAGTGTGCATGTCACCTCTCAGTCAAAATCTGGTCCTGGAACCTTAATTTTAAAGAGTGGGACTTACTAATGACTTCATTTCACATTGCTAGTGGACGTCATGTTTTGACTAATAATTTTTAATTGGCAGTTTTAGTTAATATTCTTTAATGCCGAATAATTTCTGGACTTTGAACTTTTATTAAAACCTAAAATTAATTCGGCTCCAACATTGTTTCGAACTTGGTAACTTCGAATTCAAATTCGATAAGTACAAAATGTTTTGGCTATGAGAGTAAAGAGATACAAAATATATATATAAAACAATATTTATATTTCGAATTTCTCTCGGATACCGCAAATTTATGAACATTAGTCAATTAAATTTATGAATATTAGTCAATTAAATTTATGAATATTAGTCAATTAAATTTATGAACATTAGTCAATTAAATTTATGAATATTAGTCAATTAAATTTATGAATATTAGTCAATTAAATTTATGAATATTAGTCAATTAAATTTATGAATATTAGTCAATTAAATTTATGAATATTAGTCAATTAAATTTATGAATATTAGTCAATTAAATTTATGAATATTAGTCAATTAAATTTATGAATATTAGTCAATTAAATTTATGAATATTAGTCAATTAAATTCATGAATATTAGTCATTTAAATTTATGAATATTAGTCAATTAAATTTATGACAATGAAGTGACCATGTGTGGGTGGCAGAAAGATAAAAGTGTACATGTCGCCCGCCAATCAAACTCTGGTCCTGGAACCTTGTATTTTAAGAGGTGGGACTTTCTAATGACTTCATATCACTAATGAAATCATATGACTAATGGACATCATTTTTTACTAATCATTTTTAATTGCCGTTTTAGTTAATTTTCTTTAATGCCGAATGATTCTGGACTTAGAACTTTTATTATAACCAAAAATTAATTCGGCTCCAATATTGTTTTGAACTTTGTATCTTCGGATTCAAATCCGGTAAATTCAAAATGTTTTGGTCATGAATGTTATTAAGAAATACAAAAAATATATCTAAAACCATATTTATATTTCAAATTTCTCTCGGTGTTTAATACTGTAAATGTATTAATATTAGTCAATTAAATTTAAGAATATTAGTCATTTAAATTTATGAATATTTGTCAATTGAATCAATATATAATTTCTACTGCATTAAAAAGTGGGTGCCGGTTCTGCTGGATCGGTGGTGGCCAGCCGCCTGTCAGAAGTACCCTGCGTCAGCGTCTTACTGCTGGAAGCCGGAACTTCGCCTCCACTACTCAGTGATGTTCCAGTATTGGCCAGAGACTTCCATTTTACAGACATCGACTGGGCTTACAAAACTGTCCCACAGAAATATTCCGGATTTGGATTGATAAATCGAGTGAGTATTCACATTTTTTTCTTAATATTCCGGATACCGTTGTTCTTCCAATTGTTTCTTAGTCGGATTTATTTTTTAAAAAACAAAATAAATATTGTTTTATTTAAATTTTCAAAAAGAGCATTATACGAAATAACATACTAACACACAGTTATCATTATCATCATTATCTAGGAAGGCTGACTGCGAAGTGCAGTATGTAACAAAACAGAGTTTAGGTATAATATTGTTTAAAGTTTACAACTTACCTTAGCTATAATGTTAAGTGGAAGGTATATTAAATCATTATTGAGAATCTCATTGATCTAGGATCCACACAAAAATTATAGACTCAGCTGTCTTGTAACGGAAAATGGAGTTAGTCCATAGTCGGATTTTTGTGATCGTTTGACCCAATTTAATTTTGCAATGATGTTTACAAATTTTATTGTACTTATTTAAAAATTTCATTCTACTTATTTAAAAATTCATTATACTTATTTAAAAAAATCATTATATTTATTTAAAAATGTTATTCTACTTATTAAAAAAATGTTTCTACTTAACTAAACCTTAACATTGATAAACAGCATACTCACAATTAATTTGTAACTATTGTGTCCTAGTTTTCAATTAAAAGGTAGGGTTTTAAAAGTAAATAACGATTTCGCATTAAATAATTACATAACTGTATAAATTGTGTTAGTCTCCGGAATAATTTGTTTTTGATCTAGACGAATTAATCCTAGCGAAGACTATCCTTGGTTTCGCTATATTTAATCTTTGTTACGTTGTTGTCATTAAATAAATCTGTGTGAATCAACAGTGTGGTAGAGGAAGAGTAACATGATGCTTAAAAAAATAAGTATTTTAGTAGACAAAATGAAGTAAATGTATTCCTCTCGTTCAAATCGTGGAATCTACTAGAGAATGTAGTACAAATAGAACACACATGTACTATATATCGCTGAAACATAATCTGGGGAAAATAATTAATCTGAGAAAATAATGAACTGAATTTAATAATTAAACTGAGAAAAATAAATAATGCTTAACAAAGTGAAGTAAATGTATTCATTTTGTTTAAAACGTAGAACTTAAGAGAGAATATAGTACAGATAGAACATGCCTGTACTATATATTTATAAACACAAACGGAGATGAATAATTATCAAGATTAGTGGGGAAAATAACTGACGCAAACATTGCCAGCTCATAAAAAATTAAATTTTCCTGAGAAAATTTAACAATAAAGTCTTACACATGGTGGGGTGAGGAGGGAAAGGTCCTTAGCCAGCCACATTTTTGGACAATAGATCCAGTATTTTTTTAATATTTTATTGTGGACATTTTATATGATACTTAATTGGGAGTTCATTCAATTCTTTTTTATAGTTTTGTATTACTAATTTTCGAGTCACAAAAACAACAGGCTGAAATCGATCGCGTTTCCAATCACCATTAAACTAATGGTATTGATGGAATTATGACTGCAGTATATGACCATTTAGAAAAAAATAGAAACTCACGAACATTCCTCATGTCTAGCGGTGACATTTAATTAGTATTTTTATGTCTGCGCAATATTTCCATACTTAGAATAAGAGCTTATAATTTGTTAATTTTCCTTTCAATTTATATCTTTAAAAATTGAAATACATCGGTCTTCCTGAACGCTCTTGTAATTCGGGCCTTTCTCAAGCCACTACTATTAATAGCGCTAATTAATTGTCCTAGCGCATTTCATTCATATAAACCCCACTTAAACAATACACGGGATTGAGTAGTACCCTCTAAGATACTTGAGTCAACCAACCCATTGTCCCGGATGTAAATTGCATCGTTTACGGATGAAGAGCACTATTACATGTCCTCCAGCTTAGCACTAAACCACATACCGTTAGAAATATGAGCATAAATACAGGAGTAAAGGAATTTAAGAAGATTTAGATATTCATTGGGGGATAGTTAGAAGATACTAGCTGGATAACCCTTGTTAGGCTTTGAGCCTGTTGTTGATCGTCAATATTTGTATTTGTATAAATATAACTCTAAACAACCTGTTCTTTCAAATACAGCAAGTGATATGGCCGAGTGGTAAAGGTCTCGGAGGCACGAGCCTCCTCAACTGCATGATTTACGCCAGAGGCAACAAAGCAAACTACGACGACTGGGCTCGGCAAGGAGCTGTTGGATGGAGCTACTCAGACGTCAAGCCGTATTTCTTGAAACTTGAAGACAACAGAGATCCGGAATATCTGGCAAATGGTAATTACTTCATTTTTCTAATGAGTTCTTCAGTAAAAATGTTTCCACAATATTCTATCCACAGTAGGTTATGTTTATAAACGTTATTTTTTTTTTTAAGGTTACCACGCCATTGATGGACCAGTAACAGTTGAAAAACCGCGATATGTATCAGAAATCATAGGACCGGCATTGGAAGCTGCACGGAATCTGGGCTATAAGTTAGTGGATTCCAATGGTCGAAGACAAACAGGTAATTTCTGTGCAGTTATGTTTAACACATTTGAGCTCACACAGACGTTGTCGAATTTTAAAGCACTAGCCAAAAGTAACAGAAGTAGTAAAAATTAGATAAGTTTAAAAGTATGCACAATATAAGAAAATCTAAATTTCACAGAAGCGTACAGAAAGACATGGCATTTCTTTTTAAAATAACACGCACTATTCACCGTCAGAATAGTTGCACTTATTGCCGACACATGGCGCTATAGTAATTTTATATCTGTTGTCGGTCACTTTTTAAAACAATCCGTACAAAGGATTACAACCGAAACTCTTTTTGATGTTGTGCGGAATATCGTTTCACGTCTGACAGACATTCTCATGAATGACAGCTGTTATATTGAACATTTGTAATCTATCTACGTTGCAAACAGGTTTGGTCGATGATGACATTTTTTCATCGCGATTAATCGCCAGCCAATAATCAACATTTTCCTATTAGTCGATATTTCTGTTTAATCATTTTTTTTTCTTCAATTAATCGATATTTCCGATTAATAAATATTTTGTTTTTTTATAAACATACTAGCTGAAATACCCGTTCTACGCACGGGAAGGAAATAAATTACAAAATTGATACAAATACAATATTTATAGCGAAATAAACAATATTCTTAATTTGTCACCCATGAGGGGAAACCACAGTATTAAAAGTACTAATTTTAAACGAAATTTTATTGGCAAGGTCCTGTAAGAACTGGAAAGATTGCTAATATGAAGTTGTCTACACAATAACGTGGATATATATGCATTACTCCCGTTGATCACCATCTATATTTTAATCTTTAGTAACATCCCAAAGATTTAAACGGGAAGAACTCTTATAAATATTAATAAAAATTATCTGAAAAAGTTTTATTAGACACCTATGTCAACATTTGTCGTTAAGTTTCACAAATTGGTGAAAATATAAGAAGAAAAAAAAAACGAAAAAGAATTTTAAAAGGTCCATTTGCCAAATTCAAGATTTTCATATTTTTTCTTTTGTACGGTAAACCTTATCAATATGCGAGGAGGGATGGTTCCCCAGCACTTTTTTTAGATTTTGTCCCCGCACTTTTTAAATATTTAACTTTTTTAAATAAAAAATAAATCATATTTTTTTACTTCATTGAACTTCAAATCAATTTTTAAAAAAAAAATCGTATCAATCCCCTACCCATTACTACAGAAGATTTACGCAAACCCAATCCCCCTCTGACACTTGTACCACGTGGGGGCAGAGTCTATAACAACAGTTTTTGATTCCGCCACATAACTACTCGTATACGCATACCTTCATATAAAGAAAGGTAGGCCGCATCAATCAAGCCAATTATTAACCCATTCCGCCGCTGACCGTGAAGGGAATGTCGCCCTTAACTGCAGGCTATTTCGTTCTCATTACTCCCAGGGGAATCGTGTTATGGGCTATAAATGACCTACCATGGTATAGGAAAGTGAGTCGCGTCAATCAGGTCGTTTGTTAACCATTTTACCCTCTGATCTTTATACCGCATGAAGGAAAATGTCACCCTTGGTGACAGGCAGTATACACTTCCACTCCAATAATTCTATGGACAATCAGCCTTCGTGGATAAATGACATAACATGGAGTAGAGGAAGGTAGGCCGCGTCAATCAGATTGACCATTTATACACTCTCCCTCTAACCTTCCTACCACGTGGGGTCCAAAGTATTCATGAACCAATTATTACGGTACAGAGTGGCTTCTACCTACCAGATAGATTATTTTTCTATAGTAAGTAACAACTCTGTCAAAATTCATCTTCCTGGGTTTATAGAAAGTTAGAAAATTAGTGATGAGTCAGTGGATAAGTGGCAAGGATTTTTACTTTTGGCAGTTAGAGTTTGAATTTTTGAAAATGAACATCCTTTCTTAGTGAGCAATTTTGGCTTAAAATGCCATGCTCCATGCCAAATTTAATTTTCATAGTTGTTGTAGTACAGAATATCCCGTTATCTAATCATATTTTCACCATTTTGACATATATTTTATAATTTTTTGACACTAATTTCGCCATTTTTTACAAATATGATCATATTTTAGTTCATTTGGCAATATTTGATTCATTTGGCGAAAATTTTTATTCATTCGGTGAAATTTTAATTTATTTGGCGATGTTTTTATTAACTTGGCGTAGGTTTATTTATTTGGCGATATTTAGTCATCAGCCAATCAGAATGCTCCTGATTACATAATTTTAAAATTTTCCATTGTTTAAATTTTATATTTTATATTGTTACATGTTCTCCAAGTTAATCCTATGGGAAGGTTTCTAAAAAATCGTTATTTTGGCATTTCGAGTTTGAATTTTTAAAAATCCTTTCGTAGTGCATCTCTACGGCCCAAGATGAATCTGTGCTCCAAATTTCAGCACACTAGGTCTTTTAGATCTGTAGATATCCAAACTAACGTCTCTACAAACATCGAAAAAGGGGTTTTACAACCCCTTAAATACGTTCGATTGGGGCAAAAATAGCTTACTTTTCCTATTTAAGGTATAAGTAACAAATTTGCGAAATTTCATTTTCATAGGTATACGGGAAGTTGGAGAATTAGTGATGAGTGAATGAGTGGGGATTTCGCATTTATATATATTCGGTGAAATTTTAATTTATTTGGCGATGTTTTTATTAACTTGGCGTAGGTTTATTTATTTGGCGATATTTAGTCATCAGCCAATCAGAATGCTCCTGATTACATAATTTTAAAATTTTCCATTGTTTAAATTTTATATTTTACATTGTTACATGTTCTCCATGTTAATCCTATGGGAAGGTTTCTAAAAAATCGTTATTTTGACATTTCGAGTTTGAATTTTTAAAAATCCTTTCGTAGTGCATCTCTACGGCCCAAGATGAATCTGTGCTCCAAATTTCAGCACACTAGGTCTTTTAGATCTGTAGATATCCAAACTAACGTCTCTACAAACATCGAAAAAGGGGTTTTACAACCCCTTAAATACGTTCGATCGGGGCAAAAATAGGTTACTTTTCCTATTTAAGGTATAAGTAACAAATTTGCGAAATTTCATTTTCATAGGTATACGGGAAGTTGGAGAATTAGTGATGAGTGAATGAGTGGGGATTTCGCATTTATATATATAGACTAGCTGAAATACCCGTTCTACGCACGGGAAGGAAATAAGTTACAAAATTGATCCAAATACAAAATTTATAGCGAAATAAACAATATTCTTAATTTGTCACCCATCAGGGGGAACCACACTATTAAAAGTACTAATAATGAAATTTTATTTTCAAGGTCCTGCAAGAAATGGAAAGATTGATAATATGGGGAAGTTGGCTATACAATAACGTGGCTACATATATATGTTATTCCCGTTGATTAACATACATATTTTAACCTTAAGTGACACATCAAGGAGGAACAATAATAGGAGGTTAATAATAATTATCTCCGAAAAACTTTTATTAGACAACTATGTCAACATTTGTGGTTAAGTTAAACAAATTGGTGAGAATATAAGAAGAAAAAAAAAACGAAAACGATTTTAAAAGGTTCATTTGCCAAATTCAAGATTTTTTCTTTTTTACGGTAAACCCTATCAATAAGCGAGGGGCACGGTTCCCCAGCACTTTTTTTGGATTTTGCCCCCGCACTTTTTTATTATTTAACTTTTTTAAATTAAAAATAAATCATAATTTTTTACTGCATTGCCAAATCAATTTTAAAAAAAAATCGTACCCTATCCCCCCTACCCACTGCTACGGAAGATTGACACAAACCCATTCCCCCTCTGACACTTGTACCACGTGGGGAGGAGTCTACAACAACAATTTTCAATTCCGCCACATAACTCCTCGTATAGGCATACCATCATATAAAGAAAGATAAGCCGCATCGACTAAGCCGATTATTGACCTATTCGCCCGCGACCTTTGTACTCCGTGAAAAAAATGTCCCCCTTAACTGCAGACGATTTCGTTCACATTACTCCTCGGGGAATCTTGGTATAGGCGGTAACTGACCTACGGTGGTATAGGAACGTGAGTCGCGTCGATCAATCGTTTGTTAACCCATTTTACCCTCTGATCTTCATACCGCATGAAGGAAAATGTCACCCTTGGTGACAGGCAGTATACACTTCCACCCCAATAATTCTATGGGAAATCAGCCTTCGTGGATAAATGACATAACATGGAGTAGAGAGAGGTAGGCCGCGTCAACCAGATTGACCATTTATACACTCTCCCTCTCACCTTCCTACCCCGTAGGGTCCAAAGTATTCATTAACCAATTATGACGGTACAGAGTGGCTGGTACCTACGCGATAGCTTACTTTTTCTATGTCCACTTTGTACGACTGGCCCGCCCGAAGGCATACAGCGAGATGTTTCACAGAAACTGAAGCTTCGACAGCCGTGAAGGCAACCCAGGGCAACCGAGAGTACGCCGGCGATCACCGGGCCCATGAAGCCAAGCGACCCGTGGTGCGAACTAACATCCACGGGCGACAACGTGTTTTAAAATTTGAACTCAACTGAAAGATTTGCTACTTTGCCTTTATTAACTTTATTACAGAACTTCACTCACAGGTAGAGTGGTAACATAACTGGCCTCTCGGCAGGTAAACTAATAAATAATGGATAACACAAAACTAACTGAGTGCACGGAGGCTAAATTACAAACTTTTATTTAGCGATGGGCTTCCTGTCTTAAGCCTTTATATTATTCATACTGTATACTTCTCTTCAGTTTGATAATATATTTTTCGTATGGCTTGCACTTTTGGTCGTAGCATTTTTCGTTTTATTTTCTTTTTCACAGTTAAATCCCCCCCGGTGCGACGGGCCGGTTTTTATATTATTTTTACATATATGATCATATTTTAGTTCATTTGGCGACATTTTATTAATTTGGCGAAATGTTTTATTCATTCGGTGAAATTTTAATTTATTTGGCGAAGTTTATTAATTTGGCGACAGTTTTTAGTTATTTGGCGACCGTTTTTTAGTTATTTGGCGACCGTTTTTAGTTATTTGGCGATATTTTGGCGATATTTAGTCATCAGCCAATCAGAATGCTCCTCGTACGTTACATAATATTAAAAATTTCCATTGTTTAAATTTTATATTTTGCATTGTTACATGTTCTCCATGTTAATCCTATGGAGAAGTTTCGAAAAAGGGGTTTTACAACCCCTTAAATCCGTTCGATCGGAACAAAAATAGCTTACTTTTCCTATTTAAGGTATAAGGAACAAATTTGCCAAATTTCATCTTCATAGGTATACGGGAAGTTGGAGAATTAGTGATGAGTGATGAGTGGGTTTTTCGCATTTATATATATAGATTGTTAATATATCGATATTTCCGTTATGTAAATATTTATGAGTAGGATAAATACAGCAGCAATAATTAAACACCAATAAATAATCGTATTTATGTGTTATAAGTAAAATAAATAATTAAATTTGTTTTAAAATACAATTTTTTAATGACACCCTTGACCTCCCTTCGCGGCGCAGCCGTTCGAAACTTGCGTATTCCTGAAACTAAAACTATTCCGTAGGGATATGGTTCCGGAATATTCGTTTTGATAATTGAAAAGAAAGATGAAACTGATTTTTTTTATATCATTTGGCATTGGTTTTGATTGCAATTAATTTTTAGGAATGTATGATCATCAAGCAACGATGCGGGACGGCCAACGGTGCAGCACAGGCAAAGCCTATTTGGTTCCCGCAGAAAATCGAACGAATCTCGATATATTGACTGATGCATTTGTGAGAAAGGTAATTTTTAGGTCTTTATGAAAATTAAAGTGTCGAGTTTTGAAAACTTCTCTCATAAACAAGGGAAGACAAAAAGCCCTGACACATTTAAAAATGTAATATAAAATCATGTAATTGATGAAAGATAATGTGATTTAGGATAAACTTCTTCTCACAATAAAAAGTTTTTTTTTAAGGAAATAAATATTTTCGTTACACATTTTGCAATAGATGGCGCTGTACCGTAAAAAATCAGAATAAACATAGAAAATTCTAAACAATCAGTTTCAGTTTATTTATTTTATTACGAGTAGTTACAGTCAATTATAATTTTATTTCTGCATTCCACTTCTATATTTGAATGTGTGCATTTTTGCTCGCGCGTTAGTTGCTCGTGACATTTTTAAAGCGATACGTCAATTCAACTCATGTATTCTGTTTTTTTTTATGGTTTTTTCTCATGTTTTCAGGAACACCGCTATTTATGGGTGTTGTTTGGAAATATTTGGTTTGGTTAAAAATACTTTTTATATTTAGAAGCAGTTTAGTTCAAACTGCAATTAATTGATTTTATATAAATTTTAAAATGTAACAAATATTTTTGGACCAAAATGTGAATTTCATATTAATTCAGAGATTAAAATAAAAATAAAGCAAATAAACAGAAAATCCGAATTGAGTAAATACCAAAGGTATCCAAAAAGTATATTTGCGCATTAAACAAATCAATAGGAAACTCAGTGATATGCACTTACATTTTTTTGTATTTAATAAGTAAAGTACGAATGTTTTTTTGACAATTATCAGAATATTTCTATGTGGGACATCACAACGTTATAATGTGTTGCTGCACGTAACACATTGAAAATCACTAGAAAAAATGACGGGAATACTTGTTTAAAAATATCCAATTCCTGACACTGAAGAGTTAAAAAGAGCCGAAATACAGCGGCCTTCTAGACTGAAGATTTATTATTTTAAATAAAATTTAATACAAGAAATTCTACAGAAAAATAGGGAAAACTTTATGCATATCTTGCAATATTTTCAATTAATAAATACATTTTAATTTTTTTATTATATTTCTGTATATCACAAAAATCTATAATGAATAATCCGCAAAAATTATCATTTTTATTTAAAATGGTTTACTTAACCTTTTTAATGTCCAGTGGAGTTTCTTAGATGCTAGAAACTGCATACTATTTTTCATTACAGGTGTGCGTTCAAGGTAGCAGAGCAACAAGTGTTGAATTTGACTACGGAGGTGCTACATACAAAGTCAAGGCCAAGCGAGAAATCATATTATCAGCTGGGACGACCAACACAGCGCAACTGTTGATGCTTTCTGGAATTGGACCAAGGGAACATCTGGAAAGTTTACAGGTGAGTACCACTTTATTGATTATTTGACAAGGAAATACTACATCTGGTCCCGTAGTATTTTCATGTAAAATTGACTGACTCTTCTCAGTGTTTTTTCCCCGTCACAAACTTCATAAAAACTCGAATCTCAAAGCAAATCAATTTTATCTCCATGTCACTATAACATTTTAAAACGTCCGATAAGAGGTTGCGGGGGCTTCGGCCCCGGGTGCTCTCAACATTGTTAAACCTCTCTCTCTGGTAAACATTATCTTACAAAACGCAACATAGGTAGTCGTTTGATTCAAAAGTGTTATTTCTTATATTTTTATACCCATATATAGTATAATACACTATGGATAACAAAGAGATTTCAATGGGATACGAAAGGTTAAGTTTGGGCAAAATGTTTAATACAATGTATTGTAATGATTAATGCTGAAATATCTGGGAATATAATGTAATAACACAGGGTGGTAAAACATAGTAGTACCATATCCATATCCAGTCGTGCATGGCGAATAGCGCGTTCAAAGAGCCAGCGTTTTTAATAAGAAACTGCTGTAATTTATTGCACTGTTTGGTCTTTATAAATTTGAACATTTCTTTCCATTCCAGAATTATGTAGACATTGGTGACTGTGGAAGCACGTTAAGACGCAGTTTTGTGATAATAGCTTAGTTTTTAAACACTTTCACTACATGCGTTCTTGAACATTTCAAAATGCAACGGTTCCTATAAAGCTCTTTGACTCCAAAAGCCCACGATCATCTCACTTTGAAAGTCAGCCAAATCGCGTTTCAACCATCCCTGTACGGACAAAACACTTAAAACGGACGTGTAAGCAAATACCTTTCATTTTTATATACGTATCTGATATCTGGCGGGAAATGTGTGACGTCATAGCTTATTTACTTAAAAACGTCATGTGGTCCTAAGATTTTGACTACTCAGTGTACATGCTGTATGTTTATTAATAAAAACTTGCATTTAGTTCTTGCAGCCATTTTTGAGGTATTCAGTTTGTATTTCCTTTTGATTACCAAGTATTGCACTAGGTCGCATATATGCCATTTGTTCTGTCCATATCTCCTACTCAAAAACCGAGTGGTATTTTTTTGAGTGTCTCAAACTCAATTGCAAATTTATTGTTTTCATTTCCTTCTAGATCCCCGTCGAACATGATCTTCCCGTGGGAGATAACCTGCAGGACCATTTGGCAGTTCCTCTGCCTTTCCAGGTAGACCAAAGAGTCCCTTCGGTACTAAAGAAAATTGTGGACCCAAACAATGTGCAACAGTACATCCAAAACAGGACCGGTAGGAGTTCAGTTCGAAACATCCAATTATAAGCTATTTCACATAATTCTAGAGAATAAATCAACACCGTCTGAGCGTTTAGAAAATGTGCAACGTTGTAAAACTGTCTTCTTTTCAATATACTTAACTTTATAGTTCCCAAAAATGCATATTATATATATATATATATATTATTTTTATTATTTTAATAGGTATTGCTTATAAAACACACCCCATTGCTTTAGATTTGAAAACATATTTTAACATTGAATATTTTTTATGTATTTTAAGTTTACGAGAATTGCTAGAAAAACAAGAAACCCATGGACAACTTAAGCTGTTCATATCCGTCAGAGGGATGAATATATTTTACCAATTTTCTGGGATTGTTTAGCATGTAATCGTCAGCTTATAAAATGAACTGAATTCCTTGTATGTATAGCATATAACTAATTACAAGTAAAGGAAGCTAATCTCAATTACATGCTATGTTAATATTTTTATTGAATTGAAATAAGTATTATACATTACATTTTGGTATTAATTAAAGTATAATTTTGTATTAAACCCTTAGGACTTCTACTTGAAACACTAATTTCTAGCTAGATTTTTTTTAATAATATAAAAAAAAACATTTCTACTTATATAAGACGTATTGACTATATAATTGCTCAAGGGTTGAACATAAAAATTTTTAATCACATATGCCTAACATTACAATATCTCGGGGTGGGACAAACCTACATACGCATTCACCGTAAGAGTGCAGTTACATGACTGACGAATCCTGGCGCAGCGGGAGCAACATCAAATATGTAGAGGGCTTTACAATCGTAATAACGGGAACAATATATAGACACGTAACGGGAACATGAAATATATACAGGTAACGGGGACATGATAATAGGACAAACATATTAGATAACACATAAATGGATAACGCTGGTTACATTCTCTCCCTCTGGCTCCGACGTAGTCCCGACGAGGGGCCAGCACCAGATTTTTTGGGATAAGTTTGGTGGCCGTCCTCGCTTTCGCAACGGATTGCAAGGGCGTTCGATGGGGTCCTGGGTGTAGGCCTTCAGGGCAGAAGTGTGGTACACGCCCAGGGGCACTTGGGGATTGTCCAGGCTGGCAATTTTGAATGTGGATGGCGATCTTTGTGTAAGGATGACATAGGGTCCATCTCGTCTGGGCATAAACTTTTTGGATCGTCCAGTGGCAGCTTTGCTGACGGGATGCAGGGTCACATACACATTATCACCTGGAGCATGTGGTGGATGAGCTACAGGAGACTCACATTCTTCGATTTTTTTCTTTTGCAAGAGGTCATCCAGTTCTTTCTTCAATATTTCCTTCTTCGCAGGAGAAACTCTGTATGGTGGATAAGCGACTGGAGCATGCGTTCCCTTATAAATGCGGTGCTCTATGAAAGTGATGCTCTCTCCCCCTGGTTTGAAGTTTTCCTCGAAATCCTAAATATTTCCATCCTGGAGCAAATTTTTGACCTGGAGCCTCTGCTCGATGATCAAGCTCTGGCCTTCTTCACGTTTCGAATGTTTTGTAAACAATTGACGAAACTTTTCTGGAGTGAGCTTATAGCGCTTTAGAAGCAGCTGTTTCACTTTTTCATAATCTTGTGAAACTTCTTCGACTTCTCTTGCAATGATCTGAGCAAAATCAGATGAGATGCCCAGAGGGTCCTTGGAATCTCAGCTCTGTGAGCTTGTCGCTCGAAAAGAGCGAGGTATAAACTGATGTCATTCGTTGCTGGATCGAATCTCTGGATCAGCGTCTGCAAGTCAAATCTTGGTTTGGCTGCTTGAAAACCAACGTTCTGGGTAAGAGGAACTTGGGCTCGAGTTGCCTCATTCTGGAGTTTCAGCTTCTGAAGTTGGAATTCGTAATTGTCTTTTCTTTTCCGCTCTTCATACTCCAGTTCCAATTTTCTTTTTCTTTCTTCAGCTTCAAGGTCTTGTTTCCTTTTCTTATCTTAAAGGTCTTGTTTCCTTTTCTTATCTTCAATTTCACGGTCTTCCTTCCTTTTCTTATATTTAATTTCACGGTCTTCCTCTTTTATTCTTTCAGCGATTATTGCTTCAAACCTTGCTTGGACAAACTCTAAATCGTCCTTATATGCTTCACTCTCTTGAATTCTCGTCTTCAGTTGAATAACTTTGAGATTATCAATACCATCCAAGTCCAGGTCAATTGCCAGCCGGACCAGGTCAATCTTCTTTCCTCGTGCGAGAAAAGCCATCGTGGGATTTCAGAATAGTTCCTTTGTGAGTTCAGAATATGGCAGTAAATAACAAGTACACTAAATAATTGCCTCAAAGTCCTAGAGCTATTTCACAGTTCAAAGCACTTAAACTTTTTACAATCACGCTACCGTGAAATATTAGCACTCAACTATTGTATAATTATTTTTCAGAAAACCAATTAATATCAGTTAAAATAATATTCAATCATTTAAACTATTATAAATTTATTGTAAACCATTATAAAATCATTTAAACTATTCGTTTATTCAAGCAAATAACACTATGCCGTATTAAATCTTTTCAAATGTAGCTGACACTGTATAACAACCGATCTCTAGTTAAAATGCACTATTTTTATGGTACAATTTCAATATTAGGTTACCAGAATACCAAAATCAAGTTTAACATTATTGAACCAATATTTCTTATAAGAAGAATCACTTTTGTTTAAATGATTTAGAAATTAATGAAGTACTTAAATATAAAATCAAAACAATAGCATTAACAACTTCCATTTCATAAGGAATCAATTCAAGTGTTCTTTCAAAATAAATTTTAAAAACAACATTAAATTTTATAATATAATCAATTATCCAACTGATCAAAATAACTAATAATTAGTTAATGCCACTAATTAAATTAAATAAGCACTATCACAAATAAAACTTCCTGCCAATATAAAATCTACTATTCTGAATCACACTCAAGAACATTTATTTCTTACGATTGCATGTAAAACCACATTCCTTTATTTTCCACGAAAGAGAACAAAATAAAAATAAATAAAACCCACAATCAGAATTTTCAAGGCCAGCAATAATTTCAAATAAATGAGAAATAAAACACTATCAGTTATGTGGAGAGGAGGGGGAAAAATTGCTTTTCTTTTTATCTCCGTGTGTACGAATTTTGAATTCGTAATGCTACCAAATACGATTCGCACAATCAGTATTTACAGAACCAAGGTGGTTCTTAGTTTGAAATTCAGTTCCAAAACACAGCAAACCATTGCGGTTTAATTTTAAAAGACTAGTTAAATTTAAATCAATGGAGATCACACTCCAAACGAGACACAGCATACGTGTTATGCAAAATTGTCTCCTCACAGTAAACAGGATGTATACTGAAAAACCGAAACTTTGCGTTTCGAAACTTTAACCTAGCCTACAAATTAAAAAACTTGTAACACTGAACAGAAAACAAAATAACACTTATATTAAACATCCGATGACATTCCTTCTTGCCTAAAGAACAAAATTATCGTTCGTTCTTGCAACGAACTTTAATATGGCGGCTCTCCTCGCCATTTTCATCAATCGGAACAACCTAAAAAGCGAGCCATGCAATTGCTGTTCTTACGATGTTGCCCCACGTTGGGCGCCATTTATAAGACGTATTGACTAAATAATTGCTCAAGGGTTGAACATAAACATTTTTAATCACATGTGCCTAACATTACAATATCTCGGGGTGGGACAAACCTACATACGCATTCACCGTAAGAGTGCAGTTACATGACTGACGAATCCCGGCGCAGCGGCAGCAACATCAAATATGTAGAGGGCGTTACAATCGTAATAACGGGAACAATATATAGACACGTAACGGGAACATGAAATATATACAGGTGACGGGGACATGATAATAGGACAAACATATTAGATAACACATAAATGGATAACGCTGGTTACACTTACGAATAAGAAAATCGCATTTAACCCTATAATATTTCCTATAGTAACCTCTATGTTCTTCCACATTAGGTAAAATCTAAATGAAATCAAACTAATTATGTTTTCTAGTCAAAGCATGTTTTTACGATAATAACTATTTTTTAATATTATGAACTCATGAACAATTATTAAATATAAATAAAAATATTATTTTCTAGGTATTTTGACATCTACTGATGCTCTGTATTTAACGGCATTTTTAAATGGTCAACCACTTTCTGAAATAGATTATCCAGATTTTGAGATATATTTTTTTGAAGTTCCAAGTACAATGGCGAAATCCCAGTATGGACTAAGGCCAGAAGTAAGTTACGAAAATTACATTTCTTTTTGTATGAAATAATTATCGCATCAACAAGAATAAAAATCGTGTTTTTTTAAAGTATGTGCTATTATTCCGATGTTTCTCATTTTTTTCAACCTATTTTTCACATTTTCTAACTTGTATTATTTACGCATTAATTGTAACGTTTAGTTTCAAACTCAAATCATTTTTAAAAATCATTTTTACCACGTTTCCACTACATGCACTACATCACATTGAAAAGTTGTATTGACCAAAAGTGTCTGAATCCGATTTAAAATCACATTGAAACTCAAGAGCTTAGTATGCAATCATAATGCGTAGCTGTATAACGTTTTCGACATATCCATTAACGTTTATGAAATTGGATTGAGTCGGCTTTGAAACTAAACACCTCAGTTATGCCATGATATATATATTTGAAAACATTATTTATACATTATTTAAATTTTTAGATATACAGAAAAACGTACGGCCCTTACGAGAACTCGACTATGTACGTGTGCATGGCACAAAACTTACATCCAAGGAGCCGAGGTACAGTCCGACTCCATTCAACCAATCCGTACGATCCTCCACTCATCGATCCCAATTACTTTTCGGATCCTCATGACATAAAAGACATTGTAGATGGTAAGCCAAGGAAAATTACTATTGGAACATTAATTCAGAATATAATTAAGGATTTGCTCAAAAGGGGAAAGATAAATACCTATGCGTAATTTAATTTTTAGATAAAAATGGTTATGGCCGCTCCTATGCGATGGAATGTTTCTGCTTTGAAGCATGGTTAAATTGCTATACACAATTAAAAACAAGGGATATTAGAAACGTGCACGTAACCAATTTTAGCATTTTTTGACATTCAGTCAAAAATTTAACGCGGTTTCGACTTGCGTTACCTACAGACTGAGAGCTGATAAAATCTCCAAAGAAACACGCCAAACGTTTACAATAGACCCGATTTTATTATCGAGAAGCTCGAAATGACTTTCGCACTTTCAAGGTCACAGTAATCGGATAGTTTTTTTTTTTAGAATAAGCATAACCGCAAACAATTGACTGAGAGAGAAAAACTCTTAGGTGTAATATATCCTTCAGACTTTGGTGATGAACTGTTGTGTAAAAAAAAACAGAAATATTCCATATTTACAATAAAAAAATACCCGAGAAGTTTCCGTTCTTTTGGAGTAAATAAGTTGTTCTTTTTTTAATCTGTTCTTTTGTCGTGTTTTTCTGATAAAGTGAAACGGCGATTTTTTTGCTACGATCGTGGGATTTGCAAATTCAGCAAGTTTCTGTTGAGGTTTTAAAATAAAGTTCCTTTTGAAAGTCAACCAGTGCCTTAGATTGAAATAATAATTTTTTTTGCGTTTGAAGCATGGATGCTCATATGAAGCGAAGCGCCCATATACCGGCTATGTTGATATTGCTGTTGAGATTTTTGTCGAATGGTTATTGGTTTTCTTTTATCTTTTATAGAGTGCTTCTTAAGGCCCTTTCTACACGGACGTCATTTAAGCATACCCACGATTACGAATACAAATTACGTGATTTGTATTCCCCAATTACAGAGTTATCTGCAAATGCTGAGATGTAAACGTAACTCATTGTAATACATTGTATTGATTTAAACATTTATGAGAAGGTTTTTGAGAGAAAATAAATTGCTTTAATTTTATATATTAACCAAATATTAATAATTATACCAATTTCATAAAAAAAAAATTTAAGTGAAATAATTTTCAATATTAACTTTTAGAAAAATGGGTCTAATGATTATAACGATTAAATGAAAATATTATAACAAAATCGTCTTTTTAATTAACAATAACCTCTGTACGAAATGTGTTATATTTTTACTAAATATTTCCATTCTGGTTAACTAGCACTAAAGACTTGTCTGAAGATCGGGAACAGTGAAATAATGAGAAAAGCAATTGGATCCAGGCATTTACCCCACTTAGTGCCCGGTTGTGAAAAACTTACTGGGGACCGATACATTGAGTGCGTTGCAAGAACTATAATTGTCACAACCAACCATCAAGTAGGAACAGCAAAAATGGGAGATCCGAACGACCCTTACACAGTGGTTGACCCGTTATTAAAGTAAGTTATATAAAATAAACAGTATTTTATTTTAAGAAAAAAATACAGTCTAGTCTGGTCTACAGCCTAAATTGAACCTGAAGCGGAAGCTATGATATGTATAAAATATTCAATTGCTTTAGTCTTAACTTAGGTTGTCCCCGAGTGTAGTAGAAATGTTGCGAATACAGGTTTTCTTCGTATTTGAATATTTATTGTTTATGAATAATTAACTGTATGACTGTAGCTTAGGTACAAAGAGAAAACAGTATTATGCATCAGAACTTCTTGCAAAACACTTTTATAATATATATTCTAGTTTGATTTTGTTATTAAACATAAAACGGAGAGCATTGATATCATGAAAAAAGTATTTTTAAAAATACTTGTAAATGTAAACATCTGACGGGGTTGGGAATTAGTGGATGAAAATGCACACTAAAAGTTTCATACCACACTGAAATATTTGGTATGGGTTCAAGAATTGTGACGGGAAACGTGTTTAAAATTCATACGCCAATGAAGATTTGTCATGTTTTAAAGTAATTTATTAAGACATTGTAAATGTGTAATTATTAACAGGATTTACATAAATTTGGTCTTGTTCGATGTAAAATATACATACAATTCATTAATTAAAGAAGAAAATTTGCGAAGAGCGAAGTGGGACCTAAGTTTGTATGGACGACGTCTAATATTTAATAAAACAGAATATTGTCAAATATTTCTGCATAAAATACAACAAAAATTGTTGAAAGATTTGTAAAAAATTGCTATATCGGAAAGCACTTATCAAAAGGCTTAGGATAATATATATATATATAAAAAAAATTCCTCTCTTATCCTTTAAATAAGCAAAACATTAAAAATTTTTGCTAATTGATTCAAAATATGAACGTCGGGGTCGCATTCTATAAAGCTCATAAGCCATTAATTATTGTTTTCTGTAACTTCCAAAATAAAAAAAATAGCAAAAACCTGCAAATATTTTTTTTGATAATACAGTTGTTAAACAACAATAAGTGTTCCTTGCAAGCAAATTTGGAATTTATGCATTCATGCAGTTTTTTTAAGGGTATAGTTATTAAAAAGTTCTTAAATGTAGGAATTTAGATTAAAAGATGAATTTTGCATGCAATTTAATAATTTAATTTGCTGATTTGTTTAGTTGAGTGAATTACTATACTATCAAAGCACTCCACGATAACAAAATAATTTAGTCAAACATATCAATTAAAGTCTTTAATAACATCTAATACCCTTCTTTTCAGAGTAAAAGGTATGGAAAACCTGCGTGTCGCGGATGCTTCAATCATGCCAACCGTACCTTTCGGAAACACGAACGTCCCTGCCATAATGATAGGTGAGAAGGCGTCTGGCATCATCAAGGAATCCATCACTTGCTTCACACAGACTCCATTCATAAGTCAAAATGAATTTCCGTGGTCTCCTTTCTTTGAAAAACTCCCAGTCAATCCTATAGATGTGTATTAAATAAGAATATAATACTCGAAAATGTGTTTGACTTATAAATATATTTGTTTTCAATATAAATCTATATATTTAAGAGATTTTAAATACAAATAATGCCGACTAACTACAGGCTTTGGAAATGGAAGTAATGTGTTACTTACAAACATATTTGTTTATAATAGAAATTAACGCACTATTATCTATGGAAATACTATTATCTAAAATAGATTTTAAGAAATCATGAAAATATGTTAGTCTTAAAAGGCATTTTTGTTTTTATTTTAAATTATTGTTATATAAGAATTTAAAATATACTAACAATTTTTTTCTTGTTTTTATAACATATTATAATAAAATTTTAATAAAGAATGTACTTTTTTTTTGTTAAAAGTTATATAGAGTAATAGAGTAAGTGTAAATATGTATAGACTACATGTGATAGATTTTCACTCGTAAGACAGTCGTCGATTGGAAGTTTCTCATGTAAATCTACTGAAAGTTAATAACAGTTTTATTAGCTTTCTATTAAATGGGGAGCTATACAAAAAAGCAACATTGTTCTTTGTAATAGTGTTTTTTTTACAATAGCGTGCAAAAGTTGCGTTCTTGGGCAGAAAGAGGACACAAAACATTTCAAGAAAGTTAAGCAATTTATAGTCGTGGCGTTTGGTCCTTCATAGTTCTTATGACCGAAATTAAAGCAATTTATGGGAAGTTTTGTTAAGAAAGTTGCATTTATGAAAATGTCTTCAAATAGCAAGAAAATGAGGACTTCTTGGGGTATTTATAAAAAACAATAAACTTTTAAAAAAATTCCACAATATTCATACATACTAACCTTACCGTTAACTTCTGCAACTTTCTCTAAAAATAGCCCAATACTTGTAATCATGGGAATTCTTCTGTAGAAATTGTATTTACGAACATTTCTTGAAATAACATGACATTTTAAGTTACTTGGGTATGTAAATACTAAAATATATGTAATTAATTTTTAGTAGTATCTAACAGTTACCTTCGATGTAAAAAATTTTAATAAAAAATTATTTTATAATTTTTTATTTTTTTTTAGGAATTGGCAGTGAAACAAAACGAAAATAAATGGTTTAAAAGAGTAACTTAAGTCTTGGCAAAAACTTCGTGAAATTTGTTTAATACATAATACTGTCAAGCTGTGATTTAAAGGTAAAAAAAGATAAAAATCCTAATTCATAATTAATTTTTTCTAAATAAATTAATATTTCCAAAATGTTTTATCATGATTTTGGAACAATGTGGAAAAGTTGTTTTATGGGTCATTAAGAAGTCAAAAATTTATGGATGTTTTTTTACACAAGAATTGTTTTTATAAATGGCTTATTATATTCATTACAAATACAATTAGTTGATATTTATTTTGTATGGTATTTTAAAAAATGAAAAATTTCGTATTTATATCTCTAACTATAATTATAAAAAAAAAGTGGTTAAATAATTTTTAATGCACAAACTATTCTGTTAAACAATAACTTTAAAATGTGCTTGTCAATTTGTGTTAATTTAAATGACTGTATTTGAAAACAATGAATTAACCATTTTTGAAAAATTATATAAATTAACAGTAGAACTAAAATGATATATAAGGAAATCCAAAATTAACTTATAAAGTTTCTTGTATTTATTAAATATAGAGGACTCGAGTAAATACCAAGAATATTAGTAAGCCTTATAAATAATTGAATATATTTAACCACTGTTATATCGTAATAAAATATTCTAAAATATTTTAATATAATCACATGTTTATAGGGTATGTTTTGCATTATATAAACTTATTCTGTAAATTTAAAACACTCAATGATTCAGATATTAAACATTAGGGTATTAATATATTTATCAAAAAAATATATCTATCTACGTGTTTTCCTTTATATATTAAACTAAAATATTAAAACCTTTTTAATTAATAAACTAATTTTAAACCAATATATATTTTAAATAACAGTTTCAGAAGAAGAATTCAACGTGCTTTAACTTAGAAACGCATTGGAAACTTTCAAAATCTGAAAAATAAATTTCCTCAAATAATATCTTCAAATCTGGTTTGTTATTTTTAGAAAGTCAGCATTTTTAATGGCATGTATGTCAAGAGCCAACTTCTAATTAAAATTTAAACTTTACATGTATAATTTATATTATTGCATCAGTTATTTTCAAGGTTGATCAATTGATTGTTATGCTTGAGTATTCCGATTGGTATTTAATGTATACGATGACGCTTCCACTTCCTACTCTTTGTCTTGTACTTTTTGTCACAAAAAAGGTTAGTAACTTTATGATAAACGTGGTATGTATTAGGACTTGTTCCTTAATTTATTAAAATTTGAATTTCAGGTAACAACATTAATTTTTTTTATTCTTTTACACTTTACCTGGATTCTCTAATTATACGGATTTTTTTCTGATGATTCTTAAAGAGAATATATGCTACTGTTTTAATATTAGTTTTTCAGTAGTAGTTTTAAACATGAAATAGGTTGGTCGAATGATTTTATAAATGGTATTGTTTGTATATGATCGCGATGATTACATTTTGAGTATTCTGAGTTGGTATACTCTTTAGCTGAATAATCGGAACTGGAGAATAAACAATGTTAACAGATTCATTAAAACATTTTTGTATGAGCTGACTCTACTGTTGAAAATTAAAATATCATCTAATTTATGATCTTTTCATTGAAGCGCTTTAGAGAGTATCATACTAAATTGCTTGTTCGTGAAAACGTGAAACCATTAAAACATACAATTAATGAAGAAAATATACAGGTTCATGGACATATAATTCTGATTACTCTTTCATAAAATAAGTATTTTTCGTATTCGTTGCTTTATTGGGAGAACACAGCACGTTTTCTAGAAATTACATGTCATTTTATTTTTTAAATAATTCGGACAATGATTTATCTTATAAATATTTCTCAATATTCTTCACTTTTTTCTCACAGTACTTAATTGGCCAATTTTTTTAAATGAGGAATTTATGTTTTTTTTTGTTTCTCTTTGATGAGATATATTATTGGAAATTAAGGTATAATATTTGTAATTAAATTAACAAGTATTGTTTATAAACGAATAAGAAATTTTCTAAAGCCCCCAAAAATCTAACAATTAAAATATGCGAATTAATATTGCCCAATTTTTCATTTTGAAATACTTGGAAAGTCAGTCAAGTTTAATTTTGTTTAGTTAATTAGACCAGAAATTTCAGTTATCTTCATTGATATTTTGAAAGTCTCAATTTTTTGAAAATTCATTTTTGACCTTATATTTATAAAGGGCAAATGTTATCTTGCGAACTAAAGCAAGCAAGCAAAAATGTGGGGTTAATAAGTACAATATAAGTAGGAAACACATTATACACGAAGATAAAAAAAATTATGTTACATTACAATTATCAAAATTTTGGGTGTTAAATTAGAGTGTTAAATAAAAAATTACATGTAGCTCAAATTTTCTAATTTTTCTCATACATGCATATATTGTCACACTTGCTTACTCATAATTAAATTTAAACATTTAAAAAAAATTCCTTGTCTTAAAATGTTTTAAAAGATAAAAAAAAACACAACTAAGTTTTCACAAGAAACGAACACATTTACTTGTCAGACTTGGCGCGTGCAAAATGACTGTTGTTTGAAGTTCTTTGTTCCCACTTTGAAGTTTGCTATAGACATAAAACATTGTTTTGGACTACTCTAACATGTTTAATACTAAAAAGTGTTTAAAGAAATTTTTTTAAATGTTTGATTTTCGACTTATGGCCCTCTAAATCAGTTGTTCCCAAAAAGTGGTCCACGCACACCTATGGGTTCACAGGTCAAAGTTAGAGTGTCCGTGAGGCACAAAATGCACTGTTTTAAGGGTGAAAAAATAAAAGTTTCAGTCAGACTTGAACGATATTATTACTCAAAAAGGAAATTTCACTCATTCCATGCAGTTTGAAAAGCAGTGGAATAACTAACTTAAATGGCTTCTACAATGTTTTTATGTTATATGTACAATTAGGAGTCTAAAATTAATTAAAAATTTCTGATTGTGGAGTTATCGTTTGTATGTTTTCGGGTACATTTGTGTCCATATTCTTATTAAAATCACTGCAAAATAAAAGGAAATTGTAAAATTTATTTAAGAAATTCATTTTCCTTTCATTTTTAAACATAATTGAATCGTAAATTGATGTGTATACATACACATCAAGCGGGAAGGGGTGGGGGTTAATTCCAAGAGCATATATGTAGAAAGGGGGCCTTTCTTATTTTAGGTTTAGTAGGAATGCGTGGCACACTGTTAATCGGGTTAACTTTGGTGCAATTTTTCCGATTTCTTTTTTACTTCTGTCAACATGGAAATTATTTTACTCTACGACCAATGACATGTACATGATGATACTGAAAATATACAAATACGGATCAATACATTTATCACATATGGAAAGATTTTTAATCTGCTGCCAATGCCATCTTAATAAACGTCCTAGATTGTTGTCCCATTCTCAAAATCAGTTGTCTAACTTTGGAACAGTACTGTTTTTCGCTTAGAAATGTTAGAAAAAAATCAACCTATCCCAATGTATGGCATAAGTGTCTTGTTTAAGACATCAGACATAATATTAAAATAAAATATATTACAAGCAGTTTTAACTTTGGTTTGTATGATTATTTTGTAAATTAGAGTAATATTTTGAAAATAACAGGATTGTTAAGAGACGGTTAGTAACATCTTGAAAACTTGAATTAATTGATTGCTATGTAATTTAATTCTTTAACTTTGAAACTTTTCTTCGGCCCTCAATTTACTTTCATATATACACACGGAGTTTATACAAGACACAAATCTTATTTCATTCTGTTTGAGAACATGATGCTAAAAGTACCTGGTTATTCTAAATATCTTAATCAACTGTTAATTATTAGAATTGTGTGATTAATATTTAAAAAAAACCATCAAGATTTAGATTATAAGCTTTTCTAATGACATATGGCAAATAATAAATATTCTTCTCTTTCAATTAAATTCAAATTTACGCAAAAGTTTTGTATCTGAAATGCTCAAGATTTTAAAATACTTATTATGAAATAAAAGTAGTATCAAATAAACATTGAAATACTTACATTACAAAAAAAAACTTATGAACGCCAAAACGAAAGAACATTCAAATGTTAAATGTGAACTAGGAGGCCCCCCCTGCTCCGCTAACGCTCCGCCAACCCCCGGAGGATTGCTACGCAATCTTCATAGGTTTGCTTCGCAAACCACTTCTCGCTTCGCTCGCTAAAAGGTGGGACACAATAACAATGTGTCCTAGTAACAATACATTTTTAATTATATTATTAGAAACTTTAGAAGTTGAAATTGTAAATTTAAATTAATATTCATCTTGGCATCACTACATTTTTACGCCATGTAAGTCAATATAAAATCAATTAAAATAATTTCTTTTTAATTACAAATGAAAACAATGGTACCACTGGCAAGCCTACCATTATTTATTTATTTTCCACATTATTTCCACACCTTTCCCGCGTTTCAGTTAAATTTCTAACATTATTGGTAGTTTGTTTTGGCCATAAATGTCGTTAAGCTTACTATAAATCTTGCCTACCAGAGGTGTGTAATTTACTGAGTTTTAAGTCATGAAAATGAAGCTCATAGAAATCTAGTTTTCAAATTTGCAACAGAATTTCGTAAATAAACAAACTGTTGCCACTCAGCATACAGAAAAACAGCGTTTTTCAATCACCGCGTAAGAGAAATATATATAAAGATTATAAGGCTTATATTCTTCCTAATTTAAGCTGACATCATCAAAATAATTATTTACCAATGAATTGAAAGGGTTAATCGTCAAAATGGCTTACATAATGGCAAAATAAAAATGCGGGCGCAACAGAATTTCGTAAATAAACAAACTGTTGCCACTCAGCATACAGAAAAACAGCGTTTTTCAATCACCGCGTAAGAGAAATATATATAAAGATACTTAGCATATATTCGGAAGACAAAAAGTAAAAGTGTAAACGTTAAAATATATTTACACTTCTTTTCATCTTTAATATTACTAAAACTGTGTAAACCTAAATACTATTAAAGCGAATGAACTATTTGAGGGGTTTAAATTATAACCTATTAATTGTTATTATAATTATTACTACTATTATTGCACGGTTTAATTTAATTTACACTGCTGTTGTTGTATAGCCAAATCTTGCTAATCATTTAAAACTATTTTCGAAATGTCATATTGACTTATAAATTGTCATATATATGAAATTCAGTTTATAAGTACAATATTTAGTCGTAATAATTATAATATGATACATGAATTTTATTTTATTTAAAAGACTTGGATATTGGAGAAGTTTCAATCCCAGGTTATAAGCAGAACGCTTCTATTTACGTCAAAAGACTCATTCGTGCTTTGCGTAATAGAGTCAAAACCTCTATGGGTAGATTCTATACGACTCGTGTGGGTCGTCACGTAAGTCTGTTGGGCCATAAGAAAGGATTAAATTTAAATTCTTCAGCTTATATTTCTATTTTTTGAGCAAAAATATGTTTTGAATTAATTATAACCAATTTAATTATATATGTGGAAGTTTAATAAGGCAGAGTAAGACTATAAATTCAGATTATGCTAGGTTTTGATTTATTTTATTATTGATATTTTACTCCGCTACTTTATTATAAATATTTTATTTATCATTAATGTGCAATAAATTCTCCGATTAAACTTTAATTATTAGGCGAATTAAGAAAATATTTCAAACACATCAAAATTAAAATAGTTTTTTTGGCATTTTTAAAAATTATACTAATATGTTCATTTCGTTAATTGATTAAATATGTTTCTTCTAATGTTGTTTGATGTTTTAATATATTCACATGATAATATGGTATATCCTATATTATATATACTTATCGTGTAAATTCAAAACACTCAATTATATAATTATTTAACATTACGGCATTAATATAGTTATCTCAAACAAATTATACATACGTGTCTTCATTTATATATTAAATTAACATATAATACAGTTATAAAATATTAACTAAATTTAAGCCAATAGAAGTTTTTTAAATAACAGTTTGAGAAAAATAATTCAACGAGACCTAATTTATATACGTATAAATTTGTCAAAATTTGAATAACTTTCCTCGAAATTAATCTTTTAATCTTGTTCGTTATTTTTCTGAAAGTCAATATTTTAAATTACACGTATGTCAACACTGCACTTTTAATTAAAATTTAAAATCGAATTGTAAAATCACCGCTATTCCATCAGTTGTTTTCAAGGTTGATCAATAGATTGTTATGCTAGCTGCTCTCGCATGATATTTAAAGCCTGCAATAGAGCTTGCACTTCGTACTCTTTTGTCTTGTACCTTTTGACTCAAAAAAGGTTAGTAGCTTTTTGATAAACCTGGTATGTATTGAGACTTGCGATTAAATTTATTAAAATTAGTATTTCAGGTCACAACCGTAATTTTTTTTATTATTATTTTCCACTTTACCTGAAATATCTAATTCTACGAATCTTCTCTAATGATTTTATAGTGAATTTCCAAAAACATGAATGTTACTTTTTTAATATTAATACTTTAGTACTAGACGTAAACTTGAAATAGGTTGGTTCAATGATTTTAAAAATGGCTTTGTTTATGAACAATAATGATGTTTAAATTTTGAGCATCCTGATTTATTCATTCTTCAGATGGATAATCGAAACTTGAGACTAAATATTGTTAATAGTTCAAATAATATTTTTTGTGAGCTGACTCTAGTGTTGAACATCAAAAGTATATCTAAATCATAATCTTTACATTAAAGGTCTTGGCATATCACACTATATTGCGCTTTAGTGAAAACATGAAACCATTAAACAAAATACTTAATGAAGAATATTTAAAGGTACACGAACATATACAAGTGCATGATTACTCTTTCATCAATTTTTTTTATATTGGTTGCTTTATTACTAGAACATTTTACGTTTTCTAGAAATCACATGTCATATTATTTTTAAAAATAATTCGAACTATGATTTCTCTCATAAACATCCTCAAATTGCTTCACTGTTTTTCTCACAGTTTAACACTGATTTGGTCAATTTTTTAATGAATGATTTATGTTTTATTCCCCTTGATGAGATATAACATAGTAAACTGATGTAAAATATTTACAATTAATATTACAAGTATTGTTTATTACCGAATAAGAAATTCATTAGTGTAACCCCAAACTACAACAATTAAAAAATACGATAAATATCGACCAATTTCTTATTTAATAATGCTTGAAAATCTTAAAATCTTGAAAATATATGAAAAAGGGTTCCTATCCTATTTTAAGTTTAGCTAAGGGGCCGTGGCACACCGTTAAATGGGGTAACTTTTGAACACTTCTTCCGATTTTTGTTGGATTGCTGAGACTACGTTAAAATATCACGAAACTCTTCTTACTAAATATGGACATGATTTTATGATACGACAAATTGCATTTTAAAAAACGCCCTGAATCGATGTCCCATGTTTACCCTATTAGTGGGGTAACTTTGGAACAGTACTGATTTTTGCTTCGAAATATTTAAAAAAAATCAATCTTTCCCGGAAATATGCATAAATGTTTTATTTCAGACGTCAGATACATTATTAAAATCATATTACAAGAGGTTTTGATTATAGTTTTTATGATTATTTTGTAAAATAGAGCATTATTTTGAAAAAAATTAAGTTTGAAAATAAAAAGATTGTCAAAAAGGTTGCTAACTTTTTAACTTAAATTAGTTGCTTGCCAAGGGAGTTTAGTTGTTTAACTTTGAAAACTTCCCTTCGGACAATTTCTTCAGGTTGGCTGATCTATTGAACAATTTCATCTTACTAATAACTTTCATCGTATTTTGCTGGTCATTTCTTGTTCAAGGTGGGTTTTTTCATGGCAGATACGAGTACTTTGTCATTTTTTTTATATCAGTGATCCGTCCGGTGTAAAATGCATCCCTGTACCTCACCAAAACGTAATCTACCATCGTCATGTTCTGGAGAGAGCGTGAAAGTTGTGGGCTTACCATTAATGGAGCAAGGTGCTCTTCCAAAACGTGTATCAAGTGTAATTTCTAAACCGTTGTGTACCAAGAGATCGTTTGAAACTTCTCGGCATGGTTACTTAGCTTGGATTAAGAAAAAAGAGAAGACAAAATACGGCTAAACACATTAGGCTAACGTTGGGACTGTATGAATAGTACCCCACAAGTCGGGATGCCTTCGAACGTCAGTGCAAATACAGCTTCAAATAAGTGTCTCGATGTAGCGCATATATCCGGCGGGTTCAGTAACGGTTATTGCGCGCCAATTTGTTACATATGGCATTGGCTGAAAATTCAATAGCCTAAATCTTACTCGTTGTCCTAAAGCAGCACCTCTATCCCAGATTTACCCATGTATGTGGAAAAAAGCATTTTCAAAGGGATATACAGAGTAACGAAATTTTTTTTTAAATGACTTAATTTTCATTTTCTTGTAGATAATATGAAATACGTGACTTATTAATATGTTTAGGCATTGATTTGTTTGCTGTAGCATGTTTTTGGTTGTATGTTTAGGCATTTAATTGTATTCAAATTTATTTTTAAATAATTAATTTTGTATAAAAAATATTATTTTTTTTTAAAATTAAGTGCTTTAAACATTTATTCAGTAAATTCATTTTTCCGAAATTTCATTTCAGAAATTTTATTTCAGAAATTTCATTTCAGAAATTTCATTACAGAAATTTCATTTCAGAAATTTCATTTCAGAAATTTCATTACAGAAATTTCATTTCAGAAATTTCATTTCAGAAATTTCAATTTATATTTTATTTTACCAAACAATTTGTTTGTAAGAAAAAAAATTTGACTTCTCTACATGTTTATATAATTTTATTCCAGATTATTTTAAAATATTTAATTGTAATTAAATGTTTATTTTATAATTATATTTTTTTTATAATTTTACTAGAACAATAATAAAAAAAATTGCAATTTTTATTTCAATAAAAAAATTAATAATTAACAATACGTTAAAGTCACTTATCAATATTAACGATAACTAATTTATGAAAATTAAACAGTTGAAATTGAATTGAATGCAGTCAATTTTCTTTCAGATACCATGGATTTGTCAAACCAAGCTGCGGAGTATCTCACACCTTTTAAAATTGGTCCTCTTTTGCCGCTACTGTTAAATTGTTTGGGTTTTCAGAAGAATGCTCCCACAACAACTGTAACTTTTAAGGATGAGTATGACTACATTGTAGGTAATTATTAATATTTTTATCCAGTTTTTAAATATATATTGTATTTAGAAACTTAATATAGATTTTGGCTTGTAAAATTGAATATATAGACTTAATTTTTTTATGTGTTCTAAAGTTTTAAGCTCATTAAACATCAGAACATAATTAGCAAGATTTGTATGTAGGTATATTATTTAAAAATATCTACTAAATTTTAACAAAAATGTATTTACCTAAAAATTATACATAACTTTCATAGCTTCGAATAAGAATATCATATGAATATCGTAACCTCTTTCTTCTGGTGTTAGAAAATATAACACTTACATGTTGTTAGATACATTTCTGTAGAGTACAACTATGTCTTTCAAAAGGAATTTATTTAAAAAAATAACAGTTTAGGATAATTAAAACAATTATAGTAATACGTTATGAAGAACCAAAATATTATATTCACTAAACATATATTTTGAAGTTTGAAGTCCGTAGTCCGAATGAAAGGTTATATCCAAGCAAAACAAAAGTAAACCGCATAAAACCTTTTCAAAAATCTACATACAACCTTCATGTATTTTTAATTTTTTTTTATTTGTCTCTATACAACATTTACCAAACCTGCATTTTGCTATCAATTATTTCAATGCTGCATTTTGAAACATTAAACCTGAATAAAACCTTCAGTTTTACAATTTTCATAAAAGTTTTAAGTCTATTTTTGTTAGCTGGTATATTACTTAACAAATTACTTGTATTGAGGGAAAGGAAGAAATTTGTCCCCAATGCATAAAATTCTCTGTATGGATTATAAAAATCAATTTGTTGAAGTTATTATAAACTCTTCTAAAAGCTATTTGACATTAAATAAAATAGAAAACCTTCTTCTTAACTATTATTTTTAGTTTGTCAAGTTTCTTTAATATCGCATAAACGAAAGCTAACATAAGTAATTTTTTTTAAATACATTTTTTGGACAACTATTGATATGAGACATAGTTTAATTGTAATAACGATTTCGATATTAAGTGTTATTATAATTGCCTACAATATATGAATTATATATCCAAAATGGATGTATCTTATAGTGAAAAACACTATAATGTAGTAAATTTGTATCTTTGATGAGATAAAACACTTTTATTTGGTTACCAAATACCTAAGTTGAAATAAATCAAAATTACTCTATCAATTGTTCATACCGACGCATTTATCACAATCTCATATATGTGGTAAGGTGCCCGGACGACTACCGCGCCATCTGTTGGTAGCATTATTAAAAAATATTATAATTAATATATCCCGTTTTTTTGTGAAAATCTGATCGTGCTGTTCTATGTTTTTGAAATGTCGAAATAAATTAATATTTACTTTGTATGTTTTGAATTTTTCTAATAAAATTTACTTTTTAATACTATTTTCTACTGTTTAATATTTACTTTTGGATCACACTGTAAAGTGATTGCATCCATTATTGACATTTAATTAACAAACAGGTTTCAGAGATTGATATAGTATTTCCAAAGGTTAATTTTGTTACAAAAGAAGAGGTCCATAAATAACGTTTTATTCAGTTCGAAATATAACTTTGTGTTGCAGCTCATTGTAAGGGTATGCGCGGAAATCGGGGAAATAAATGATGCTTTAAGAAATGTCATTACTCGTCCATTTACGTGATACAATTATAAGTATTTATCTTACTACTATCTTTTTGTTGTTTTGAATAAGTGGGCGCCGGTTCCGCTGGAGCTGTGGTGGCAAGCCGCCTGTCCGAGATTTCCTGCGTCAGTGTCCTGCTGCTGGAAGCCGGAAAATCCCCACCTATAATCAACGATGTGCCCGTAGCGTCAAGAAACTTCTGGTTCTCGGATCTAGATTGGCAATACAAAACAGTTCCGCAGAAACACACAGGGTCCAAATTAATAAATAAAGTAAATAGACTACTTTTATTATTTATTTTTTTGACACTAGAAATCAGCGCCACCATCAACGCGATCCCGAATCCCCGAGCGATTCTAGCATCGGGAATTATTTTATATACCTATAAAAAAACTACTAAAAGGTATGCCTGATGGTTTAGAAGTTCCTTGAGATTGTTTGAAATTTTAATAATGTAAACAGGGTGCTTACTAAAGTAATTTCATACCCCATTTACTTTTGAGTGCCTATAACTATAGTTATAACTATTAAAATATGTCTAAGCGTAGTAAAGTGGCAATGCGAAAAAAATTTTAGACTGATTACAGCACCCCCTAGTGATAAAGATTTATTTAAAGTTCCAATCTCCAGAACTATACGGTATACATGAAAATAGACAGTTACGAAGTTGTAGATTGGCATGAATTTAGAAAGAAAAAGATATTACGTACTATATATATATATATATATAGGCTGAATAATACTCGTTTTAACTCATTGTGCGCCTCAAAAACAGTGATTCTTTTAACACTCTTTTTACATTTTTACGACTGTTAAGTCATGAAAGCCGTTAGAAAGAAGCAACTAGTTGCGCAATTGGTTGCTAGTTGCTTTTGACAATATTGAAGTCGGTTAGCTACAAGAGATGTTGTCCGCAGGAAACGATCCCGATATAATCATTCTGCTTATTTCGTACATTTCTACTATATTCATTGTATAGTAACAACATCTCTTAATAAACATCAATTGATATTTTTTCATGATTGTACTTAAACCTCAAAACCTTTCTTTCATACCTGCAATAGTAGACAGCTTTCCGACATGTTTTGTGAAATAATTGGAAATTGCAAACAATAAAAGGAATGTTGTAGGTGTTCTATTCATAACATATTTATATGATCAATATATACTTTCGTACTAAATCGTTGTCACTCTACAACTTTTTATTGGACTATTTTGATTAATTATATTCCTTATAAGTTTCGACATATGTTAGCATAACTCCTGATAAAGAGATGTTGTAAGTATTCGCCGTCAATATAGCATAGTAATTTTATATTACTTTCATGACAGTTTCTTGTAGCTGTCGCCATTTAAATGTTAAGAAAATACTTTACTGGGCATCTCCAGTTTAAAATATGCATAAATGCTTTTTTTGTATGCCAACTTCTAAAATCTGAATAGTTAAGACATTTTCAATTAGTTAATAACATTTTTGAAAAATGTATTTGCTTCAATACGCGTATATAATGCAGTAAATAACGGAAGGTTGATGATCGATTTGTTCTTTTTTTTAAGGTACAAAACTTCTGTTCCGCATTTATTACATTTCTTTTCATACAAATAAATCGTAAGTTATATAAAAGCTGATGACCTTATCTCAAATAAAATGCAAAAATATGTTATTTTATTTGAGATGAGTTCATCAGATTTTATATGAATTACGATTTATCGGTATAATAAGAAATGCAAAAAATGCGGAACATAATTTTTATTATGTTTAAATGTTTTGATGGAAAAGAAATCTATTTATTGAATGTATATTTTTTATTGTGATTTTCAATATTCTACCATTTTCGCTAACGTTGGACATAAAATTGTATTGTGATGTGAAAGTTCACTATTATAGAGATACATTTAGATATATTAGTGTTGTTGGACCACTTTTAAAAAGATGAAGAACTCTAACATGCCTAATAAAAGTTAGTTGACTTTCTATAATAAGTTAAATATTTTAATTTAAATATAACTTGCGTTTTTTTTTCTGTGCAGCAAGTGATATGGCCAAGCGGAAAGGGACTGGGTGGTTCAAGCCTTATCAATGGCATGACGTACGCCAGAGGCAACAAAGTGAACTACGACGACTGGGCTCGGCAAGGAGCTAAGGGTTGGAGCTACGCAGACGTATTTCCATACTTCCAGAAACTTGAAGACAACAAAGATAATGAATATTTAAATGATGGTAAACTATCCCATGCAATGTTATTTACACTGAATTAGTAATACTAGTAAAAAAAACTAGTTGTTGAATTGGAACAACACTTGCGACGGGAAAATGTTAATAGTGCAGTGTTAGAAACCCTCGATGCCATTGCATGATATTTATATGTATATATAAATATATAAATATATATTATATGTATGTATATATATATATATATATATATATATAAACCCCCAACCCCCGAGGATTGCTACGCAATCCTATTTTGTTTGTTTCGTCAAACCAAAGCTGCCTTAGTTTTCAAATAGAGGAGAAAAGCAAAAATAAAAAAAAGTCTGATACATTTCCTTTTTACTTGTTTTGCAAACCAACTTTAATTACGCAAAAGATGTTATTTGGTTTCCATTAAAGGGTGAAATGCATTAAACGGTAACCCTTGTCGTCTTTTTTGAAAAAGCAGTATTCGCAACGCTAATAGATTTTTGGTGTAACTCTTGTCGCTTTTTCTGAAAAAGTAATACTCTCAATTTTAACACATTTTTGGGGATAAAAGCTCAGCTTTCATTGCCAATCAAAAAACTCACCTTCATCCTACGGGTCTATGAAAAGGGTAACCAGCGAAAAATCAGCGTGACTGTTCAATGCATTTGACCGCCTAAATCAACGGTAGACATAAAAAATGTGTTTGTTAGGTTACCGGATGCTGAACGCTTCACACACATCTATCGCCATTTAAATACATGAATACTATTATAAGTAAATTTTAAAAAGATGTATATGATATGTATTTTTCTATAATCACTATGCTAACCGTACTGGTAACAAAATCTGGTTTTGTTTTTAGGAAAGAACAACCTGCCCCCCCCCCCCCCCCCCCCTCCCCCAACAACTTATTATTTTTTGCATATTCTGATTCCCATTTAGGAACACCACAGGGCAAGTTTTTAGATTTTTATAGTCAAGGAAGGATTTTGTGTTGCGAATATCAGTAAAGTTCAGATAAATTTCCCAAAGGTTACTGTTTACTGTATTTTAATCAAAATTATTTATTCATCTTTTTAAAAATTAATTTGCAAATGAAAGGGAGGGGTGGGTATGAGGCACTCAGCATCCAGTAACATAACAGATAAATTTTTATGACTATTGGTGATTTAGTAGATCAAATGCATTGAACGGTCACCCTGAGTTTTTGCATGTTACCCTTTCGGCAACCCTGTAGAAGGAAGTTCTTTTATTGGTAATGAAACCGGCGTTTGTCGCCACGCATACATTAGCCTTGAAAATATTGTTTTTTCACTTTTTCATAAAAGTCGCCAAGGGTGACCGTTTAATGCAATTTAACCCACAATTCGCCTTGATCAGTGCCAATAATAGCTGGTTAAACGAAATGTTATTATTGTACAACTTCAGTTAAACAATGTAAATATTTTGAAACCGGATAAATTGTTTAAAAAAAACTGTAGTTAATCAATATTTCTGGATATGTAATAGCCTGATAACCGATTATGTTTTGCCTAAGTGGATTTTCTCTATCCAACAAAAAAAAAATCGAAATCGGACAATATTGTATTTCAAACGGTTCGGATAATTAAATGCCGGATATTTTTTTCAAATTGGTCCCAAATGAAACATTCCCTATCCAAAACATTTTTTGTTGTTGCAAATATCTGAATTATGAACCGAGGTCATGCGTGAACATACATAAAAAAATATATGTAACAGTTGAATTGATAACCTCTCGACTTGGCGATTCTAATATAAATTTTCTGGAGTATAGATATATTTTGGAGTATAGATTCACCGGTCACGCAGCTTTTCAGCAAATCTGGTAGCCTTTTTAGGCAACCGCAAGGGGAGTTTTTGTCATCAAGTACAGTTAGCATAGCGAATATTGGAAAATTTGCCAATTGGTACCGTTCACTACATTTTAACCTAATATTGTATATTCAGCTTTTAAAAAAATAATTCGTAAATGTATTAATGTATGTAAAGAGGAATGAGTGGATATGAAGCACTCAACAAAATTGAAAAATTTCTTGTTTTTTAAAGTTTTTATGATTTTTACAGTAATTTGATTTTTAATTTTTTCCCCTTGACTTTCAATGGGAGGGATTTGAACCCCCTGAACCACTCCCTTACCTACGTGCCTGGCTGTAACACACATTAACATACTAAATTATTATTTTTGCTTAACTACTTCTCTAATACATTTAGTAAAGTAGATCAAACACAATGGTTACTTTTGTGTAGTTAAATAGCTAAACAGTGATAATATCCCAACAAATTGTGACCACCCATTGTGTATTTATATAAATGATATAGTTTACTATTTTATTTATAACTTACCAAGAATAATTTTTTTTTAGGTTACCATGCTTCTGGGGGGCCAGTAACAGTTGAAAAACCGCGGTATGAAGCCGAGATAAAAGAACCTTTAATAGAGGCAGCCAAGTCGTTCGGCTATACAGTGGTGGATCCCAGTGGTGAAAGTCAAATAGGAAAGTTGAAAATTTTCAATTGTCGATTTCTGGGTTTAAAAATGTCTTTAAAATATTTTATACTGAGAGGTTTGAGCTCGAGATATTTCTTATGATGCCCGATTAACTCTAGACCAAACCGAACCTTAAGTTCATGTGCTATACAGCGAACCTTTCATTATTTACTATTTTAAAGTACCATCATATTAAATCGTTGCTATAAGTTAGATTCTATGTATAATTTACAAACGCTATGAAAGGAATATCAATAAATTTGGTATTTCAACTGAGGCAACATCGCCCAGTTTTCAACGTTGCACTTAAATTTTGGCACTTCCTGACTAACTTTTGGTAAAAAAAAATTCCCATGTGATCGTCAGTCAATGGGTGTCATTAGTGATTTTACAGTTTTGTTTTACATTATTTGAGGAGCGTGTTTGCAAAAACAAACATACCGTAATTTCGCAAAAAAAAAAAAAAAAAAAAAAAAAAAATTTGTAGGTGCAATGCATTTCTATAGACTTTCGGATTTTTAAGTTTTAAAATGGAAAAGATATTTTTAGAAATATTAAAAAAAAAATGCAAATAACAGATTAAAATAATATTTTTTATATAAACTTCAAAGCTTACAATTCTGCCCTACAATTTTTTATTATGTTAAAAGGAATAAATTATTTTGGAGCTATTACATCTCACTGAAGTTTTAGGAGAACCAGGCTAAATTTTTATTTATATCTACAAAATAAAATTCAAATAACGCAATTTTTTTAGCATTGCACACAGCTTATTTAATCCGTAAATGTAGTCCATTTCGGAAAAGGAAAGCTGTATTAAAGTAACAGACTGTAAAGTTTACGACAGGCATTCTTAATAATATTCCAGGTTTCAAAAGTTTCAGAAAAAAAGTCTAAAAAGAAACAATTCATCTATTTGCAAACACATTTTATTTATTTAAGGGGATGGAGAAGAGGGGAATAGTTTAATTTTTTTTACTCATAAAAAGTTGTAGTATTTTTTCCGCACTAAAATATTTATTTTAATAACTATGTGTGTAGGAATTTATGATCTACAAGCGACTCAACGGAACGGCCAACGATGCAGTACAGCCAAAGCTTATTTAGTTCCAGCTGATAACCGAACTAACTTGGATATAGTGACTCGTGCTTTTGTGAGAAAGGTAATTTAAGTACGGTGTGAAAGGCTTGTGCAAAGGTAATGTAAAATGTATTTAATATATTAAATAATAATAATGAAAGGACGGGCTGTATCGGTGACGCAGCCGCAGTGAGGACGTGTAACGCCTTGTGCGTGCTGCTGAGGATAATGAACACTACGATACAGAAATATGTAACCCAGCGTTTCTCAACCTTTCAGTATTCGCGGCCCAGTTTTCAATCCTAATTTTCATCGCCCCTTCCCCCCCCCGCTTACAATAAAATGTATACAACAATAATGTATAGTGAGTATTTTGGTTTCTGTTATTAAATTATTTTTAACTAACTGCCAAAACAAGAGTAAAAGCGAGCCAACGTTGGCGAGAAACCACATCTGGCATTTTGCCAAGCGGGCGGTGAACAGATGAAGCGAATGAAAGCGGGGAAAATTTAAATATTATATTTGAAATGAAAGCCAAACAGGGAGATAACGTTAAAAGAATATGAAAGTAAAAAAATTCGTTAATGAAAGTTAACCTACACGAGGTGAGCTAAATTTAGAAACTGGGAATACATTTTTTGGAATAATTAAAGAAAAAAAACAGAAGCATGACTAAATAAAAGAGAAAAAAAATAAGTAATGTTTGTGGAAGGGAATCCACACGACCGATGCCGTCTCGAGCATGCGCAAAGCAAATGTTTTCTCATAGGAAGAAGGAAACTTGTGTTCGATAACACAAGTTTCAATTCCAGCCTGTCCCATTCGAGTCGATCCTTCTATTGCCATCGAATCTACCGTGAATGTGTATGTTATATATGTTTTCGTGTTAATTGCAATTCTCCATATTATATATTAACGGCAGAATATTTATGCAGACTCATGGATAAATTTTTAAGCGGAAGTAAGCGAGCATTAGACGATAGTCAAGCATCAACAAGTATACAGACAAACGTGGTTCCGAAAATAAAATCAAGAAAATATTCTCAAGAATACTCAAATGTTGGGTTTACCAGTACTGGAGTAATTGAAGAAGAAATGCCCCTATGTATCATTTGATCAAAAATATTGGCCGCAGACAGCATGAAACCTAATAAACTTAAACGACATTTGGAAACGCTTCATAGTGAGTACGTCAACAAACCCAGAGAATTCTTCGAATTAAAATTATATAAAAAGCAAAAATCATTTTTTAAAGAAACTTTGTCTGTGAATAAAAAAAGCTTTAAGAGCATCTTACAAAGTTTCATATAAAAAATAGCCAGATGTAAAAATCCTCACACCATTGGTGAAGAGCTTATTTTTACCAGCAGCAATTGAGATTGTAGAAACTGTTTGGAGATAATTTTTCAAAACAATTGCAGTCCATAGGCTAAAGAAGAACATGTAAACGTTGTTTTTCTAACCATTGAAAATCATTTAGCAATGCTGGCAAAGAATTTTAAAAAGTATTTTCTTGCTGACGACAAACTGATAGCAAGTTACGAGTGAATTAGGGATCCATTTCATAAAACTCCCGAAGGACTTTCAATTAATGAGGAAGAAAATTTCATAGACTTCACGACAAGTGGCGAAACCAAAAGACAATTTATTAATAAATTACTATTTGAATTTTGGGCGTGAGTAAAGGATGACTTTTCTGCACTAAAAACAAGGGCATTTTGCATTCTATTACCATTTTCAACATCCTACCTTTGTGAAACTGGATTTTCTGCTGTGGCTTCTTTGAAGACAAAATATAAATCTCGGCTATAGAAACAGAACTGAGAGTGGCTATTTCTAATATTAAGCCTTCCTTCGAAAAACTTTGCTCTGCAAGACAGGCCCAAGGAAGTCACTAATAATTATTAAATTTGTTTTTAAATTAGTATGTTTTGATTAAGTAAGTTTTGATTTAGTAAGTTGTTTTACTTTATTTGTTAAATATTTCGAAATGTATTTTGTTTTCTATGTGTATGTATGCTTTCCTTTGAGTCAGTTAATCAATTTTTTTAAATAATATTTTCTCTTGGATATTCTCGCGCCTCCCCTCTAGTGTGCTCGCGACCTCCTAAGGGGGCGCGCCCCACAAGTTAAGAATCGCTGATGTAACCACATACAAAACTTACATTTATTCAAGCATTGCAAATATCACATGCTTAACTTATATTACAGAAATTGGCGGTATTCCTATCGAGACGGACACATTCCGGCATGGTCAAAATGGGAGTCCCTCTGTCTGAGGGACACCCCTGCTGAGACTCAGCTTTTTGAAACAAATCATACACTTGTAAGCCTTTTAACTCCTGATGAGCACCAATTTTAGTTCATACTATACATACTATACATTTTCGATTCACTTTGTAATACACTGAAAATAATTATTATTATTTTTAAATATAGGTACGAATTCATGGCCATATAGTAATAAATGTAGGCATTTCTTCAGGAAATAAATATTTTTGAAACTAAATTAAAAGTAAGAAGCGAAAGTACTTAAAGAAACGGACTCTGTATATGACCTAAATTCTTGTAAATAATCTGATGGTTAAAAAAAAGTATATTCTTAAAATAGAATACATATATACCACGTCTGAATTTCAGAAATTGACCTTAAGATTTTTAGTTTCCCATATGGAACGGTGTGTATTATAATATATTTTATAGATTTCATGTTTGGTAGCCGCAAAGTCTATTTGTATCGATAACTCAAAACAGATCAAATGGAATGTGTGTTTGTAATTTCAGCACTCATTAAAAATTTACATTACAACGCTCGATTCGTTCCACATTAGCTATTGCTTACTATTGGCGTTTATCTTATAAATAAATATATTATTATTAACATTTTTTAAATCAGAGTTGAACTTCAAAATTTTTGAAAGATTTCACGAAAACTAAATAATGTTTTCTATATAGGTAGTAATAGAAGACCAGCAAGCAGTTGGAGTTGAATTTGATCACATGGGTACCACACACACGGTGAGAGCCAAAAGGGAAGTGATTTTGTCTGCAGGGACCATCAACAGTGCACAGCTTTTGATGCTTTCAGGAATAGGTCCAAAGAAGCACCTGGAAGATATGGAAGTGAGCTATGCTATTTTAGTGCTATATTTTTTGTCACTACTTGGATATGGATATCTATTGAAATGTATCAGTTTCTAATTCACTAGTTTAAATAATCGATATGTAATTTTTCTTTTTCTTTAGGGAACAAATGGTAACGTAAATAAGATTCACTTTGTTCTTGAGGTGAAAGTCGGATTTAGAGTTAGTGGGTCCCTAGGTTGATATGTGATGCGGTCTGGTGGTATGGTATACCCATCCACTAAAACGATGTGTGGGTGGGGGAACATTTTTGAGTTCTATGAAATTGAGTTGCACTGGTTTTTTTTTGTAAATCTTCTGACACAGTACTCCGAAGCCTACTTTTAATAAGTTTCAACTTAGAAAAATGACCTTTCATCACTATTTTGATAACCATCATTGACAGATATATCTTACTTTCACTTTGTAATGGACATTTTGAATGCAAATTTCTTCCGGTAACAGTACCCTCCAAGTTTTCACACAAAACTGTAATCATGATTTTTCTGTGTGGTTTGGGACCCTACGCTTCAGCCTATGTAGCCTAAATCAGCCCCTACCTGAGGCATTACTTTGTACCAAATGAAAAACAACTTAATCATTTGTGCAACAAGCGATTACTTCCGGTTCCCTTCATAACTAACCGGCTTTTCAAGCCCACCTTCAATAAAGTTCTAAGATTCGCAGCTAGGTGAAAAAAAATGACCATCAACTGTGAAAAAGTAATCCTTACGTAAGATTTTAAATTATACATTCAAAATAAGTTACAGTCGCTGAACTATTCTTTTGAAAAAAATTCGATTTTCTTATGAAACATGTTGATGGAATGTTAAATGGAATATCGTATCGGACCATATTTAAGTTTTAATAACTTACCAGGAGCAATTTTAGGTTTTCAGAACTAACACTAATATCTTAATAATATTTTAATGTTAAACTGCCATGTACATGACCTTTGTAAATGTTTACACAAAATGTGTTTCCTATCAAGGAATTTTTGTTTTGCTTATAAAAAATCGTCTAGTTTTATGCTATGTGCAGTTTTGACGAATAGTTTAAATACAGTTTTGCCAGCAGTTGTCATTCTTTTTAAAAAAAAAAAATTAATATTTCGCAACAATATAATGAACTTATGTAAACTTTTTTTGTACACAGTGTTTAGATTTTATTCTTGTAATTTTAGATTACAGTCGTAGCAGATCTACCAGTGGGTGACAACTTGCAAGATCACCCAGCCTATCCAGTGCCTTTCCAAATAGATGCTTCCATTCCTTCAATAGACCAAAAAGTCCTTAATGCATCGAATATTTTAAAATATGTTCTTAAGAAAGAGGGTACAAATTCATATTATGATTTTTGAGAAAAGAAACAAAAAAAAAGTAAATTGTCTAAAACTAAAAAGAAGAAAATTTAGATGACAATTTTGTATAGTTTTTTTAGGGCGGTTGATATAGTATCAGCTGTTTAAAGTTAGTCGGTTAATGCTTACAAATGGAAATTGTTTAGTTTTTATTGAAGGAAGATAAATCACCAACTCATATATTTGACAATGGATGAAATAGGAAACCCTAATTAACCTAAAATCAATTTTTCAATGTTGTCTTCATTTTAGTTTAACGCAGTTTACTTGTATGTTACTTTAATGACCACGGTTATGCTCGACTTTTTAATTTTTCTCTGTTAATAAATTCATAGTTTTTTTTATTAATACTAAAAATTAAAGTATTGCTCTGAAAAAGTTTTTTTTCTTTTGGTATCTTACATTTATACAAAATTATAATTTACGTGCAATCAAAACTGTGAATTGTTGTTTTGTATGTAATAGCGTTTTATTCATATCAAATTAAATTCTAATAATTAATTTCTTAATGCCTAATTTCATATCAAATAATGTAAGTCTTGAGAATATTTTTTCACGTGAAACAAAACTCCCCCCGTTTGCTATCATACATAACTTTTGTTTAAAAAATATAGTCTACATAATTGTGTAACTAGTTCTATTTTTTTTTAAACTTCATATGCTATGAGTTAAGTTATTATAGATATCCGCGACAGAGGATTAACATACTCACAAATAAGCGGGTTGGCTATTAAGTAGTGTAAGTTCAAAAGCTGAGTTAAAGTTTGCAATTTGTCTCATTTTTGAGTAGATGCCTTTTTCAAAATTGAACCTTATGTATTCGGAGCCTTGAAAAGCATCGAATGTACTAAAATATAAAGCTTACTCATATACCCTTAATATGTTGAAGTAAGGTAATTATTAATTTGTGTTGATTAATGAAATTATGTTTAACGTCCTTTCGAAAGGACGAAGCGTACTAGGACTCACCAGTACGAGGCAGGACGGTACTACCACCTGAAAATTTCGAGGTGTCTCGAAAAGAAATAACAGTTTAACAATTCATATTGTAACTTTTTTTAATGGAATGTGAAGTTCCCAAACAAATGTAAGCTGAGCTTTTAAAAAAAATCATTTTGGGTAGCATTTAATAATATAATTTGGTAAAATAATTATTAAAATTCATAAATTTGGTAGTATTTAATAATATATAGACTGTGAAAAGCGTTTGAAGCAAACGTTATATTTATATACAATAATAATATGAAACACAGTATCTTGGCAAGTTATTTGAGGGGCTGACATGGGGAAGACAGTAAGTCACAAATTTCGAGTTTTTCGTTTTTTTTAACGGAAAAAACAGTAAACGCTCGAGCCAATGGAATGGAATAAGCAGTAAGTCAATCGGCAAAATGGTTTAGTTTCTACGAGCGACGGAAGATGGCACTTGCATGCAATCCACGATACTTGGCCCGGAGAAAAAATGCTTCCCCTGTAAAATTTATTTTTTGTGACTTACTCTCTTCCCCATGTCAGCCCCTCATTTTAAATATACTGCAATCAAAATCACATGCATATAAAATGAGATTACCATAAATGTGTACTTAAAATTAAAAAAAAAATTGTTAATGGTGATATACAACACTAATTGGAAAATATCTAATTTGGAATTGGACTTAATGAAAACTCATGTGTATATTTATAATGACTGTTAAATGCATATTTTAGATCACAAAAAATGGCATATAATTTTTTTAAAAGACTTTATGATATGTTACTTCCAAAAAAAAATACAATGAAGAACGTATATTTGGCAGGAGTTTACACATCGACTGAAGGTGTGTCACTCATCGCTTATTTAAATGGAAACCAAAGTTCTGATGATGATGTTCCGGATTTTCAGATATCTTTTGTTGAAACTCCAAGTAAAATTGCGAAAAAGCAGTATGGATTGACACCAGAAGTAAGAAACTTAAAATATTCCAATATCAATACTTTCAAATTACTCTTCACCCTGACAAATATAGTTGTCCTAGCAAAGTTTTCGTTTTTCCGAGAAAAATTTTGAAACGCTTCAGGCTGAATAACTACAGGATGGTCATAAAATAAGTTCCCCTGTTTAAAAACATCTATAGCTGAAACTAATAAACGTAATTGCACCGAATTTCATATTAAGAATATTGAAAGCACGGAGCGAAAAATATTTCTTTAAAAATATAAATAGTACCAAACATCACCGATAGGGGAAATTTTGGCGTTGGTCAATTGTAAAACAGGTTCAAAATCTAAAAATCTAAAAAATCTAAAAATCTAAATCTAAAAGTTGCGATAGACACACAAATTAATTTAGTGATGAAACTCAAAATAAATAATTCTTTATTCATCAGAATCATCTCCAGGACCACATTATTCTATTTCCAATGTGATGACTTTTCTTGTGGAGATCAAAGTGCAATCAATGACTTTTTATTGTTTGAGATTAACCCCTAAACCCCTTTTGTTCGTATCGCAATTTTTTTTATATAATACACTGTTAAAATTTATTACGACCTTTCACCAAAATGTGGTACCCATTTAGTTGCAATCAACACTTGGCGCTTAGTTTTATCATTTTACCGTACTACCACGGATACCATTTAATTTTGAAACGTAGTAGCAACTTTAGGTGGTTGGCCGAAAAAAAATCTAATGCTTATAACGCCTAACAGCATAACTAAATTCGAGTTTTCTTAGTATTTTAGAAATAGTACTTTTGTAGCGAAGCTGGCATCCCTTCGATCGCAAGATCACAACTTTTTTACTTTTCTTTGTCAAGTCCAGCGATTGGACTCGAACCAGTAATCCTCTGTTGCAATACTGAACGTCTTTAACCACTGGGCCACGACGCCCTTGTTCGTCGTTGTCGTTCTTGGAGGAGATTCCCAGGATATTTACGTAGCGACAGAGAATATTTCGATTGCAGTTAAAGAGGTTGAATTTTTGATTCGACCCACATTTCCCCATAATAGGTTGTAATTTGTTGCAGACCTCTGTTTTGCACTAAGATATGGTACATCGTTGAAATGAAATTTTTAACAGTGTATTGTACGTCTTCTCTGCTCTCTAACAATGTCAAAATTCCCTCTATCAGTGTTTTTTGGTAGGATTTTTCCACCCGGAAATCTTTTCCCCGTATTTTAATTGTCCTTAATGTAAAATTTGATGTAATTCCGTTTATTGCTTTTAGTTACAGGTGTCTCTTAAGAAGGGAGCAAATTTTATGGCCACCTTGTTCCTCCTGTATTTTTTTAATAGCATCAATCGTGATGTTACTCGTCACAAAAGGAAAGTACGATAGAATGGTTTGAAAAACTAACTTTTGATTTTGAATCAGCCTACATGCGGATGAGTGGTCTATTGGTACGCAAAATAAATCGGTAAACATTTTAAACAAATCGCACTACATCTTCCACTGCATCCAAGTGAATAAAGTTTTTAACATTGCATATATTGGACTTACGCGACTATAGGAGTCAATGACCCCTTTCCACCCCCTAGACATAATACGACACTCTTGGTTTCGTTCATATTGTCTTTAATACACTAAGTGTTACACCTAAGCTTCCCTTCCAAGACTACAGTCCCTCAAATAAAACATACGATCAAGGAATATATCATGAAAAAATATCTAAATGTAAATAAAATCGCTAAAAACTTCAAACAATTGATGATTTTAAGAAATCAGCTTAAAAGAAATTGTTTGATGTATCTGCATGTAAGTGCAGATTGCGAATGCAAAAAGAAAATTCTTGTACCTTTAAGAAACTTTCTGTAGGAAAGAAAGAGGTGCGGTCAATTCACTTGTACAATACAATAGAAAGTTCGCGATACTTGTCAAATGATCTAAGAATTGTTGTAGATAAAGTGATTCAGACCACTGAACTCTAACTGTAACTGCTGGAAGGCTCAAACTTTGTTTCCCCTACGGGCGCGTTGAAGCCAATTGAAAGCTGCCATACGGTGCCCCAACATTTTTTTAAAAATGATTTAGTGGTGTTTTTTATTACCAAAGCATTGTAGAAGTATTAAATATATATAAATATTATATTTTCTTCTTATAGAATTAATTTTTATATTGCTAAACAGATAGCTTTTGCTCTTGCTTTTTAACTACTTCTACTTTGATTTGCAAATGACTTCCTATTTTAATAGCAGATTACATTTAAAATGGGTTTAAAAAGAAAATAAAAAAACTTACCCAAAAATAATATATGTCGGCGTATTTTAACATGAAAAATATACGAAATATTGCGGTATCAAGAAAAGTGTGCCCCATCATGGCGGCCTCCATATCGGCTTCAAGTCAACAAAATGTCTTGCCCTATCCAAAAGTTACAGTTAGAGATCAGTGATTAAGACTAACTGATACTTTGACCATCTAGAAAATATTTTAACTGCAATGCTCTGGTGACGATCGACGCCAACGGGATCTGATAGATAGCCAATAGATCGAGCAACTTGCTTTGCAATTTGAAGTCCGATCTACAATGACGTCCTCAAACATGCTTAGGAAGTTTAAGGTGCCGACGATAAATTTTGAGGCCAAGTTTTGGTTTGGTTTGGTTAATTAACGTCGCACTAGAGTTGCACAGTGGGCTATTGGTGACGGTTCGGGGTGTGTCTCGAACGAAAGACCCGGGAACACATACACATTCACACACACACATTCATACATGCACCTCGTTATTTTAGAACCATGGTCAAATGACGAGGAAACACCTGAACTGGCACCCAATGCCTTCAATAGGCGTCGGGACTTTGGACCCCGATCAGATTTATCGTGCACCAGTTAATTGTACACGCCGTTAATTTTTGCGGATGTTTTGGACGACTTTTCTAGTATTTTGTAGCGAAGCTGACAATCCTCCGATCACAAGATCACTACTTTTTACTTTTCTTTGTCAAGTCCATCGCCTGGCATCGAACCACGAATCTTCGTATTCCCAGCTGACGCCTTTAACCGCTCGGCCACGGTGGCCTTTTAGACCAAGGATTACGTTGATATATTGAATGGAAGAAATTAACTTTTTCAGAACCACCTTTAACAAAACCATTCATAGCAAATCCTCTGAAAGAAATTCTAGACTATTAAACTGAGACAAGCAAACATTTTAAATTTCCCTGCGTTCCCAAGTAGTAGAAATGTGTGTTACATTGCAAAACGAGCTTTTGTAAGTGTCAGTAGACCTGACGCATGTCAACATTAAAAAAACATTAAAAAAAACTTTTTAAATAAACTTTTAAGCCGTAGGTACTACAATTTTTATACAACAAATCCGGAATGCATGTAAAATGTGCATTTGAGTATGCTTCTTGAAGTTAAGTATACAAATTTAATATAACCTCTTTTTTCTTTGGTATAAACAATTTTGAGTCTGGCTTAAATTTTCAAAAATTTGAAATGTGCCCTTTTTGAAATAAACGATTCAATTGAAAGAGACAAAATTTTATACATCATAAAATTTACAGTGTTGGATGGTATCAAGATACAACATTCTTTTATTTCATTTGATTTAAATTTTTAAAGTTTTAATATTCACTAGTAGGCTCTATACTAAGAGAAATAACATGTTGTGTTTACAATAAAATCCTTGTTCCTTAAAATAGTTTTTGTTATATAAATCTGGATTTTTTACCTTCTGTTGCATGAAAACATTAATTTAAAACTTGATAAATTAGACATAATGATTTTTAAAAAATAGTGCTAGTAAAATATATAGTGCTAGTAAAAATATAGCTACTACAGTTAATTTATAAATAATAGAATGTCTTTAGTGGTCGGTAACTGGCACAAAACTATTCGGTTATTGATGATTTTGGTAACATATAAAAAAAATTAAAAACCTTATTTTAAGTCATAAAAAAACTAACACAGAGTCTTAACACAATTAAATATGAATCAAATACTTCCAAATTTATGCTGATAATTTTTTGTTGTTGAATAGTTATTTTACTGAAATGTTTTTAAAGTTTGAAAGTCTAAACTGTTCGGAAATTGGTATATTCACCACATTTATTTAGTTTAACCGAATGACTATGCTAATAGAATGTACTAGACCAAATTAACTGGAAGTCAAATAATTAATAAAATATTTATTAATTTTAATCAATTTTTAGGCATACAAAGAGACATATGAGCCTTACGAAAATTCGACCATGTACATCTGCATGGCTCAAAACTTACATCCGAAGAGTCGAGGAACCGTCCGTCTCCAATCAAGCAATCCGCACGATCCACCATTAATTGATCCTAACTATTTTGATGAGCCGAGTGATATACAAGACGTCGTAGAAGGTAAGATTACATAAATGTGTGTTGTTATGGAAGTATTAAACTAGAAGAAGTGCCCTTGAAGCTTTTTCAAGGGATGAAATTGAAGTAATTGTTTGAGCCGATTGGATCCTAACAATATGGCCACCACGCATATAAAGTATGATTGGTTACATGTTGGGTACTGCTTTGATTGAAGACGGAATTTGATTTCGACGATGAAACTTTATAATTTCTTTTGACAAAAGTGTGTCTTCTCTCCAGGAAGTAAGAAAAGAGGTTCTGTCAAAATGCAGCAAAATGAAAACCTTCCATTAATTCAGCCTAGTTGGGAATTCTCGCCAGTAGCCGTTTTGGACCACCTTTATTTCCATAGTACTAGAAGGCACTTCTTCAATATCGTACGCCCATGATGCTATTGCTATTAATGTTTTATTTTCCAAGGACCAGTCTACACTTCGTTTAAACTCTACGGCCCAGTCTACTCTAACGTCAAATGCGCAAACGCATGAACCTTAAAATAAAAGTTTTATAACTCAAAATATAAAAAAATTTTGTTGCATAAATACCTTAATATGCAAGAAATATTTTGATTAAAAATACAAACACATTAGGAAAAATTGATAACTATATTTCTTGACAGCATAAAAACTGTTTATTCTTTTTGTTTTCAAAAGAAGTTCCAGTGATGAAAGAACATACTTTTCGGTGACTTTTAGCATGTACTTTGAGTTGATTTTCAATGTCAAGATCTTTAAGTTGATTGATAAATATTGAAGTTTTACTGTCAATGTTATGCTTGATTGAGGCATCTATTTGAAAGTTACCAAAGTAGTGGATATGTAGGTTCCATTTCAAACAGCAGATTCGATTACACGACCAATATTATTGTTTTGGCCGAGCGTTGTGACCCATATGGCTTTGAATCACACGATATCGCGTTCAATCACAATTCTTCAATTAGAATATGCGATTTGAATTCATTCACGTAATCTGGTACGGTATTGTGTAATGTAACATTGCATCGGCACCGATTTTCTCGGTATGTGAAAATGCGGACATAAGTTGTTGTTTATGGTGCACTCTATAGATGAAGAAAATCTTAGATCATGTCCAAAATACAACATTATCTGAGCAGGCGAGTTGCTATTACTTAATAAATAATGTCATAAGGAACTAATTTCCCTCTTTAAATTTGTCTTGTGAAATTTTTCCCTAAAAATACTTAACGAAGTTAATTTTCACCTAATGATGACGTGTAACTGCCCATACAAATAGTTTATCATTGCTTCCTTCGTATAATATTCAACTATTAATCTTTAAACTGTATGACTGTTTTGTAATTAACTTGAGTCTTTTTTTTGTAAATGTAATAATTTTCTTCCTTTTAAAACTAGCAATAAGAAAATTCCGGGATTTGTCACTGAAACGCTGGTTGAAAATCTCTTTTCGTCCCGATTTGTAACGAACGACTACTGGAGCACACATTGAAACATTTTTAATTTTGCACGAAAACCAATTTGATACTTCCTTTTATAAATATAAAAACACTGTAGATGCTTATATTGATTTTTATTGATTTTTATTATATAAAAATGGTGTGTTAATTAGTTTATATTATATAATATATATTAGAGTTTAATTTATATTTTCAACACATACTTTTTTTTACAAAAATATTTTTTTTTATATATCAGTACTGAAGGTTCTCAAAAATCATCCTAATGCTTCATATTTGAAAATTATTTCAAAACAGTAATTTTTTATTAACTTTTATATTATGTGTACTACTGGAAAAACTGGAGATCCTCGAACGGATATACACGTTTGTATCCATCAGGTAAGAGTAAACTGAATGCATGGAAGCCACTCAAACACAATATCGACGAGTGACTATTCTTTTTAACGTGCAAATGTACTTTTAGGGATACCTTGTATATTCAACTATTATTAAACTATACCATATATCAACCGTATAGATATTTAATAAGCTTGTGTCTTTTTCTTTATGTAGCATGATTTTCTTTTTTTTAAAACTAGCAATGAAAATGTGCACCAATATTGCGACAAGTGAACCAATGACGAAAAAAGTTGGATCCAAGATCATGGACAATTCAGTGCTCGATTGTAGCAACGCCTCTTCTCTTGGCGATTTCTATGAATGCTCAGCTAGAAGTATAATTCTCACAACCAACCATCCAGTTGGAACAGCCAAAATGGGAGATCCAAAAGACCCAACCACTGTTGTTGACCCACAATTGAGGTGACTCATATTTGCTATTTTCATTTTGTTCAGGTGTTGCTATAATTGGGGACTTTCGTCAAAAAATACAGTTGTCGAAAAATAAAAAAAAATGCATTAAATGCAATGGGTGACGAATAAAAACTTTAATGGAATTTGATTATTCTTAATACTTTTATAAAATTAAGTTGTTATTACTTTTAAATTTTGTGTATTTTGGTAACTAACTTCGGTAATGTTGTGAAATTGGGTAATCCGATGACATAATGCTAGATTTAAAGAATTTAAAAGTTGCAGATTATCGGTATCAATCAACTCTTAAATTTAGAATAGTTCCACAGGTAAGATTCCTCTTTCACATACGACATCATAGTAGAGAGTCGTAATCGACCACACATTATTTCGAATACATGGAAATGCTAATTTGTATCCCTGCAGGATCAAATTTTATCATTCACGCTCGGTACATTCAAATTTCTCCTTTCCTTAATTTAGAATAGTTCCACAGGTAAGATTCCTCTTTCACATACGACATCATAGTAGAGAGTCGTAATCGACCACACATTATTTCGAATACATGGAAATGCTAATTTGTATCCCTGCAGGATCAAATTTTATCATTCACGCTCGGTACATTCAAATTTCTCCTTTCCAACCCAACCCAACCGCGAAAGAGAAGCTTGCAGGTTTTAATCGTTACTGTCGTTACGTAAACAGAGCGCATTAGAGTTGTAGGTCTTTTAAAGATCTGTAGATACCCCAACCAACGTCGCTACGAACATCCAAAAAGGGGTTTTAGACCCCTTTAAATACGTTCGATCAGAACAAAAATAGCTTACTGTTCCTATTTAAGGCATAATGCACAACTTTGCCAAATTTCTTCTCCATAGGTATACGGGAAGTTGGAGAATTAGTGATGAGTGAATGAGTTGGGTTTTTCGCATTTATATGTATAGACTAGCAAAAGTATCCGTTCTTCGCACGAAGATAAATAAAATAACGACAAATGACAGAAAATATATACATTTCCTCTCCTCTCAGGGAAAATCACATATATCATTTTAGAATACCTCCTTAAAAAATTGTTATGAAGCTGTTTTTTATAATTTAAAATATTTTTAATAAATTGAAGTTAAAAAAGTAAAAATATCTCTATACTACTTGGTTGCTCATACACCGATAAAAATCCTATAATTTCTAGTTTATCTCCCATAAGGTATGGAATTTTAAAATCTAAACATTCCTGCCCAAAAATACTTTTAGAAATTAATAGGAATTTTCTTTCGGTATGGCTAGTTTCGGTACATAGTTGCATGAAATCCCATAATAAAAAACGACATTTGTAAAATCCTTAACTTCAAGTGGAATCAGTTGATGGGAATAAATAATATACTATCGTGTAGACGAAAGTCAGAAATTTTTCACTGGCAGATTTTTAAATCATTCCCCCACCCCCTTTTGGGTTTGTACCAGGTAAAAAGGAGTGTACCGCTATCATTATTCAACGTGGAATCACCCTATATGGATAAATGACAATCGAGTAAAGGAAGGTATTACGTTTCAACCATGTATGCCATTTATCCTCTCCCCCTCACAACCTTGTATCGAGTAAAGCCCAATACAGTGCGGTCTGTACACACCCGATTTTTTTTAACATGGATGTCGCAATTTATTCAAGAAATGACAATGATTATATTTTAATTTTTAGTGCTTCCTTTAATCGATGAAATTTTAATTACTGTTTCCATCATTATTGAAAGAAAACGTGCATTATAACAGGTATTTTATAGGAATGAGTATTTACATAAAACTATTATCTTTTTTATCTAAGGAAATAAATATTAAATTAAATAATAAACAAAGCGCTATGATCTTCTTTTCTGTATTATTTTTTTTTAAATTTCATCAAGAAAGGTTTTATTAAATTGGAGTTTTAAAGCAACAACTTCAAATGTGAATTTTAAAGAAACTTCTGAATAAATCTCGTTATTGGAATATTATGAAACCGTATGATAGTGAAAAAGGCAGCAAAAACATGTAACATAATTTTTTTTTAAGATGACCAAATTAAGAAATTCAATCATGAAAACTTATGATTTAACTTTCAAAACATTCCGAATTTCCCTTTTCCCAGTATTGTAATTTTGATTTGACTATTTCCAAATGCCCATTCCAATGTATCATTTACGCTACATCTTTTGCAATATCTTCGACCAACAATTTGTGCATCTAATTAGTAGTTTGCATTTTTAACCTCAGTAATACAGAACATAAAATTGCAAATTACAGCCAGAATAAACCTAAACGTTTTTTTACGAATAAACTGCCTCAAATTCTTAATAAAAGTGAGAATAAAATTAATAGCTTGCTGGCATAAATACTCGACCAAAAATAGTATGTTTTAAAATACTATACAACTTTCTTTTACTATGTCCAAATACCCATGTTTTAAAGAATTTCCATGAATGCTATTATTTCAGAAGAATAATCACCTATTTTAAATTTAAGAAGAAAAAAAAATATTTCCGTATCAATGTATTAAAAATTCAGTATTTACTCATTTTGCTATTTTTCCTAAACTTTTTATTTTGTGATGCTATTGTTGCATTCGCATCGAAATTTACCTGTCATATAAATATTTAGAAAGTTTACACAGCAAATTAAAGCCAAGATGTACTTTATCCAAAGAATAAACCGTTATAACTTGACGATAGTTTGGCAAACGGGGCAGCATATTATAATATCCCCATGTACTTTCAATCATTCAGAACAATAATTCAGAACATTTAATGCTTAATGATCGCCATTGTTTTAAAAGGAAATATTCATTGGCCCATTAAATAAAATATTTATTTTCTCAAATATCCTTATTATTTGTGGAATTTTATTCTTTAATAACATTAACAAATCATATAGAGTTGAAAATTCACAGTAAAACTAAGCTTTGTACATTTTTTAAAAAAAATACTTGCATAAAATATTGTTCAAATAAATAAAATGGACGTTCATACACAAACTACTCCCATTTTGGAAGAACTGTTCTAAAAGTTCGATCTAAGATAATTAAATATAGTTACAATTAACCTGTATACCAACAAAACAAAAGTGAAAATACAATTATATTATTTTAAAATAATTCTAAACCATTTCCCTGAGATAAAATTCTGGTTGTTTTAATTTTTTTAATGAATCCATATTGTAACAAAAAGCCCAATGTGCAGTCGTTTTTCAATAATTATTAAGTCAAACAAAACCTATGACGTCATTTTTATAGTGTCCATAACGAAAAATGTTTAATTTAAATTGCATACGATATGGTCATCCATGTTAAGTCAATGGAAACATACGAATGGAACATCGTACAAACTTAAAAATTATCACAAAAAATGTCTAATTTTTCAAGTAAAGTATTCTGTAAATTTTATAAAGCTACGTTTTGTAGTTATGGAGTATTCCGTGTACAGATCAGCATAAATACTAATAAATAGTAATCATTGGTGGTTCGTTTTTTTTCCCGGCTGTACCATGCTGAGTTTATGGGTTTTACCTTTTAGAGTATTTATTCGCTATTGATTTGTGAATTTGAAAATGTATTACTACGTTTGAAATGTTTTATTGGCAATAACTTAACGTTCCTTATATCCAGACATACGGAATTAAATAATTTTAATTATTTGAAAAATGTGAAAATTGTAAAATAATGCCTAATACTATAAATGAATACTTATTTAAGTTATATAACACTCGAAGTAAGCAGACAAAAAAACATAATCTGTGAAATAAAACTATTTTTATTGAAAATCTAATTAATAGTGAGGACAAGTTATATATATCAAGTTACAAATATTGACTTCATTCGATGAACATTTTAGTTATAGAATGATAAATATGTTTTGAGCGAACAGCAGCAGTGGCGAAATGCTTGAGTGACGCTTTGGGAAGAAGTCAGGACAAGGTGTCCGATCAGATAACAAGTCCATTGACAGGTGTCAAGTCCGGTGTCGAAATCGGGTGTCAAGTCCGGTGTCAAAATCAGGTGTCAAATCCAGGTGTCAAGTCCGGTGTCAAAATCATGTGTCAAGTCCGGTGTCAAAATCATGTGTCAAGTTCGGTGTCAAAATCAGGTGTCAAGTCCAGTGTCAAAATCCAAATCAAATCGGATGCCAAATTAAATGCCGAGTCATCTTATCAGTTGCAAAAGTAATATTCAATATAAAAAAGGCATATAAAAACCACACATCATACAATTCTGTGCCTCCAAAATTCCTATATTTACAAATTTATTCACAAAAAACAAATAGGAGCACACAGTTTCAAGAAGCAGCTCTAGCAGCTGTTAAACAGCTGTCGAATGCGGCTGAACTTCTTTTTAAAACTCTTCCACCTTTTCTTCGATTTGGAAGTAGATGCTGAAGGCTGCATCTGGTGTGAAAGAGATTCGATGAGCAATGGAGGAAGCAGTGGATTCATCTGGATGCAGTGATCCCCGAAATGTTCCTCGTCATGTGATCGAGAAGTTGGCACTATTTTCACTTCAGCCACTTCTGGAATGGGTTCCAAAGAGCATTTGAAGACGATCTTGGATCTGTATTTGCGAAGATGTCTTCTTTTGTGGTGCTCGATAAACCAGTCGGACACCTGTGGCATGTAAAAGCCAATCCGTCTGTCTTTTCTGGGTGGCTTGACTGGAGGAACCCGGATCACATCAAAAGTAGGCATGGAAACCTCTTCAAAATCCATCATCCGCACTTTCTCATGGAGCACCATAAAGAAAGTGTAAAACGCAGTGACAATAAACAAGGTCACGCTCTGTGTGAATATCACTTTAAACAAACTCAGAATCGCAAGGATTCTAAAAACGAAGAAAGCAAATCTATCTGCCATTTTGACTTGTCAAATGCAAAGATACCAGACAGTTAAATACAATGAAATCTGGAGCTTTCTACGAATCTCAACTTCTTTCTTGTGATTTGCTTTGTTGAATTTGGGGCATTGTTGTATTACTTTCCGTTTGTTGCGATTAGAATATAATGAAATAAATAGATATCCCATTGTAATAGCAACAATTAAATTTATTTAATTGAAAGTATTAGTTCAAATTCAATTACTTTGTTGCAAGATGATCGAGATTGTGTTGCAATATGTACGATTTTTATAGCTACAAACCAGCAGTATAATAAGTCGAAAAAGTTAAATATAAGTAACTTCAAAGAAAAAAAATATTTTTATTTCCATACATATTTTTTTTTAAATTTAAATATACTGAATTTTTTTATTCATATATATACATACTAGATTTTTTTTCATATATGTACTAGAATTTTTTTTATATATTCGTAATTTTTTTTCTCTGATAATAGAATGTGTATTGATATGTACTAAAATTTTTAATTCATAATAATTGAATAAAAATTAAAAGTTGAACAACATCAAATATCACCAGATGTCTCTCTCTAAATGCTTCTACGCAAGCATTAATTTTAATATTTTACTATCAAACAATCCCCTCATTGCTTATTAAAAATAATTCTTTATTTAAAAAAAAACTATTCATTTAAAAAGTCAATGCCCGTCTGTCTTTTATAAGTACACAGTCAGCATAAGGATCGTTTATTTTTTACGTCACTCCCTTTTGAAAAAAAAGTAGCGTCTTAACTTACATGACGTTTGGGAAAGCTGTTATATTTAACCTGTTCTTTGTGCACCTTACCCACGCCCCTTTGTGTTTTCTAGGGGGAAGGGGGGGGGGCAGTGGCGGCTCGTGCACTACAGCAATTACAACCGTGCTGCTCCTAATTTTACTACTGTATTTTAAAACTAAGATATGTTACTAATTTTCTTAAATGAAGATTAGAATTGGAAATGAAATTTCTACGGTAAGTAAAAAAAATCTCCGATAAATAGCAAACCTGTTGCCGTAATGCACAAATTCAGGAGGGGAAAAACTCCCTTCAAACAAAACTGCAGCCCAAAAGCGAAGTTAGAAATCGGTTGCATCGTTGCCATGACAACCTTACGTAGTATGACTTCCTCTACACGTTAAAATGGAGGATACGACGACATAAATGCAGCCAAAAAGGATTTTTTCAACTCTGCTGTACTTGGGATTTCGTTAAAATGATTGGCTCCTGCGTGAATCGGCGGGGCGGGGTGGGCGGAAAACGATACTTTCGAAGAATCTCTCCAAACGGAAATAGTTTTCGATAAGTTTACACGTGTGTTGTTGTTTCTTTACTTAAATTAATATTAAAATTGACCGATTCAAAAGTTTAAAAGAAAGGAGGATAAATTTAATTTTCAAAAAATAAATGAGTGTTTTCTATTTTTTTCACGTGTTATCTTTCATAAAAGTTGAAAGGAAACTTTGATTTGAATTTCAGTAAAACATTTTAAAGAATGTCCGTTCATGTATGGTTATGGAAAGTGTGTGTGTGTGGTGGTGGTGGTGGTGGGGGGGGTTACATGATTTCGGCTGCACTAACATTTTCAAACACGGGCCGTCACTGGTTTTAGCACCTCATTACTATCTCTTGGTCCTTATTTTAATTGATAAATCTAGGTATTTATTTTGTTGCAAGCAAGACAAAAAGTTGAATTCGAAACTAAAATGTTATTGTTTGTTGCACCAATTTCAATGTATTATGGCCTCCTTCCTATTATCCCTCCTTCTTTTCAGTCTCATACCCGAGTAATTTCTGTGATTCGGTTTATAGTACTTCAACATTTATTAAACAAACGAGAGAGAGAGAACCAATATACCACAAAACCTACGATAAATAGGTATTCGAAGAACAGATCTGCCCATCCGGGTATCTCGTAGCGACAACATTTATGTCGCATCGATTTTAATGAAAAGTACACTGAATTAGTTCATTTGGGCAATTTTTAGTGCTCAATGCATAAAAAGTTCCGACTTAAGCATTTATTTGAGAAATATTTGTCTCTCAATAGATTTTTAACAAAATATTTTAAGCCTAACAGAGCGATCGTATATGCGGCCATTTTGTTTAGAACTAAAATCATGGTTTATACTGCCAATGTTGGTAGTATAAACCGAGGTTTAGTTTCCTATTCGCAGTTATGGCGAAAAACGGTCTTGTGAATAGGGTTTTATTAGTAATCTTAGGTTTACCTCCCGATTCGCATGTAAACCGTGGATTATCTGCCATTGTGAATTTAACCGTAACTGATACGTGCCATTTGCGAAAGCGCACTACACACTTCACCTCAAAACGTTTACATATGATGGTTTTGCTCATCGATAAAAGTAAAATGCCGTCCTTTTGTTTTGTTTCATGTTACTTGAATATTAAGATTTCGAAAGTAAAGGAATATCCTCCGGTTTTTATATCCCTCACAGTGGTCTGCCTGTATGATAATGGGTATTATTGTTTTCGTGTTCGATAACCACATGGTAATTGTATTGATATAAAGCTGATCAAGATGTCTGTTTCCATATCTTTTAAAAGAAAAATCCGGTAGTCCCCACTGCGCTATAAGGTTATGTTCGTGGATACTTTGTACGCGTGCCTGCTCGGCCTGTTCTTTCCTTAAGAGAGATCCGAGCCCCAAATCCTAATTCGTTTATTAATTCATTCAGAAATACCATTTTTTTTTTTAGTATTAGAACATCTTTTTCTGATCAATAATCAAAAACAAAAATATATATATTTTTTTTTTCATTTTTTATGCTTAAAAACACCTTTTTTAAAAACACTACTCCTTTTTCAATTTTTAATGTTATTAAATTTTATTAATTGATTAAATAACCTCAAGGTACATACTACAAACGTATGAATAGACTTTTGCAGATTGTGTTTTAATTGTCTATAAAAACTTACTTTAAGTTCAAAACTCAAAAATATATTCAAATTTTAAGTTTAATAATTTGCAAAAAAATAATTTATAACTTAATTTAAAAAATCTATACATACGTTTATGAAACAAATATTAGAGCTACAAAAACTATTAACACTTTAGTTTTAAGTTAATTATTTACAAAGCCTTAGTTTTTTAAACGTCACCAAAATTAAAAAACAATATTTTCAGTAAATGACGATTTGTTGCAGACGAAAAGTATGTAGAAAGATGATAAATGGTATATAAACATCTAAAAAAATCATATGTTCTGTTTCTTTTACTGTTTGAAATTTGTACACATATTCTTAGGTACGTTTAGTATCGTTTTATGAAGAAAAAAAAATAGCAATTTTTCCGGATTTGGGGGCTTGGGTCCTCTTTAGTACTTTGAAATATCTAAATCCCTCCCCACTAGTCATAACTTTTGACATCTCGATATCATTTTGTACTCTGTAAACTGCTCTTTCAACATGTTTAAATTTTATATGCCACAATAGAAATTTATAATGTTATTTAGGCCTCATAGTGAAATCTGCGAGAAGTGGTCAATTTCCATTTCACAAAATTTTTAAACAAATGTCTGAAACCGTCATTTAATGTCAAATATAATTGTAGAACTCGTCAATCTGCCGATGTCAGCTGTGTCTGGACCCATTACAAAGACATGCTGACGTCAAATATTATATTTTCACGTTGTGTATTATCATTCCTCCTCAAATAATTAATATTTACAATGCAATAAGAATTTTTACAATGCAATAAGAGTTTGTAAAGCAAACTTGTCCGAATACTATATACATATTTCAAAAACTCCTATATAACCTTTAATATAAGAATTTGTATTTCCAGGGTGAAAAATGTAAAAGGCCTTCGAGTTGTGGATGCTTCCATCATGCCCACTTTGCCGTATGGAAGTACCAACATCCCAGCCATTATGGTAGGGGAGAAGGGATCGGATATCATCAAGAAGACAATTGATTGCGGCACTACTCAGATTCCAACGTCAACTCCGAGTACTGAGAGTACAACGAGTACTACGAGTTCTCCAGACAATACAAATGAGGGGGGTTTCTTCAGATGGGTGTACGATTGGTTTATTTTCCTGATAATATCTCCGTTTTACATTGTACGCAGTATAGCATATTGGACCGTGAATCTGGTTACTTCTATGTTTTACACCCCGTCCATTACGGTGGGTAATAATGGATCGGACATTATCACGACGCCAAATGATACTCAGATTCCATCCACAAGTCAGAATAATTCAACATCTGTGAATTATGAAAACCAAGGGGGGTACTTAAGATGGGTATATGATTGGTTTATTTATCTGATATTATCTCCGTTTTACATAGCAAATGGTACCTGGAATCTGGTTACTTCTCCGTTTTACACCCCGTCCGTTACGGTGGGTGATGTGGGGACGGACATCATAAAGACGCCAAATGTTACTAAGATTCCGTTGATAACCGTTGATTCGATATCTACAAACTTACCGAGGGTTATCTGAAACAGTTCAGTAGGTGTGTATGCCCGTTTAAAGTTGTTGGCAGTTTAGCGAATGTATTCAATTATTTGATTACTTTTAATGGTTTAATTAAAGGTTAAGTGACCGTAATTTTTTAATGTTAAAGCGGATTAAGGAATGACTTTTTAAATCAATTTAAAAAAAAAGAAGAAAAATATATAATAAAAATTTTAATGACTTTTTATTTTAATACGTAATTATGTCTGTTCATTTATAAAATATATCCATAAATAAATTATTAATACCTATTATTATGGAATGACTTAATTTGTTATGCAGGGAATATCATGTATTTAAATATATATATTTTCAATTTATTTCAATAGTTAGTTTTAAGTAAAAAATACTTTATCTGTAAGATATTTTGCATGGTATTGTTTAAGATCAAGCAATACATATTAGTTATTATAAGCAGTGAAAGAAACGGGAATCTTTATGTGTAAAGCCCACACTATCAATTTTAAGTTTTAATTATACCTGTATACTATTCAGTTATTCGAAATTTCTTTAGAATTTAAAACAAAAGAAACCATTTTACAAAATACAAGATTAATTATTAAACTAATCGATTAGTTGACCAAACTTTTAATTCATTTATAAAATAATTTATTGTTTTCATATATACCAAAATTAAGAAACGCACGAAAAAAATTTGAGTGTTGAATAAATGTCGTAATAAACGCACAGCTCTGTTACCTTAAATAAGCAAATATTGTTTAATAAATGTTTTCCAATTATAAAATTATTAATATTGTTTATATATCACTGTAAAACAGATAAATATCTTTTGTGTATTACGAAAACTGTATTTATAATTATTTGAACTCTTTAATATGCTTTAATATATTAAAAATTATGTAAAATAAACTTTGCAAAAGTAAATTAATATTTTGTTTTTAAATTTTGCGTGTCACCAAATAAAAGTGTTTAGACTATGTTAGCATTTATTAATTTTCTTTAAATGTATGAAACAAATAAATGTGTTTTTCAAAGCATAGTTTGGTATTTGTAAAGATTATAATTAAATTTCAATGCGAAAAGTACAAGTTAAATATTGGTTTCGTTTTAGAGTAATTTTTTAATAAGAATCTTGCAAGTAAGTTCAGTCAATATCTTTGCGGACTATTTGAAAATGATGGGTACCTTCAATTGCAGTGGCAGGGCGATGTATTTAAAAATACAGAATGGACTAAAAATAACTAGTGGTTCTAGAAAAGGTAGACCTCGCCAAAAAAAAAACCAAATTTACATCAATTTTAATGATTTTGAAAATTGACAGAATAGTTTGGAACTGCAATTAAGGAAATGTGTGAATATATATGCCTTAAAATATATCTAATAGAAGTTAGCTGGTGGGGCGTCTTTTAACGGTTAAAGACATTGCTATCTTTTGGGGGTTTACCAATATGTTAATTCCAGTTAGTTTTGGTAAACCTGTCCCAGGTGGTGCAAGAGTTTCCTTATTCGCTAATGATCAATGCATGGACTTTGTTGAATAAAATGAAACAAACTTGTCGCATAAGATCTATACTAAAGAAATACATCTTATTTTATTTAGGGCTCGATACATTACATATAGTCCAATCAAACATAAATATATTGAAGTTTTGAAGCTTAGTAGTTATGTTTATTGAAGTGTATTATTAAAAATACTAAAATTCAACGCCTCTACCGATTGACCACGAGCCGCAATCTTGGCTCTCAAAGTTGATTTTCCGTAAATAATTCACTTAATATGCATTTTAGAACAAAACTTTCATCTACAAAATTGATCCTGAGGTAATTACCTATAAGATATATCCTACAGTTTTCTTGTAGGACTTATTTTCAGGCACTAGAACGCTCGTAAGTGAAGCCCATACACTGTTAAAAAATTCAGTTCAACGTTGCACCATATCTTGGTGCAAAATGCAAGTTTTCAACTTGTTGCACCATATCATGGTTCAACCTAGGTTGAACCAAAAAATTTTGAACGCTAAAAGCGCAGATATCACCAAATAATGGTTCAACCACCTCTAGTAACTGCGATCGAATATTTCTATATGCAAATAGGAAACCGCCATTTTTTCCAAGAAGCGTATGGGCATTGCAGTTCACTATCCGACTATCAAAGTAAGTAAAGTGTGTTTTTTTATGTTCATTGTCTAATAATTTCCCTTTTTTTTATTGATACTTAATAAAATGTTTAAATGAAACGATTCAGAGCGCATTCGTTATTCTCATTTTGTCGCTGCGACAAAATGCAACCATGCGCCCGTTAATACATGCATTCTTTTATTTATGTGATATATCTATTTCTGCAAAAGTAAACAACTTTAAAATATTCCATCATAGAAAAAAAAATTACAGACGAATTAATTTAAAGCCACTTGATTTTCCTTTTTATTCTTCATTTCATTGCATCATTGCAGTCTTCAAAGACCTTCGAATGGAGTCGTTGTTTTGAATCTTATATATTTTTGCACATCTGGTGTTTATGATACTTTGACTTGGAAACTGGGATGTTTAATACATAACTTTGAAACTATACAACCAATAGTTATCAAACTCATAGATTTGGTGGGAAAAGGTCAACCGTCTTGTGACTGTGTTGTAATAAAGTCTCTGATTACAAATTGTTTAGCACCAGTAAATGCGAAAGAGATTTTATATTTCGATCGTAAATATAAAGAAAAGAAAATGACTAGACATGATAACTCTGTATCTTACAACCTTCACATCAAATTATTAATTCTGCCTTTATTATTTTTTTTTATTATTTCTTGATTTCCAAATAGATTTGCCATCCTACTCGACGGTAACCAATCAGAGATTTTTGCGGGAAACGATCATATTTGTTCAGAATCTAATAAAACTGTGGAATCATTAGTGTGTCAAACTTGGAGGAATTAGTCATTTTTGTGTATTTAAATATATTTGTTAATGTTGAATAAAATACATTGCACCAAAGATTGAGTATTTCTTTTTTCCTGAACGTGTACCTGTATTCATATGTTAGTTTGATTTACTTCTGTTTGCTGTGAAAAATGTATTTTTTTGGAATGAATGCAATTAAAAAAATTGGATTTTGCCTAATTTTATACATATATTTTAAAAATTGTACAGTCGGGCATTAATTGTTAAGTTTTGATGTCAAGGAATCGAAAATAATTATCTTATTTTAATACTTATTAGAATATATTTCAGGAAATGTGTAACTAAAAAAATCATGAATATGTATAATTTAAACCCCTTATTAAATAAGCTATAGAATGTTACAGACAAGCCTTTTAAGAATTTAAAATTTATATATAACATAAATGCACTTATAATAATTCAGCTAAACATGCTTAAAGGTTATAAATATATGTTGGTTTATATAGCTTTATATATATGAGGAGATAAAACTTTAAAAAGTTTTACTTCAGTGTACAGAAATGTTAATTTTGGTTCACCCTTTCGCCAGAAAATTGTATAAATCAAATGAATAGCATGGTTCAACGTTTCACCATAAAATCGGGAAGGGAAACGTGAAACTTCGTGCAACGTTTCACCATAAAATGGTGTATGAAAAACCCGAATTTTGGTGCAACCTTTCACCATAAAATGGTGTATGAAAAACGTGAATTTTGGTGCAACGTTTCACCATAAAATGGTGAAGAGGAAACATGATTTTTAGTGCAGCGTTTCACCATTAAATGGTATATGTGGAAGAACCAAAAACTGGTAGAACTAAGTACCAGACGTTGGTTGCAGCTAAACGGGTACCAAATTTTGGTGCAAGGTCGCACTAAATTTTTAACAGTGTATTTATGCATAACAATAATACATATTACAATTATTTTCATTATTAAGGATAATAAAAAAGGTTTCTGCTTTTAAGAAACATACCAGCATGTAAACAACGCTTTATGTAACAATCGCTAAACATCGGCAATATAATTGTTTTTTTTATATAATGCCACATACTACTGAAAAAGAAATGTAGAAAAAATGGAAATTTATCTATAAAATGTAAAACAAATAAGTTAAGAAGTAAAATAAGATTTGTTGTGGTAATAGAAAAGATTAAGTTTAGAAATAATCTTCTTGTATTACGAAAGGAGAATATATTTATTTTTAAGATATCTTCTGATCTTCTTCGTGAAATGTTAACACATTTCTACCAATCGTAAGTCTAATAAAGAAGTCGCAATGACCTAGGATGATTGGGAAGCATTAGCAATTCGTTTACAATATATAAGAGAAATTGATTCTTGATTCACCACAGCTGAAAATCTAGCGAATACAAATGATATGCTCAATAGGATAGAGTGAAAAAACAAAATGTAATTAATGTGATGTAACAGTGAGGAAATGTTGTCTTTGCTATATATTATTTACCATTCAAAAGCATTTTCATATCAAACAATATTTAGAGATTCCACTCAGACCACAATGAAGCTTACCGATAATACGCAAAAATTTAATAAAATCGTAATGCACTATAGGGTGAATAAAATGTATTAGAATTTAATACTGTGGAAACTTTAGCTTTAATACAGGTTCTTGTTTTTAATACATGCAAGTTGACACAAATAAAATCATTTACTTACATTGTTAGATATAACTTAAAGCTACGCCCAGGGCATTAACTTTACGATACAATGTGAAATGTATTTATAATATACAACAAGGTATAAGTAATTATAAATCCAGCTGCAACAGCTCACAAGAGTTTTCAATTGAAACTAAAAATGGTAGTAAAAATTCTCATTCTTTTCAGACCTTAACCTATAACCACAATGCAAACATCTGAATGTGATGGGTTTGATTATTAACGATATTCTGCTTTAGCATTAAATTGTGGCATGAGTTGTCTGAACTACAATCTTACGGTAATATATCCATATCTCTAGGTTGTTCCACAAAATTGCAGCTGCTGCCTTTACGACTGATTTAAGCATCGTTCCACCGATTAAGTATGACATGTGTACTTTGGGAAGTTAAACACTTCAGGTACGCCATCAAGCACTGTTAGTTTAAAAGCTTCACCTGAAATTCTCCTGGAAAATTGATGTTCCTTTTCCTCACTCAATTCTGCAATAAATGAGTTTATGATTGAGCTTCGAAGTTAAAATCTGGAATAGTAAATTTACAGAGTCCAATGGATTTCCATAATCTTGACGCTAAGATCTGAGCCATACTAAGCTCCTTGAATAATTTTTGATGATCTGTAATCATCGCTAATAGTATATTTTCCGAACAACCAAAAACACTATTGCGCTGAATCACAGGATCGCTTAGTTTTCATTTTAGTAATGTGAATTCTTTATTATTTCAAAGACAAAATTAAAAAACCATCCTTGAAGGAGTGGTGAATCTTAATATTACAACACATCGGTACATAAACTTTAGTAACGTATTCTGCTAGCGTGTATAAATTCTGTAATGGATTATTATCGGTTACAATATATAAACGCAAATTTCTATTTGCAATCATCAACCGCCTTGAGTAGAAAAATGCTCGAGGTTCTCCAGTTCTGATAAACTTGTTGAGCACTAGTCGCCAGCAATAGCTTCGTAAATATTAAATAAATAATGTTGATCAGTGATTAACTTTTCTAAATTATTTCTGGCAGGTTAATTAGAATTTTCTCAAACCATTCAATTTGCAACTGTTCACAATTGCCAATGTTTTTCCAATAATACAAGAGAAATCAGGAGTCAATATAGTTTTGCAGTCTAAGTGTCCAAGTAGATGTTATAACAGAAACTCGTTTGAATGGAGTTGACAAACTAATCACAGTAAGTTTTTTTTTAAATAAAATATATACAAAAACAGATATACAAAAACATAACAAATTTTGTAATATTTAAGTTCAGAGTAGAACCTTAAGATAAAAAGGTAGAACAAAACTATTTGAGCTATGTCTTTATGGTACCAAATTACAACTTTTCCGCACTATTAAAAATTCAAATTCGAAAAAAAAAAAATATTTGTGTCTATACTTTCACTCCACTCTCATGCTCAGTTATAAGTAATTGAGAAAACCAGTCTTCTTATGTATCGTTAATGATAATGATTTATACAAGCTATAATTGCAAGAAATTAAAAATGTTTAATTTATGAAAATTCTACTTCTTTTGGTGATATAGTTGTTGTTAAATGTAGAGGACTAAATTCTTTATTAAGATCAAGTGACCGACACGCTAAATAAGTAACCACCAAATATAATATTGAAATAGGGATAAAATAGCGAAGAGAATAAATTAAAACAACAGTAAAACAAGAAATGAAATAAAAATGACAACAAAGCTGGGAAAATACAGAGAAGAAAAGGCCACTTTATCGAGTAATACTGCCAGTCAGCACCAACACCTACCTAAACCAACAAAACTTTTTCACTGCTCAAGCTCTCTGGACATGGTGCCGTCTCAGCTGATCAAAACAGATTTTTCAACAAAAGCAATAGCTGCAGCTGCGGACATCGTGGAACTAGACATCATGTATATGAGATGTTGCTCTTGCCACTCGCAGAGTGGCGCTGGTGTAGAGCGGAGGTGACGAAGGAAAAAGCGGAAGTGACGGAAGGCGGAGGGAGAAAGTGTTTTTTTTTGGCGGTTTTGAAAAAGGGAAGGAAAAGAAAACCAAGACGGGACGAGGCTTGTGGGGAAAGCAAAAGTCGGAAAAGTGTCCGGTGTTCTCAAGTGTCCGGTGTTCTCAAGTGTCCGGTGTTCTCAAGTGTCCGGTGTTCTGAATTGTCCGGTGTTCTGAAGTATCCGGTTGTCTGAATTGTCCGCTGTCCGCAAAAGTGTCCGGTGTTCTGAATTATCCGGTGTTCTGAATTGTCCGGTGTTCTCAAGTGTCCGGTGTTCTGAAGTATACGGTGTTCTGAATTGTCCGCTGTCCGCAGAAGTGTCCGGTGTTCTGAATTATCCGGTGTTCTCAAGTGTCCGGTGTTCTGAATTGTCCGGTGTTCTCAAGTGTCCGGTGTTCTGAATTGTTGAGTGGCCGCAAGAGTATCTACGAACCTAAGCTTTGGGCGGGAACAAAGCTTTACAGCGGCGCCGACGACAGCGGTTGTCTGGGATTGTCTGAGAAAAACATACGGCATATTTCCAGAAAAGTAGGTTTTGTTTAAACGCTTTGAACCGGTGACATGAGGTGCTGCAACAATAATCAACGGTAATAGATATGCCTTACTATTCATAAAATACAGGGGGGACACAGACATTTTCTTTTTGTTTTGTTTGTTTTTAATATTATTGATGTAGTTTCGGTTTGATATTTTCTTTTTGTTTTGTTTGTTTTTAATATTATTGATGTAGTTTCGGTTTGATATAAATTTTGATATATGCAAAATATATAATTGAAGTGTTTTGAGGAGAAAAATCGAAGGGGAAAAAAAAAGAAAAAAAATCCCTTAAGAAAAGTTATGCTGTTATTTTACAAGCATTAAGTAATTTAGTATGTTGTATACTGTTACTGGTTTGTTCAAATATCTGACAATTGGTATTTTATAGTTCTTATTTTTATAAGTTAAAGGTATTTTTGTTGACTTTTATTATATAACTGTATTTGCTGTGTAATTAAGATGGCATTTTTTCAGGAAAGCAAAGAGAGAGGATTTAATTGTGCTAGCAACGGAATTAGGTGAGAAAATTCCTACAGGTAGTAGGATGGTAGATTTAAAAAAAAATACCACAGCTAGTGCTGAATTTGAGGAGGAATATGTAAAGAATATGTTAGGTAATATAATAGAAGATAGGATTAAGCAGGATCAGCAGAGGAAGGAAGAAAAGGAGAAACAATTAGAGAGAGAACATGAACTTAAGCTTAAAGAATTAGAAATGCAGGGGCTCTCGGTTAAAGGCGGTACTGCTTTCGGTTCGGGGGACATTTCGGAAAGAAGCTGGTGTAATTTTATGGGATATTTAAATATAATGAAAGGTTCAATCTTAGACCCTCCCGAAAAACCAGAGGATTGGCCTTTTTATTTTCATCATATCGAAATTATGTTTAAATTGTATGAAGTTCCTTTCTTTCAGGGCAAAATTGTACTGTAACAATTGTACTGTACTGTAATTGTAAGAGAACGGGTAAGGGGTATAAGTTCTATAATGGGGGAGGACGAATTGGATAATTATAATCGTATCAAAGAGACCATGTTAAAAGGTTTAAAATCACCCCCCTACAACATAAAATTAATTTTAACAAATGTGGCAAACAATACGATGAATCTTATACTCAGTATGCAACGAAATTACAGGCTGCATTAGAACTATATTTAAAATCGAGGGATGTCACGACTTTCGGAAAATTAAAACAATTAATAATAGCGGATAAGGTAAAAGATAGTCTACCTCAAAACGTTAAATCTCACGTTTACCTCAAAGAAACAGAATGTTGGTTAACATTTAGGGAATTAACACAAGAAATTGATAATTTTGTGATTGCAATGTCGAGAAACTATTCTAATCAAGGTTATAGAGGCAGAGGCAATTTTCTTGGGGAAGGTAGACAGAAGTATGAGATGCGGGAAGGTAAAAATGAAAACAGAAACTGGTCTAGTACACAGATTAGAGGTGAAAACTACAAAGACAAATTTGATCCTGAGAAAAAACTAGTTCAATGTTACGCATGTAAAGAAGAGTGACACATAAAGCGATTTTGCCCTAGGGTTAATAAGGTTCCGAAGCAGACAAGTGACATGGGATATTCAGAATTGGGGGAAATGGGCATAAATAAGGTTTGTGTAGATTTTTCCGGTTTTGATCGGAATGCCTACTGCTTAGAGGATATACCTTTGGGGTTAACGGAGTCAGACCTTCCGAGGATGGATTTCGTGATCGATGGATCTTCGTTTCAAGGGGTTATAGATACGGGCGCGCAGATAAGTGTGCTGAGAAAATCAGTGGTGCCAAGTAAATATTTAGAATCTGGTTGAAAATTATTCCTGAGTTCGGCATGGGGCACCCTGATTGAGGCTGTGATGATTTCCGTTCCTCTGAGCATTGGGACGGATAGAGGTGCAGAGCATATTTTAAGGAATTTCAACTGGTGAGGCAAATTAAATTTAACAGAAAGTAGAACCCCAGAAGTTAATGAAAACTTGGTATTTAAAATATCAAATTGAAACTAATTTAATAAACTTAGTTTAAAATTATATGTTCTGTATACACACCGTAATAAAAATACACACGGTAAAAAAATCTACATAAAAAATAAATAAAAGTAATTTACTTACTTTTCGTAGCTGTTAAATGCTGGGTAAAAATATCTATAAAAATCGAAGTAAAAATCGGTCTGAGGCATATGATACGTCTTGTTGGTAAACATTTTTTATCGTACTGGTAGAATTTCAAGTAAACCATTCCAAAAAGATCCGATTGAAACATTTTCCACCCCTCATAATTCCCCCCACACCTCAAGGTCATATTGTTGCGACACCATGAATTCATATTAACCCGTGACGTAATAGCGGGCCAATCAGAGGCCGCTGCGGGTACGTCATGGGTTAATGTAGTTGTATATTTTTTAGTAGCTCTTCAGATCTTGTGAAAGTATGAAGTGTGTGTATCTCTGTGCCTTTCTGTCCGTCCCAAGGAAGAATAAATTCTTGTTATGAACTTGATGTCTTATTATCAATTAGAATCCTGCGCTGTATTCAACGGGTAGTTGGGTCGAACCGGTTGACTTTCAACATAAGTGGCGTCCGCGACAGGACAGTGCAGGACGATGGACGACATACAGAAACTGAAGGCTCAGAGAAGAGTTCTTAGGACTTCTTTTACTATAAATGTAAAGAAGATAGATTCGGAATTTGAAAAAGACATAGTTGACCTAAAGAAGATTACTGTCTTGAAAGAGCAACTGAAAGACAAATTCCAACGCCTAGAAATATCTCAAGAAGGTGTTAGTGATATGCTTCTCAAAAAGGAGGACGATGGAAAGACCTTTTCTGAGGACTTTGAAGAAGCAGAAAACTATCGGGATAAGTACTTGGAGGTTACGTCCCTGATAGAAAAGGAACTTCAAAGTAGTGTGCCAATAGAGAGAGTGGAGAAGCAGAGAAAGTTTACCTTACCTCAAATCGAACTGAAACGATTTAATGGTGAGGCCAAGGAATATTTGGCATTCTGGAGCCAATTCCAGAAAATCCATGATGACCAGAGCCTTCCGAATGAAGACAAGATGCAATACTTATTACAAGCAGTGGAGCCGAAGTCCAAGGCTGAGAGACTTGTGCAGAGCTTTCCGGCAACAGCCGAAAATTATCCGAAGGCAATAGAACAGTTAAAGGACAGGTTTGGGAGAGAGGATTTGCTTGTTCAGGTCTATGTTCGAGATCTGCTAACATTAGTCATGAAAAATGCTTCTACCGGACGAGCAAAGACTGACCTTCCGAGCTTGTACGATGAGCTGGAAGGGAAACTTCGAGCCCTGGAGAGCCTCGGACGCACGCAAGAGAAATATGGCGACTTCCTGACACCGTTAGTGGAGAGCAGTCTCCCCGAGGACGTTCTTATTTCTTGGGAACGCAGCAGAAACCACCACGAACTTGGTGAAAACAAGAACACTCGTTCCCTAGAGAATTTAATGATTTTCCTCCGACAAGAAGTGCAAGGTGAAGAAATGGTTCACCTGGCTCGTACCGGATTTGCGAGTCACAATTCCCGGAAAAAAGAACCCCTGCCGTCCACCTCAAACGATAAATTAAATGAATTCTCTACAGCAGCAGCATTAGTAAGTTTAGACAATCCAGGTAAGCGACCAATTTGCATATTTTGTGATAAATCGCATCCAAGTCATAAATGTTTTGCTGCGAAGAAAATGGCTTTGGATGAAAGATTAAAAATATTGTCAAAAAAAGGTGCATGCTTTACCTGTTTAACTAAAGCCAATCATTTGAGTAAATTTTGTAATTTAAAAGTTCATTTAAAATGTACATTTTGTAATCTTTCTCATTATAATATTATGTGTAAGAAACAAGAAACAACGGCAAATGTAAACTCAATAAGTGCACCCTTTTCAGAAATTTCTCTTTCCAATGTCAGTACAAATCAAGTTGTCTATTTACAAACTCTGTGCGCACTTATAAGGGGTCAAGGCCACGAGAAGCGCATACGAATTCTTTTCGACTCTGCAAGTCAGAACTGCCACGTCAGCGAGAAAGTAATTGCGCACTTAGGGTTAGCTCCTCATAGAACTGAAACCATAATTCACTCTTTATTTGGAGGTCAGGAAACCGATCCGAAAAATCACGGGGTTTATTCGATTGAATTGCGCGATTTGAAGGGCGTGTTTTCTGTCTGTTTGGAAGCTCTTTCGGAGGAAAAGATATGTGGGTTTGTTCCTAAACTAACGGATCGTAAAATTTTAGATGATTTAAGGAAATTAGATATTGAGGTTACAGATTCCTTCTGTGAAGAATCTGAAATTGATTTATTAGTGGGAGCAAATGTTTTTGGACATTTATTAACTGGAAAAACTGTTGTATTAGACTCGGGTTTGACCATCCTTGAAACTAAGTTAGGAAATACGGTAATAGGAAAGCAAAATGATATATGTCGAATTGATAACGTTTCGACTAGTCTTGCAATGCATGTTAATAGCATTCATTTGACTGAGTTATGGGGACCCGAAAATCTTGGAATAATGGATCCAACTCAAGTAGATAGTGAAAAGAGTTCTTTCAAAGAACATTTAGATGATTTTCGAGATAAATTAACAATTATGTCAGATGGAAGATATGAGTTAGAACTTCCCTGGAATTACGCATCAGGTAACCTACCTGATAATAAAGGATTAACAAAGATGAGACATGAGAAAATGATTAAGCGTGCGAAATGTAACGATTTTCTTAATGATTATCAGAAGGTTTTCAGTGATTGGGAAAATTTAAAGGTTATTGAGCGCGTACCGGAAGCAGAGTTAAATAACAAAGGTCATTATTTGGCTCACAGACCTGTAATTAAAATGCAAAGCCAGACTTGTAAAATAAGACCAGTATTTGATGGATCTGCGTGTGAGAAAGGGAAACTTTCTCTTAATCAGTGTTTAATTAAAGGAATTAACCTTATTGAATTAATACCTGATATAATAGATAGATTTAGATTATTCCCGATTGGATTGAGTGCTGACATTGAGAAAGCCTTTTTAATGTTATCCGTTGCACCAAAGGATAGAGACTATTTGAGATTTTTTTTCCCTAGTGAGGAAGGTGAATTAATTTATAGACATTGTCGAGTAGTTTTCGGGTTGAATGCTTCGCCCTTTTTATTAAGTGCATCACTAATGCATCTTCTAGATAATTCTCTTCCAGAATTTAAAGATGTTGCTCAAAAGTTAAAAAGTTCTTTTTATGTAGATAATTGTCTTACTGGTGTAAATAATGTAAATGATGAAGAGAATTTCATTGAAAAGGCAGAATTGATAATGTCAAAAGGTTGTTTTAACTTACGAGGTTGGCAAAGCAATGTTGCATGTAAATATACTACTCAACATAGTGGAGATGCTTCACTTCTGGGAATGATATGGAATTTAGACAATGATACTTTAAGGTGTAACATTGATTTTAAAGCCTTAACATGCGAGACTAAAATTACTAAAAGATTAATTTTGTCAACAGTACATACAATTTTTGATGTAACAGGTATGTTGTCTCCGGCAACTTTGCCTCCCAAATTGTTGTTGCAAGACACTTGGAAGTTAAGACTGCCTTGGGATTCTGAACTGCCAAACGATATAGTGCGTAAGTTTCTGAAGTGGTTTAGAGAAATACATTTGCTAAAAGAGATAAATTTACCTCGTTACACATTATTTAATAAAACTTCTGAGTTGCATGTTTTTGTTGATGCTTGTAAAACATCTTATGCTGCCTGTGTGTTTGTTAGGTCAGTAGAGGAATTAGAGGTTAAAGTTACCCTTATACGTGCTAAGACCAAAGTGGCTCCCTTAAAACCATTAAGTATCCCTCGATTAGAATTAATGGCATGTTGCATTGGAGCTAGGCTCTGTAATTCTATTATCCATGCACTTAATTTACCAGATATTAAAGTTATATTTTGGTCTGATTCGGCTGTGGCACTTTGGTGGATAAAGGAACATGGTAATTGGTCTGTGTTTGTTGCCAACCGAGTTAAGGAAATTAAAGAATTAACTCAATTCCAATCTTGGAGACATGTTCCGGGTAACATGAATGTAGCTGACTTGTTATCCCGATCGTGTTCTCCCAAACAAATGTTGGAGTCTAAATGGTGGGAGGGGCCACTGTGGTTAAAAAATAGTTGTGAGCATTGGCCTATTAGTGAAATTTGTTGTGAACCAATAGATGTAAATTCTGAAAAGAAAAAGACAGAATTGGTCAATTTAAATTTAGAACATGAAACTGTACCTTGGTATGCTCTATAAATATCTGATTATGATAAAATGATTCATGTATTTGCCTATGTTTTACGTTTTGTAAATAATTGTATGAAAAATGGTAACTTATGTAAAGATTCTACTCTTTCTCTTTGTGAAATTGAAAATGCTGAAAAATCCTTAATTCGCATAGTTCAAAAGTGTTATTTAAGTGATGTTAAAATGCTTAACGGTATAGATGTATATAAATATAGTAACAATATTCTCAGGGTAAAAACTAAAATTACTAATAGGGATGATGATCAATCATTTCTGTCACCCATATTACTACCAGGAAAATGTGTATTTACCAAATTGTTGATTGAATCCCTTCATAAAAAGAACTGTCATGCTGGAACATAGATTCTTATGGGAATATTGCGGGAAAATTATTGGATTCTTAAATTTAGAAAAGTTGTACAAATGTCATTTATAATTGTATGCAATGTAAACGTTTCAGAGTAAAACCTATGTCTTGTGAACCTTGTCCGTTGCCTGGAGATCGAGTTTCCGACGCTGTAGTCTTCGAGGTTATAGGTGTAGATTTGGCGGGCCCATTATTTCTGAAGAATGGAACAAAGGTTTGGATTGTATTATTCACATGTGCTGTTTACAGGGCTATTCATTTGGAACTTGTGGCTTCTCTATCGACAGATTCTTTTCTTCTAGCGGTTCGTCGATTCATTGCCAGAAGGGGTAGGCCTAAGACTATATATTCAGATAATGGGAGTAACTTTAGAGGTGCCTATAATGAACTTTCTAGATTAGATTGGGATAAAATTTTAAAGGAATTCAAAATTCAGAGAATAATTTGGAAGTTCAATCCCCCTACTGCCGCCTGGTGGGGCGGTTGGTGGGAGAGGTTGGTGCGTGTCATCAAAGAGTTGTTAAGGCGAACACTCGGAAAGTCGGTCTTATCTCATGAAGAACTCGAGACTGTGTTATGTGATTGTGAGGCTGTCATAAATTCGCGTCCACTTACCTACATGGCAGAAAACTCGAAAGAATTAATTCCACTTACTCCTTCTATGTTTCTCATGGAAAATCGAAACTCTGATACCATAGACATAAACGTATTGGAGAGTAAAAGTTTACATAAAAGGATAAGGTATAGAGCTAAACTTTTGGCTGAGTTGAGGAGTCGTTTTAGGCGAGAGTACTTAGGCCAATTAATACAGAAGAAAGGCGACATTAAAAATGTTCGTGAGCCAAAAATTGGTGAAGTGGTATTAATTGGAGACGATAATAAGAAGCGGTTAAATTGGCCGCTAGCAATAATCACGGAATTAATTGCAGGTCGCGATAATAAGGTGCGTACTGTCAAAGTAAAAACACAGTCTGGGGTCTTCATGAGACCAGTGCAGCGAATTTATCCTCTAGAAATTCAATCAGAAGATGAATGTGTTGAAAAATTTGTAAAAATCAATGGTGTTGCAGCGTCTATCCCAACCGAAGATAAGGAAAAAGTAAAAATTCAGTTTACAAGGTCCGGGAGGTTGATTAAGCCCCCTAAAAGGTTGGATTTATTTAATCAGCAATTATATGTTTTTGAGTGATAAAGCATTTCACTAAAAAAGGTGGGAGGATGTTGCGACACCATGAATTCATATTAACCCGTGACGTAATAGCGGGCCAATCAGAGGCCGCTGCGGGTACGTCATGGGTTAATGTAGTTGTATATTTTTTAGTAGCTCTTCAGATCTTGTGAAAGTATGAAGTGTGTGTATCTCTGTGCCTTTCTGTCCGTCCCAAGGAAGAATAAATTCTTGTTATGAACTTGATGTCTTATTATCAATTAGAATCCTGCGCTGTATTCAACGGGTAGTTGGGTCGAACCGGTTGACTTTCAACACATATATTTCTACCCTAATCCCTTCAAATACATGCCAGAACTTTTTCCGACTAGAAAAGAAGAGCCGGTGTCCACTTAAGAGATCATAGAGATAAGGGTGCAATAAAACGATTTTGAAAAGTAGGCAATTCGAGGTGTATTGTCAACTGGTCGAACACAGAAACTTTCGTAAAGGAAATTGCGTCGTAAAATTGAAGAGTGTGTGTAATTCGTTATCAGCTAGTCAGGGGAAACGGGAGAGTTCCTCTTCACAAATAAAGCAATTCTCAGTCCTGAACAAAAGGATTTTTGGGGATGGGTAAAAGGCAATGGTAAAAGCTAGACGGGGGAGGGGTGTGAAAGATTTTCTCCCTTGCGGCGATATATGGCCTTTTCACTGGAACAGACATCTGTCTCGGTCCAGCGTCATTCAGTCCTATGCTACAACTTCAAGTTTATGTTTTTACTATGGAAAATGGATTGAACAAAAAAAAAAGTCCGTTGGGGCAATTCTGTATGACTGGTGGGGCATTTCTACACACTGGTGGGGAAAAATCCCCACCAACTCTATGTTAAAATATGCCCTGTGGTGGGGTTACGCCTTACGTAAATGTTCATGTAGCAGTTGTAGAGAGGTTAAGTGAGGATGCATTGATCACCCCCATAGTATTTAAACTACTGAGAGTACAAATGAGAAAGTATTTGGGGGAGGATAGATCGAAGGATATGCAGGCTGCAATCTTGGGAATGCAAGTAGAAACTGAAAATCTCGTGTCCGGTTTTCTGAAGTATCCGGTGTTCTGAATTGTCCGCTGTCCGCAAAAGTGTCCGGTGTTCTGAATTATCCGTTGTTCTCAAGTGTCCGGTGTTCTGAATTGTCCGGTGTTCTCAAGTGTCCGGTGTTCTGAATTGTCCAGTGGCCGCAAGAGTGTCTACGAACCTAAGCTTTGCGCGGGAACCCCCCGGGGATCGGGGGAAGAAGCCGGCCCAATCCAGGGGGTGTACCTAATCATGAGCAGGCAGCTCGAAAGGATTATATAACCCGGACAGAGTGAAGCTGGGACTTTCCCCTTTTTGTTTAGTTACTTTGTAAAGTGGCAAGCTACAAGTCCCAGTGTAGTCAACACTAAATTTATTTTGTTTATTTCCCAAGTCATGGACTTGTAAATATATTCAAGTTTATGTATTACTAGCAAAAGTACCCGTTCTTCGCACGGAGATAAATAAAATAACGACAAATAACTGAAAATATATACATTCCCTCTCCTCCCTGAGATAATTACATATACCATTTTAGAATTCTTCTTTAAAAAGAGATAAAGCTTTTTTTTATAATTTAAAGTATTGTTATGTTTAATAAATGATAAGTTAAAAAAGTAAAAATATCTCTGTACTACTTGGTTGCGAATACACCAATAAAAATCCTATAATTTCTAGTTTATCTCTCATAAGGTATGGAGTTTTAAAAATTAAACATTCCTGCACAAAAATATTTTTAGAAATTAATAGGAATTCCCTTTCGGTATGGGTATACATAGTTGCATGAAATCCTATAATAAAAAACGACATTTGTAAAATCCTTAACTCCAATTGGAATCAGCTGATGGGTATAAATAATATACTATCGTGGAGACGAAAGTCAGACGTTTCGTACATGTCGATTTTTAAACCATCTCCCCTCTTACGCTTGCACCAGGTGAAAATAAGTGTACCGCTGTTATTATATCAACGTGGAATCAGCCTATATGGATAAATGACATACCATCGTGTAAAGGAAGGAAGGAAGGCCATTTCAACCATTTCAACCACCACCTCTCCCCCTCTCAACCTTGTACCGAGTAGGGCCCAGTACATCGCGGTATGTACATAACCGAATTTTTTAACCCGGATGCCGCAATTTATTAGGGAAATGACTATAATTATATTTTAGTTTTCTGTGCTTCCTTTAATCGATGAAAATTTAATTACTCATCATCATCATTGAAAGATAATGTGCATTATAATAGGTATTTTATAGGAATAAGTATTTATATAAAAACTATGATTTTTTTATTTAAGGAAAAAAATATTAAATTAAATAATAAACATAGCGCTAGAATCTTCATTTTTATATTAGTTTTTTTTAAAAAATTCATCAAGGAGGGTTTAATTAAATTGCAGTTTTAAATCAGTAACTTCACGCGTGAATTTTAATGAAACTTCTGAATCAATTTCGATATCGAAATGTTCTGAAGCCATATGGAAGTGAAAAAGGCAGTAAAAACCGATAACATATTTTTTTAAAGATGACAAAATTAAGAAATTTGATCAAGCACTTTAATGATTTAAATTTCAAAACATTCCGAAACTTCCCTTTTTCCAGTATTGCAATTTTGACTTGACTATTTCGAAATGCCCTTTCTAATGTATCGTTTAGATGTAGATCTTTGCAATATATTCGACCAATAACTTGTGTATCTAATTAGTAGTTTGCATTTTTGACCTCAGTAATGCAGAACACAAAAATCTAAATTGCAGACAGAATGAACCTAAATGGTTTTTGCAAATAAACTGCCTCAAATTCTTTATCAAAGTGACAATTAACACCAAAAGAATTAACACCCCAGCATAAATACTCAATCAAAAATAGTATGTTTTGAAATAGTACACAACTTTATTTTACTTTGCCCAAATTCCCATGTTTTAAAGAATTCCCATGAATAATATTATTACGAAAGAATAATCACCTATTTTATTTTTAAGTAATTTTTTTTTATTTACGGATCAATGTATTAAAAATTCGGTATTTACTCATTTTGTTAAACCATTTTTCCTAAAATTTTGATTTTGTGCTATTATTATTGAATTCGCATCAAAAAATACCTGCCATACAAATATTTAGTAAGTTTCCACAGCAAATTACAGTCAAGACGCACTTCATCCAAAGAATACACTGTTATAACTGGGCGATAGTTCAGCAAACGGTGCAGCATACTATAATATCACCATCTACTTTCAATAATTCTACATTTAATTATTAATGATCGCCATTCAATGTTTTAAAAGGAAATATTCATTGGAACATTAAATAAAATATTTTCTAAATTATCAGTTGGTATCTGTGAAATGTTATTCTTTAATAACATTAAAAAGTCTAATAGAGTTGAAAATTCCCAGTAAAACCAAGCTGCGTACATTAAAAAAAAATACTTGCATAAAATATTATTCAAATAAATAAAATGGACGTTCATACACAAATTACTTGCATTTTTGATTAATTGCTCTAAAAGTTCGATTTAAGATAATTAAATTTAGTTACAATGAACCTGTATACAAAAAAACAAAACAAAAGTGATAAAACAATTATAAAATTTTAATACAATTCTAAACCATTTGCCTAAGATAAAATTCTGGTTGTTTAAATTTTTGAATGGTTCCGTATTGTAGCAAAAAGCCCAATGTGCAGACTTTTTCAATAATTATTAAATCAAACAAAACCTATGACGTAATTTTTATAGCGTCAATAACGAAAAAATTTATTTTAAATTGCAAACGATATTTTCATCAATGTTAAGTCAATGGAATACATTAAAATAGTTATAACATACGAATGGAACATCGTAGACACTTGCAAATTATCACAAAAAATGCCTAAATTTTTACGTAAAGTGCTCTGTAAATTTCAAAAAGCTACGTTTTGTAGTTATGGAGTATTTTGTGTAAATACCGGCATTCTAAATAGTCACGTTAAAATTCTTATTTTTTGAACTAACTATTCTGTGAATTTCAAAGCTCTGCGTTGTGTAGTTACGGTGCTTATTTTGTACTGACAAACAAACAAACAAACAAACAAACCAACATCCGGACAGATTTTGGAAATTTCAGCTTTATATATAAGATAATGTAGTATGGGCTAAGTACATAATTCTTCTGAAAATTTAAAAAATAATGCCTGAAATAAACCCCATTGTAAATACATTAGCGCTTTTCAAAATGTAACTAAATATAAGATCTGTAATTAATATTTATCAATAAAAGAAAAAGAAGACCATTCAAGGGAACAAAATTATTTATCAATTAAGTTAATCTAAAATCCGAAATAGAGTGCTGTAGCAACGGCCAACTATTCAAACATACTGCAGAAATTCCTTTTTTTCCTCTAAATTTGTTTCTTCGAAAAGTGATAACGAATTCAAATAAAAATCAGATCCACTCAATTCCAGAGATATATTGGTCCTAAGTCACGCGTTCTCGACTGAGTCAGAAAATCTCGTCAGAATTTGAACAACAAATATGTAAGAATCAATTTGAAAAAAGAATGAACTTATTCAACCGGGAAAAGAATCAGAATAAATTATTTTCATGAAAATTTTGAGAATTCTTGTAAAAATGAGAATGTGTAAATTATGTGACCAGTATCTTGAAACCCTTCCCCCCAAGCTATCACTACCCGAAATTAAATGTAAGTATTTCTCTGTATGCAGAATGGACGAGTATGAACGTCAATGAATATTTAATTTTTCTAACAATCCAGATAAACTTTAAATTCATAAAAATTAAAATAATCTATGGAGGGTGTTTTGGACAGCTACGTATTTTAAAATAATTGAAATTTAAAAATATATAAATTCATTGATTGGAAATATAAAGTATGCTACTTGCAGAAAAACAATTTTGGACAAACCTTAGAAAAATAATTATTGTTTTTGTTAAATCACAAAATTGAAATTACTAGGAATGGTTTACAGCGCGTTAACACAATGTCTAGAAACAAAAAAGACAAATCAAGGAATTTACAATTTTGGGGAGGGGGGTTGACGAGCCCCCTAGTTCCATAAATTCAGCCCAAAATTAAGGTTTATAGGAACATTTTAATTATTATTGTTACTACTCTGTTCAGTAGAACTAACACTGCTATTGTTGCAAACTCAAATCTTGCCACTCATTTTAAACTCTTTTCGAAATGTCAGATTGACTTGTAACTTACCGTATGTATGTAATTCAGGTTTATTCCAGTCAACAAAGCATGAAAAAAGAGAGTCAATTCGGAAAAAAAATAGGGGAAAGCTGGAAACAATTTTAATCGCTTCCAAAAAGTGTTCTGTATGATATATTAATTTTGCACTCCTGCACCAAGTCGGCGTTGGCCGCCATCTTGGAAAAATGGCGGTCGAAATCAGTTTTTTGTGATTATCTCCTTAGTTATTAAATGTAGAGAAAATATTTCAATTACAAAATTATTTCCTATGTAATTTTACACAAAAATGCAATTTACATTATGTTTCTGCCGCTCACCATTTAGACGCTGGAGGCGAATAAAGTGAATACTAATTCACTAAGTGGCATGAAAACTAAGAAACCGCTTTGACAGGGCGTCTTTTGTTCCTTATCTTCCTTAAAAACCTCTTTATATCTTGTGAACGTATATTTTAACAAAAAATGGTTGTTTGCCGTTAAGATAAATTTAATTTAATTGAGAGAATTTTGCATATAAGCTATATTTCCCATTTTTGAAACAGATTTCACAATGGGCTCCCATAGAGTTGAAAAATAAATTTACCCTATTTGTTTTCAAGTAGCTCTTCCGACTTGGAACACACTTCTACAATCCCAATAACATTTTAAATTCCAATATTGATATTGAATTATTATTTGAAACTTAAAATATTTCCACAAAGCTAAATATTATCATTTAAAGTATGATTATCAAGAATGTCACATTTACATTTTTCATGAACAGTAACATTTTCAAATCTTTATATTTGTGCATGTTTCCCATTATTTAAACTATATTTAATTAACATTTTAGTTCCTTTTCTTTTACTTCCGGGTATTATAACATGATAGTAGTTTCTCGCAAATAAAACATATATGTTATGAAGACAAAACTGACAAAGTGTGGCGTAAGACCCAAGCGTCTTGCGGCGTTTGACTACGGAACACTCCAAGTTTAGAGTAATTTTTTTAAATTAGATTATTAAAGAAATTTTTTACTCTAATTTCGATTATATTGTTTGTTTTATAAATATTTGTGCAATTAAATCTCATAGAGGATGTATAGTTTAATATTTTTTTCTTACTAAAAACATGTCTGCATAGCATGAGAATTTCCAAATTTTGCATTTAAGGAATTTTGCAAATGTACTATATTACTTTTAGTTATCTGATTGCCTGAAAAGTATTACTTTGTGCAAAAGGAAGTGTGCTAAAATGGCTTGCTTGTTCTAAAAAAAATTCTTACACTGTCCTTGTTCAAATCTTAATTAACCAATGTATATGAATCACACATTAAAAAACCTATTCTAAACTCAAGAAACATTTAAATTTAGCATCTATGTCTTCGAATTTTACACAAATACTAGAGTATTTTCTTTCACCTGGCTTTTAAATGATGACATATTTAAAAAAAAAAAAAACTTTGCTCATACGCCCAGTGTTTACTCCCATAGTGTGGAACTAGTGCGACGTTAACTAATCAAACCAAACCCATAACCGAAGCTTTCTTATGTTGTAACGCAAATAACTATTGATGCCCCTTGAAAAACAATAGAGCAAATGCTCAGTCACAGAATAGTTTGCATGGTCAGCAAGGCTTGTTTCCCTAATAGACCTCACTTAAGTGCTACACACATTGTATACGCATATGTCTCTTATTATTACTGTACCCTGTTAATGATCTTAGACTAACGCATGAATTTTGAAAGCTGGTGAGATCGCAAGATGACCATACAACACATACTCACTTACCATGTAAAAAAAGCACTCCAGCTGTGCTGGTGTCAAATACATGAAGATTACTTTGTTGTACCGAACTTATAATAAATACAAAGGTGAAGAAACATAAAAAAAAATAGTATTTGTAATTTTTATATATACGGTAACTGACTTGAAGTAAATAATTTTGGCAGTGTACGTAAAGAATTTTAGAACTATCTGTCCATACAATGATAAAATGGAAAATATGACTTACGTTGAAGCTGAAATTTCTTTTAGTTTCATGAATAAGAAATACATAACTTACTTAAAAACTTATTTAAAAAAAGTATGCGTGCATAAGGTATAGAGAGGTTTATAAACAAAGTAAGGAACAAAAGATGTCCTGTCAAAGCGGTTTCTTGAGACTTCATAAGTCTTAGTGATTTAGTATCCACTTCATTCGCATCTAGCGTCTAAATGGTGAGTCGTAGAAACATAATGTAAATTGCATTTTTGTGCAAAATTACTTAGGGAATAAATTTGTAATAGAAATAATTTCTTTAAATATAGTAATTAAGGTCATAATCACAAAAAAAACTAATTTTGGCCGCCATTTTTCCAAGAAGAGAAAGACTTAAAAGACTTGGATAGTGGACAAGTCTCAATCCCAGGTCATAAGCAGAACGCTTCTATTTACATCAAAAGACTGATTCGTATTTTGCTTAATAGATTCAAAGCCTCTATGGGAAGATTCTATACGACTCACGTGGGTCGTCTCACAAATCTATTCGGCCTTAATAAAGGATTACATTTAAATTTTTCAGCTTATATTTATTTTTCTGAACAAACATAGAATTATTAGAAAAAAAAATTATAGAAACAAAAAATAAGAATTATTAATTTTAACTCAATTTAAATATATGTGGAAGTTTAATAAGGCTGAGTAAGACTATAAATTAAGGTTATGCTAGGTTTTGATTTATTTTATTACTGATATTTTACTCCAATACTGTATTATAAATATTTTATTTATTATTAATGTGCAACAAACTCTCTGATTAAACTTTAATTCTTAGGCGAATTAAGCGAATATTTCCAACACACCAAAATTAAAATAGTCTTTTTGGCATTATTAAAAATTATACTCATATATTCATTTCATTAATTGGTTAAATATGTTTCTTCTCATGTTGTTTAATGTTTTAATATAATCACATGATAATATGGTATATCCTATATTATATAAACTTAAACTATACATTCAAAACACTCAATTATATAATTATTAAACATTACGGCATTGATATAGTTATCTCAATAAAATGATACATACGTGTCTTCATTACTATATTAAATTAACATATAAATACCCTTATAAGTAATACTACATTTAAGCGAATAGAGTTTTTTTTAAAACATCATGAGAAGAATAATTCAAAGGGCCCTAATTTATAAACATGGAAATTTTTCAAAATTTGAATAATAACTTTCCTCATAATTTATTTTTTTATCTGGTTCGTTATTTTTCTGAAAGTCAATATTTTAAATTACACGTATGTCACCACTACACTTCTACTTAAAATTTAAAATCTAATTGTAAAATCACTGCTATTTCATCAGTTGTTTTCAAGGTTGATCAATAGATTGTTTTGCTAGCTGCTCTCGCATGATATTTAAAGCCTGCAATAGAGCTTGCACTTCGTACTCCTTGTCTTGTACCTTTTGACTCAAAAAAGGTTAGTAGCTTTATGATAAACCTGGTATGTATTGAGACTTGCGATTAAATTTATTAAAATTTGTATTTCAGGTCACAACCGTAATTTTTTTATGATTATTTTCCACTTTACCTGAAATATCTAATTCTGCGAATCTTCTCTAATGGTTTTATAGTGAATTTCCAAAAATATAAATGTTACTTTTTTAATATTAATTCTTTACTACTAGACATAAACTTGAAAATGGTAGGTTCAATGATTTTAAAAATGGCTTTGTTTATGAACAATAATGATGTTTAAATTTTGAGCATCCTGATTTATTCATTCTTCAGATGGATAATCGAAACTTGAGACTAAATATTGTTAATAGTTCAAATAATATTTTTTGTGAGCTGACTCTAGAGTTGAACATCAAAAGTATATCTAAATTATAATCTTTACATTAAATGTCTTGGCATATCACACTATATTGCGCTTTAGTGAAAACATGAAACCATTAAACAAAACACTTAATGAAGAATATCTAAAGGCATACGGACATATAAAAGTGTATTATTACTCTTTCATCAATTTTTTTTGTATTGGTTGCTTTATAAGGAGAACACAGTACGTTTTCTAGAAACCACATGTCATTTTATTTTTAAAAATAATTCGAACTATGATTTCTCTTATAAACATTCTCAAATTGCTTCACTGTTTTTCTCACAGTTTAATACTGATTTGGTCAATTTTTTTTAATGGAAGACTTATGTTTTTTTTCCTCTTGATGAGATATAACATTGTAAACCGATGTAAACTATTTACAATTAATATAACAAGTATTGTTTATTACCAAATAAGAAATTCATTAGTGTAACCCCAAACTACAACAATTAAAAAATACGATAAATATCGTCCAATTTCTTATTTAATAATACTTGAAAACCTTATAATCTTGAGAATATATGAAAAAGGGTTTCTATCCTATTTTAAGTTTAGCTAGGGGGCCGTGGCACACCGCTAAATGGGGTACCTTTGGAACACTTCTTCCGATGTTTGTTGGATTGCTGAGACTACGTTAAAATATCACGAAACTCTTCTTACTAAATATGGACATGATTTTATGATACGACAAATTACATTTTAAAAAACGCCCTGAATCGATGTCCCATGTTTACCCTATTAGTGGGGTAACTTTGGAACAGTACTGATTTTTGCTTAGAAATATTTTTAAAAAATCAATCTTTCCCGGTAATATGCATACATGTTTTATTTCAGACATCAGATATATTATTAAAATCATATTATAAGAGGTTTTGACTATATTTTGTATGATTATTTTTGGAAAATAGAGTTTTATCTTGAAAATAATTAAGTTTGAAAATAATTAAGTTTGAAAATAAAAGATTTGTCAAAAAGGTTACTAACTTTTTAACCTGAATTAGTTGCTAGCCAAGGGAATTTAGTTTCTTAACTTTGAAATATTCCCTTCGGACAATTTTTTCAGGTTGGCTGATCTATTGAACAATTTCATCTTACTAATAACTTTCATCGTATTTTGCTGGTCATTTCTTGTTCAAGGTGGGTTTCTTCATGGCAGATACGAGTACTTCGTCATTTTTAAGAGCGTAAAAGTTGTGGGCTTACCATTAATGGAGCAAACTGCTCTTGCAAAACTTGTATCAAGTGTAGTTTCTGAACAATCGTGTACCAAGAGATCGTTTGGAACTTCTCGGCATGGTTACTTAGCTTGGATTATGAAAAAATACGGCTAAACACGTTAGGCTAACTTTGAAACTTGTTGTACGCGTTGGGACAGCATAAATAGTACCCCAGAAGTCGGCATGCCTTCGAACGTCAGTGCAAATACAGCTTCAAATAAGTGTCTCGATGTAGCGCATATATCCGGCGGGTTCAGTAACGGTGATTTGTTACATATGGCATTGGCTGAAAATTCAATACCCTAAAAATTTATTCGTTGTCCTAAAGTAGCACCCCTATCCCAGATTTACCCATGTATATGGAAAAAAGCATTTTCAAAGGCATATACGGAGTAAAGAATTTTTTTTTTAGTTACTTAATTTTCATTTTCTTGTAGATAATATAAAATACGTGACTATTTAATATGTTTAGGCATTGATTTGTTTGCTGTAGCATGTTTGATTGTATGTTTAAGCATTTAATTGTATTCAAATTTATTTTTAAATAATTAATTTTGTAAAAAAAATATATATAATTTTTTTAATTAAGTGCTTTAACATTTATTCAGTAAATTCTTTTTTCAGAAATTTCATTTCAGAAATTTCAATTTATATTTTATTTTACCAAACTAAAAAAAAAAATTGACTTCTCAACATGTTTTTATAATTTTATTTCAGATTAATTTAAAATATCTAATTATAATTAAACGTTTATTTTAGAATTATATTTTTTTATAATTTTACTAGAACAATAATAAATAAAAAATTGCACTTCTTATTTCAATAAAATAATTAATAATTAACAATACGTTAAAGTCACTCATCAATATTAACGATAATTAATTTATGAAAATTAAACAGTTCAAATTTAATTGAATGCAGTCAATTTTCTTTCAGATACCATGGATTTGTCAAACCAAGCTGCGGAGTATCTCACACCTTTTAAAATTGGTCCTCTTTTACCGCTACTGTTAAATTGTTTGGGTTTTCAGAAGAATGCTCCCAGAACAACTGTAACTTTTAATGATGAGTATGACTACATTGTAGGTAATTATAAATATTTTTATCCAGTTTTTAAATATATATTGTAGTTAGAAACTTAATATAGATTTGGGCTTCTAAAAGTGAATATATAGACTTATTTTTTTTATGTGTTCTAAAGTTTTAAGCTCATTAAACATCAGAACATAATTAGCAAGATTTGTATGTATGTATATTATTTAAAAATATCTACTAAATTTTAACAAAAATGTATTTACCTAAAAATTATACATAACTTTCATAGCTTCGAATAAGAATATCATATGAATATCGTAACCTCTTTCTTCTGGTGTTAGAAAATATAACACTTGTAACACTTAAATGTTGTTAGATACATTTCTGTAGAGTACAACTATGTCTTTTAAAAGGAATTTATTTAAAAAAAAATAACAGTTTAGGATAATTAAAACAATTATAGTACTACGTTATGAAGAACAAAAATACTACATTCACCAAACATATATTTTAAAGTTTGAAGTCCGTAGTCCGAATGAAAGATTATATCCAAGCAAAACAAAAGTAAACCGCATAAAACCTTTTCAAAAATCTACATAAAACCTTCATGTTTTTTTTTTATTATTTGTCTTTATAAAACATTTACCAAACCTGCATTTTGCTATCAATTATTTCAATGCTGCATTTTGCAACATTAAACCTGAATAAAACCTTCAGTTTTAGAATTTTTATAAAGGTTTTAAGTCTATTTTTGTTAGCTGGTATATTACTTAACAAATTACTTGTATTGAGGGAAAGGAAGAAATTTGTACACAATGCATAAAATTCTTTGTATGGATTATAAAAATCAATTTGTTGAAGTTATTATAAACACTTCTAAAAGCTATTTGACATTAAATAAAATAGAAAACCTTCTTCTTAAGTATTATTTTAAGTTTGTCAAGTTTCATTAAGATCGCATAAACGAAACCTATAATAAGTAATATTTGTTTAAATACATTTTTTGGACAACTATTGATATGAGACATAGTCGATATTAAGTGTTATTATAATTGCCTACAATATATGAATTATATATCCAAAATGGATGTATCTTATAGTGAAAAACACTATAATGTAGTAAATTTTTATCTTTGATGAGATAAAACACTTTTATTTGGTTACCAAATACCTAAGTTGAAATAAATCAAAATTACTCTATCAATTGTTCATACCGACGCATTTATCACAATCTCATATATGTGGTAAGGTGCCCGGACGACTACCGCGCCATCTGTTGGTAGCATTAGTAAAATATATTATAATAAAACGTATTTTTGATAGCGTTTTCATCTATAAATAACGTTTTATTCAGTTCGAAATATAACTTTGCGTTGCAACTCATTGTGAGGGTATGCGCGGAAATCGGGGAAATAAATTATGCTTTAAGAAATGGCATTAATTGTCCAATTACGTGATACAATTATAAATATTTATCTTACTATAATCTTTTTGTTTTATTGAATAAGTGGGCGCCGGTTCCGCTGGAGCTGTGGTGGCAAGCCGCCTGTCTGAGATTTCCTGCGTCAGTGTTCTGTTGCTGGAAGCCGGAAAATCCCCACCTATAATCAACGATGTGCCCGTAGCGTCAAGAAACTTCTGGTTCTCGGATCTCGATTGGCAATACAAAACAGTTCCGCAGAAACACACAGGGTCCAGATTAATAAATAAAGTAAGTAAGTAGACTACTCTTTTTTTTTTTTATACTAGAAATCCCGCCATCAACGCGATCCCGAATCCCCGAGCGATTCTAGCATCGGGAATTATTTTATTTAAATATAAAAAAATTTACTAAAAGGTATGCCTGATGGTTTATAAGTATCTTGAGATTGTTTGAAATTTTCATAATGTAAACGGGGTGCTTACTAAAGTACTTTCATACCCCATTTACTTTTGAGTGCCGAAAGTTATAACTATTAAAATATGTCTAGGCGTAGTAAAGTGGCAATGCGAAAAAAAATTGAGACTGATTACAGCACCCCCTAGTGATAAAGACTTATTTAAAGTTCCTATCTCGAGAACTATACGGTATACATGAAAATAGACAGTTTTGAAGTTGTAGATCATCATGGATTTATAAAGAAAAATATATTACGTACTATATATAGGCTGAACAATACTCGTTTTAACTCGTTGTGCGCCTTAAACACAGTGATTCTTGGAACACTGTTTTTACATTTTACGACTGTTAAGTCACGAAAGGCGTTAGAAAGAAGCAACTAGTTGCCGCAATTGGTTGCTAGTTGCTTCTAGACAATATTGAAGTCGGTTAGCTACAACAGATGTTGTCCGCAGGAAACGATCCCGATATAATCATTTTGCTTCTTTCGTACTCTTCTACTATATTCATCGTATAGTAACAACATCTCTCAATAAACATCATTTGATATTTTTTCATGATTGTACTTAAACCTCAAAACCTTTCTTTTATACCTGCCAATAGTAGACAGCTTTCCGACATGTTTTGTGAAATAATTGGAAATTGCAAACAATCAAAGGAATGTTGTAGGTGTTCTATTCATAACATATTTATATGATCAATATATACTTTCGTACTAAATCGTTGCCACTCTACAACTTTTTATTGGACTATTTTGATTAATTCTATTCCTTATAAGTTTCGATATATATTAGCATAACTCCTGATTAAGAGATGTTGTAAGTATTCACAGTCAATATAGCATAGTAATTTTATATCACTTTCATGACAGTTTCTTGTAACTGTCGCCATTTAAATGTTAAGACAATACTTTACTGGGCATCACCAGTTTAAAATATGCATAAATGCTTTTTTTGTATGCCAACTTCTAAAATCTGAATAGTTAAAACATTTTCAATTAGTTAATAAAATTTTTGAAAAATGTATTTGCTTCAATACGTGTATATAATGCAGTAAATAACGAAAGCTTGATGATCGATTTGTTCTTTTTTAAGGTACAAAACTTCTGTTTTGCATTTATTACATTTCTTTTCATACAAATAAATCGTAAGTTATATAAAAGCTGATGACCTTATCTCAAATAAAATGCAAAAATATGTTATTTTATTTGAGATGAGTTCATCAGATTTTATATGAATTACTATTTATCGGTATAATAAGAAATGCAAAAAATGCGGAACATAATTTTTATTATGTTTAAATGTTTTGATGGAAAAGAAATCTATTTATTGCATGTATATTTTTTATTGTGATTTTTAATATTCTACCATTTTTGTTAACGTTGGACATAAAATTGTATTGTGATGCGAAAGTTCACTATTATAGAGATACATTTAGATATATTAGTGTTGTTGGACCACTTTTAAAAAGATGAAGAACTCTAACATGCCTAATAAAAGTTAGTTGATTTTCTATAATAAGTTAATTTTTTTAAATTAAATATAACTTGTATTTTTTTTCTGTGCAGCAAGTGATATGGCCAAGTGGAAAGGGACTGGGTGGTTCAAGCCTTATCAATGGCATGACGTACGCCAGAGGCAACAAAGTGAACTACGACGACTGGGCTCGGCAAGGAGCTAAGGGTTGGAGCTACGCAGACGTATTTCCTTACTTACAGAAACTTGAAGACAACAAAGATAATGAATATTTAAATGATGGTAAACTATACCAAGCAATGTTATTTACACTGAATTAGTAATACTAGTAAAAAAAAAATAGTTGTTGAATTGGAACAACACTTGCGACGGGAAAATGTTAATAGTGCAGTGTTGGTGTAACTCTTGTCGATTTTTCTGAAAAAGTAATACTCTCAATTTTAACACATTTTTGGAGATAAAAGTTGCTTTCATTGCCAATCAAAAAACTTACCTTCATCCTAAGGGTTTATGAAAAGGGTAACCAGCGAAAAATCAGCGTGACTGTTCAATGCATTTGACCGCCTAAATCAACGGTAGACATAAAAAATGTGTTTGTTAGGTTACCGGATGCTGAACGCTTCACACACACCTATCGCCATTTACATACATGAATACTATTATAAATAAATTTTAAAAAGATGTATATGATATGTATTTTTCTATAATCACTATGCTAACCGTACTGGTAACAAAAGCTGGTTTTGTTTTTAGGAAAGAACAACCTGCCCCCCTCCCCCAACAACTTATGTTTTTTTGCATATGTGATTCCCATTTAGGCAACTCCACAGGGCAAGTTTTTAAGTCAAGGAAGGAGTTTCTGTTGCGATTATCACTAAAGTTCAGATAAATTTCCCAAAGGTTACTGTTTACTGTATTTTAATCAAAATTATTTATTAATCTTTTTAAAAATTAATTTGCAAATAAAAGGGAGGGGTGGGTATGAGGCACTCAGCATCCAGTAACCTAACAGAAATTTTTTTATGACTATTGGTGATTTAGGAGGTCAAATGCATTGGACGGTCACCCTGAGTTTTTGCTTTTACCCTTTCGGCAACCCTGTAGAAGGAAGTTCTTTTATTGGTAATGAAACCGGCGTTTGTCGCCACGCATACATTAGCCTTGAAAATATTGTTTTTTCACTTTTTCAAAAAAGTCGCCAAGGGTGACCGCTTAATGCAATTTAACCCACAATTCGCCTTGATCAGTGCCAATAATAGCTGGTTAAACGAAATGTTATTGTTGTACAACTTCAGTTAAACAATGTAAATATTTTGAAACCGGATAAATTGTTTAAAAAAAACTGCGGTTAATCAACATTTCTGGATATATAATAGCCTGATAACCGATTATGTTTTCCCTAAGTGGATTTTTCTCTGTCCAACAAAAAAAAAAATCGAAATCGGACAATATTGTATTTCAAACGGTTCGGATAATTAAATGCCGGATATTTTTTTCAAATTGGTCCCAAATGAAACATTCCATATCCAAAACATTTTTTGTTGTTGCAAATATCTGAATTATGAACCGAGGTCATGCGTGAACATACATAAAAAAATATATGTAACAGTTGAATTGATAACCTCTCGACTTGGCGATTCTAATTTAAATTTTCTGGCGGTTTTATTTTGGAGTATAGATTGACAGGTCACGCAGCTTTTCAGCAAATCTGGTAACCTTTTTAGGCAACCGCAAGGGGAGTTTTTGTCATCAAGTACAGTTAGCATAGCGAATATTGGAAAATTTGCCAATTGGTACCGTTCACTACATTTTAACCTAATATTGTATATTCAGCTTTTAAAAAAAAATTCGTAAATGTATTAATGTATGTTAAGAGGAATGAGTGGATATGAAGCACTCAAGTATTTATTAACCTAACAGATGAATTTTTATGACTGCTGTTGATTCAGGCATGTAGTTGACATGACATGCATTGAATGGACACAGATTTTTTGAATGTTAACTTTTCGGCAACCCTGCAGGAGGACGTTGAAATTTCTTTTAATGGCAATGAAACCGGAATGTGTCGTATTAGTCTTGTTTATATCGCTTTACCAGAAAAGTCGCTAAGTGTGGTCGTTCAATGAATCGTAACCTACAATTCCAAATTTGCCATGATTATAAACATCGTTAGAGTTAGCCTGTATGTGGATAAAAATTCTTTCATATTTTGTCATTGCCATTTATATGCAGCTCTTTGTAATACCACCCAAAATCTGAAATAAATATCGAAACTCTATAACACGTTCTTGGCGACAAAAGCCAGTTTTGTTGGGTTTCCAGGGTGATCAGTCAATGCATTTTGACGGAATTTTGATCGATGGAGAACAAACCTCGATTCTCTGTTGTCATTGGTATTCGATGCTATTCTGGAAATACGTGCAGAATTTGCAGCCCTACTACTAGTCATGATTGTGCAAAATAAAGCATTTTTAGTAAACTTGCGTACAATCAGCCGTGTACCACGTATACTGCGATCTTCCCGACACCGATAGTTTATTTGATCGCTCTGACAAAGAAGATAATATTCATGCCAATTGTTCATGATTGGACTCAATCCCCTAATCAGAGCAACAATTAATGAGATTTAAAAATGTTGAAACTTCACACATAAACGTCATCGTATTAAAACCCATGCCGTGAATCAAAACAAACAATTCGAGAGTTGAGAAGTTTGCTCCTTCTCCCAGTAGAAAGAAACATTCCCATTGGCTATGTGTTGTGTCAAACAATTTCTATGTATAGTTAGATATATATACAGGATGCCACACATTATTGGGTGATGGTCAATGTCCGGGGCTGTAGCCAGGCATGTAGGGATAGAATTTTCATGGGAGGGGTTCGGTGACTGACTGATTTCGTTAAATAACTTGTTCCCGACACCTCAACCAGATGGGTGGGAGGGGGGGGGGGGGGGGGGATTCTCCACCAAAATCAACAAATTAACCTAATATTTTTTTATATACCAGGTTTTCCCTCGTGTAACACAAGAACTATTATACAAGAAATTTAAAAATTTCTTGTTTTTTAAAGTTTTTATGATTTTTACAGTAATTTGATTTTTAATTTTTTTCCCCTTGACTTTCAATGGGAGGGGTTTGAACCCCCTGAACCCACTCCCTTACCTACGTGCCTGGCTGTAACACACATTAACATACTAAATTATTATTTTCGCTTAACTACTTCTCTAATACATTTAGTAAAGTAGAGCAAACACAATGGTTCATTATGTGTAGTTAAATAGCTAAATAATATCCCAACAAATTGTGACCACCCTGTATTTATATAAATTACATAGTTTACTATTTATATTTATAACTTACCAAGAATAATTTTTTTTTAGGTTACCATGCTTCTGGGGGGCCAGTAACAGTTGAAAAACCGCGGTATGAAGCCGAGATAAAAGAACCTTTAATAGAGGCAGCCAAGTCGTTCGGCTATGAAGTGGTGGATCCCAGTGGTGAAAGTCAAATAGGAAAGTTGAAAATTTTCAATTGCCGATTTCTGGATTTAAAAATGTCTTTAAAATATTTTATACTGAGAGGTTTGAGCTCGAGATATTTCTTAGGATGCCCGATTAACTCTAGACCAAACCGAACCTTAAGTTCATGTGCTGTACAGCGAACCTTACATTATTTACTATTTTAAAGTACCATCATATTAAATCGTTGCTATAAGTTAGATTCTATGTATAATTTACAAACGCTATGAAAGGAATATCAATAAATTTGGTATTTCAACTGAGGCAACATCGCCCAGTTTTCAACGTTGCACTTAAATTTTGGCACTTCCTGACTAACTTTAGGTAAAAAAAAATTCCCATGTGATCGTCAGTTAATGGGTGTCATTAGTGATTTTACAGTTTTGTTTTACATTATTTGAGGAGCGCGTTTGCAAAAACAAACATACCGTAAATTCGCAAAAAAAAAAAAAAAAAAAAAAAAAAAAAAAAAAAAAAAAAAAAAAAAGGTAAGTGCAATGCATTTTTATAGACTTTCGGATTTTTAAGTTTTAAAATGGAAAGGATATATTTAGAAATATTAAAAAAAAAAATTGCAAATAACAGATTAAAATAATCTTTTTTATATAAACTTCAAAGCTTACAATTCTGCCCTACAATTTTTTATTATGTTAAAAGGAATAAATTATTTTGGAATTATTACATCTCACTGAAGTTTTAAAATAACCAGGCTAAATTTTTATTTATATCTACAAAATAAAATTCTAATAACGCAATTTTTTTAGCATTGCACACAGTTTATTTAATCCGTAAATGTAGTCCATTTCGGAAAAGGAAAGCTATATTAAAGTAACAAACTGTAGAGATTGCGACAGGCATTCTTAATAATATTCCAGGTTTCAAAAGTTTCAGAAAAAAAGTCTAAAAAGAAACAATTCATCTATTTGCAAACACATTCTATTTTTTTTAGGGGGAGGGAGAAGAGGGGAATAGTTTAAATTTTTTTATTCATAAAAAGTTGTAGTATTTTTTCTGCACTAAAATATTTATTTTAATAACTATGTGTGTAGGAATTTATGATCTACAAGCGACTCAACGGAACGGCCAACGATGCAGTACAGCCAAAGCTTATTTAGTTCCTGCTGACCATCGAACTAACTTGGATATAGTGACTCGTGCTTTTGTGAGAAAGGTAATTTAAGTACAGTTTGAAAGGCTTGTGCAAAGGTAATGTAAAATGTATTTTAAAAGCTTATGCAAAGGTAATATAAAATGTATTTAATGTATTAAATAATAATAATAATAAATGGAAGGGTTGTATCAGGGACGCAGCCGCAGTGAGGACGTGAAACGCTTTGTGCGTGCTGCTGAGGATAATGAACACTACGATACAGAAATGATGTACCACATACAAAACTTACATTTATTCAAGCATTGCAAATATCCCATGCTTAACTTATGTACAGAAATTGGCGGTATTCCTAAGGAGACGGACATACTCCGCCATTGTCAGAAAGGTTTCAGCAGGGGTGTCCCTTTGTCTGAGGGACAACCCTGCTGAGACTCAGCTTTCTGAAACAAATCATACACTTGTAAACCTTTTAACTCCTGATGAGCACCAATTTGAGTTCGATAGATTATACATACTATACATTTTCGATTCACTTGGTAATGCACTGAAAATAATTATTAAAAATAATTTTTAAATATAGGGACGGGTTCATGGCCAGATAACAATAAATGTAGGCATTTCATCAGGAAATAAATAAATATTTTTGAAACTAAATTAAAAGTAAGAAGCGAAAGTACTTAAAGAAACGGACTCTGAATATGACCTAAATACTTGTAAATAATCTGACGGTTAAAAAAAAGTATATACTTAAAATAAAATACATATAGACCTATGCCCACCACGTCTGAATTTCAGAAATTGACCTCAATGTTTTTTGTTTCCCATATGGAACGGTGTGTATTATAATATATTTTATAGATTTCATGTTTGGTAGCCGCAAAGTCTATTTGTATCGATAACTCAAAACAGATCAAATGGAATGTGTGTTTGTATTTTCAGCACACATTAAAAATTTACATTACAACGCTCGATTAGTTCCACAGTAGCTATTGCTTACTATTATCGTTTATATTATAAATAAATATATTATTATTATCATTTTTTAAATCAGTGTTGAACTTCAAAATCTTTGAAATATTTCACGAAAACTAAATAATGTTTTCTCCATAGGTAGTAATAGAAGACCAGCAAGCAGTAGGAGTTGAATTTGATCACATGGGTTCCACAAACACTGTGAGGGCCAAAAGGGAAGTGATTTTGTCTGCTGGGACCATCAACAGTGCACAGCTCTTAATGCTTTCAGGAATAGGTCCAAAGAAGCATCTGGAAGATATGAAAGTGAGCTATACTATTTAAGTGTTATTATTATCTTTTTTGTCACTACATAGATCTGGAAATCTGTTGACATTTATCAGTTTCTAAACCACTAGTTTAAATAATCGATATGTAATTTTTCTTTTCTTTAGGGAACAAAGGGTAACGTAAATAAGATTCACTTTGTTCTTGAGGTGAAAGCCGGATTTAGAGTTAGTGGGGCACTAGGTTGATATGTGATGCGGTCTGGTGGTATGGTATACCCATCCAATAAAACGATTTGTGGGTGGGTGGGGGAACATTTTTGAGTTCTATGAAATTGAGTTGCACTGTTTTTTTTGTAAATCTTCTGACACAGTAGTCCGAAGTCTACTTTTAATAAGTTTCAACTTAGAAAAATGACCTTTCATCACAATTTTGATAACCATCATTGACAGATATATCTTACTTTCACTTTGTAATGGACATTTTGAATGCAAATTTCTTCCAATAACATTACCCTCCAAGTTTGCACCCAAAACTGTATACATGCCTATCACTTCAGAATTACAAGTTATCCACTCTAAAAAAAAACTGTTTAGCACTTATATTTTTTTTGTCTATTTGTTTAAGTGATTTATTTCCAAACAGGTCGTTGTCACAATTTAAAAGTATTGATGCGCCTTTTTTAAGTAATCTATATTAATTTTTCTGTGTGGTTTGGGACCCTACGCTTCAGCTTATGTACCCTAAATCAGCCCCTACCTGAGGTATTACTTTGTACTAAATGAAAAATAACTTAATCATTTGTGCAACAAGGGATTACTTCCGGTTCGCTTCATAACCAACCGGCTTTTCAAGTCCACCTTCAATAAAGTTCTAAGATTCGCAGCTAGGTGAAAAAAAATTACCATCAACTGTGAAAAAGTAATCCTTACGTAAGATTTTAAATTATACATTCAAAATAAATTACAGTCGCTGAATTATTCTTTTGAAAAAAATTCGATTTACTTATGAAACATGTTGATGGAATGTTAAATGGAATATCGTATGGGACCATATTTAAGTTTTCCTAACTTACCAGGAGAAATTTTAGGTTTTCAGGACTAACAATAATATCTTAATAATATTTTAATGTTAAACTGCCATGTACATGACCTTTGTAAATGTTTACACAAAATGTGTTTCCTATCAAGGAAAAATCGTCTAGTTTTATGCTATATGCAGTTTTGACGAATAGTTTAAATACAGTTTCGCCAGCAGTTGTCATTCTTTTTAAAAAAAAATTTAATGTTTCGCAACAATATAATGAACTTATGTAAACTTTTTTTGTACACAGTGTTTAGATATTATTCTTGTAATTTTAGATTACAGTCGTAGCAGATCTACCAGTGGGTGACAACTTGCAAGATCACCCCGCCTTTCCAGTGCCTTTCCAAATAGATGCTTCCATTCCTTCAATAGACCAAAAAGTCCTTAATGCATCGAATATTTTAAAATATGTTCTTAAGAAAGAGGGTACAAATTCATATTATGATTTTTGAGAAAAGAAACAAAAAAAAGTAAATTGTCTAAAACTAAAAAGAAGAACATTTAGATGACAATTTTGTATAGTTTTTTAGGGCGTTTGCTACAGTATCAGCTGTTTAAAGTTAGTCGGTTAATGCTTACAAATGGAAATTGTTTAGTTTTTATTGAAGGAAGATAAATCACCAACTCATATATTTGACAATGGATGAAATAGGAAACCCTAATTAACCTAAAATCAATTTTTCAAAGTTGTCTTCATTTTAGTTTAACGCAGTTTACTTGTATGTTACTTTAATGGCCACGGTTATGCTCGACTTTTTAATTTTTCTCTTAATAAATTCATAGTTTTTTTTTTATTAATACTAAAAATTAAAGTATTGCTCTGAAAAAGTTTTTTTTCTTTTGGTATTTTACATTTATACAAAATTATAATTTACGTACAATCAAAACTCTGAATTGTTGTTTTGTATGTAATAGCGTTTTATTCATATCAAATTAAATTCTAATAATTAATTTCCTTATGCTTAATTTCATATCAAATAATGTAAGTCTTGAGATTATTTTTTCACGTGAAACAAAACTCCTCCCGTTTGCTATCATACATAACTTTTGTTTAAAAAATATAGTCTATATAAGTGTGTAACTAGTTCTATTTTTTTTTAAACTTCATATGCTATAAGTTAAGTTATTATAGATATCCGCGACAGAGGATTAACATACTCACAAATCAGCGGGTTGGCTATCAAGTAGTGTAAGTTCAAAAGCTGAGTTAATGTTTGCAATTTGTCTCATTTTTGAGTAGATGCTTTTTCCAAAATTGAAACTTTTGTATTCGGAGCCTTGAAAAGCATCGAATATACTAAAATATAAAGCTTACTCATATACCCTTAATATGTTGAAGTAATGTAATTATTAATTTGTGTTGATTAATGAAATAATGTTCAACGTCCTTTCGAAATTACGCAGCGTACTAGGAATCACCAGTACGACGCAGGACGGTACTACCACCAGAAAATTTCGAGGTGTCTCGAAAAGAAATAACAGTTTAACAATTCATATTATAACTTTTTTTTAATGGAATGTGAAGTTCCCAAACAAATGTAAGCTGCGCTTTTAAAAAAATCATTTTGGGTAGCATTTAATAATATAATTTGGTAAAATAATCATTAAAATTTATGAATTTGGTAGTATTTAATAATATATAGACTGACAAAAGCGTTTGAAGCAAACGTTATATTTATATACAATAATAATATGAAACACAGTATCTTGGCAAGTTATTTGAGGGGCTGACATGGGGAAGACAGTAAGTCACAAATTTCGGGTTTTTCGTTTTTTTCACGGAAAAAACAGTAAACGCTCAAGCCAATGGAATGGAATAAACAGTAAGTCAATCGGCAAAATGGTTTAGTTTCTACGAGCGACGAAAGATGGCACTTGCATGCAATCCACGATACTTGGTCTGGAGATAAAATGCTTCCCCTGTAAAATTTATTTTTTGTGACATACTCTCTTCCCCATGTCAGCCCCTCATTTTAAATATACTGCAATAAAAATCACATGCATATAAAATGAGATTACCATAAATTTGTACTTAAAATTAAAAAAAAAAAAATTGTTAATGGTGATATACAACAGTAATTGGAAAATAACTAATTTGGAATTGGAATTATTGAAAACTGATGTGTATATTTATAATGACTGTTAAATGCATATTTTGGATCACAAAAAATGCCATAATTTTGTTTTATCAATTTTATGATATGTTACTTCGAAAAAAAATTACAATGAAGAACGTATATTTGGCAGGAGTTTACACATCGACTGAAGGTGTGTCACTGATCGCTTATTTAAATGGAAACCAAAGTTCTGATGATGATGTTCCGGATTTTCAGATATCTTTTGTTGAAACTCCAAGTATAATTGCTAAAAAGCAGTATGGATTGACACCAGAAGTAAGAAATTAAAAATATTCCAATATCAATAGTTCAAATTACTCTTCACCCTGACAAATACAGTTGTTCTAGCGAAGTTTTCGTTTTTCCGAGAGAAGCTTTGAAACGCTTCAGACGGAAAAACCACAGGATGGTCATAAAATAAGTTCCCCTGTTTAAAAACATATATCGCTGAAACTAATAAAGTAATAGCACCGAATTTCATATTAAGAATATTGAAAGCACGGAGCGAAAAATATTTCAGTAAAAATATAAATAGTACCAAACATCACCGATAGGGGAAATTTTGGCGTTGGTTAATTGTAAAACAGGTTCAAAATCTAAAAAAAAAGTTGTGATTCACACACAAGTTAATTTAGTGATTAAACTCAAAATAAATAATTCTTTATTCGTCATAATCATCTCCAGGACCATATATTCTATTTCCAATGTGATGACTTTTCTTGTGGAGAATTAAGGGAAATCGATATGCGAGCTCATTTTGACGACTTTTTCTTATTTGAGATTAATCTCTAAATTAATTTTTTGTTCGTAACGCAATTTTTTTTATATAATACACTGTTAAAATTTATTACGACCTTGCACCAAAATGTGGTACACATTTAGTTGCAATCAACATTTGGCGCTTAGTTTTACCATTTTATCGTGCTACCATGCACGGATACCATTTAATTGTGAAACGTAGCAGCAACTTTAGGTGGTTGGTCGAAAAAAAAATCTAATGCTGATAATGCCTAACCACAAAACCACCCAACGTTGCATAAAACTAAATTCGAGTTTTCTTAGTACTTTAGAAGATGTACTTTTGTAGCGAAGCTAGCACCCCTCCGATCGCAAGATCGCAACTATTTTACTTTTCTTTGTCAAGTCCAGCGATCGGGCTAGAACTAGGAATCTTCTGTTGCATAGCTAAACGCCTTTATCCACTGGGCCACGACGCCCTTGTTCTTCGTTGGGAGGATATTCGCCGGATTTTTTACGTAACGACAGTGAATATTTCGGTTGCAGTTAAAGAGGTTTAATTTTTGGTTCGACCCAGATTTCACCATAATATGGTTTAATTTGTTGCAGACGTCTGTTTTGCACCAAGATATGGTACATCGTTGAAATGAAATTTTTAACTGTTTTCTGCTCGCTAACCATGTCAGAATTCCCTCTATCAGTGATTTTTGGTAGGATTTTTCCACCCGGAAATCTTTTCCCCGTGCTTTCATTATCCTTAATATAAAATTTGATGTAATTCCGTTTATTACTTTTAGCTACACATGTCTGTTAAGGGAGACCCGAGCCCCAAATCCTAATTTGTTTATTAATGAATTCAAAAATACCAATTTTTTTATATTATTAGAACATCTTTTTCTGAACAATAATCAAAAACAAAAATATCTTTAAAAAAATTATTTTTGATATTTTTGGAATTTTTTAAGCTTAAAAAGACGTTTTTTAAAAACACTTCTTTTTAAATTTTTAATGTTTTTAAATTTTTTTAATTGATTAAATAACATCAAAGTACACACTACAATCGTATGTATAGACTTTAGCAGATTTGTTTTTTAATTGTTTTTAAAAACTTATTTTAAGTTCAAAACCCAAAATATATTCAAACGTTTAAGTTTAATAATTTGTAAAAAAATAATTTATAACTTAATTTAAAAAAACTATACATACGTTTATAATACAAATATTAGAGCTTCAAAAACTAGTAACAGTTTAGTTTTAAGTTAATTATTTACAAAGCCTTAGCATTTTAAACGTGACCAGAATTTAAAAAAAATATTTTGAGTAAATGACGATTGTTGCAGACGAACAGTATGTAGAAAGATTATAAATGGCATATAAACATCTAAAAAAACATATGTTCTGTTTCTTTTACTGTTTTGAAATTTTGTATACACCTTCTCAAGTTTGTTCAGCATCGTTTTATGAAGAAAACAAAAATTAGCAATTTTTCCGGATTTTGGGGCTCGGGGCCCCCTTAACAAGGGAACATATTTTATGGCCACCTTGTTCCTCATATTTTCTTTAATGGCATCAAAAGTGATATTACTCGTCACACGTTGAAAGGGAAAGTACGATTGGGTGGTTTGAAAAACTCACTTTTGATTTTGAATAAGACTATATGGGGAAGAGTGGTCCATTGGTACGCAAAATAAATCGGTAAAAATTTTAAACAAATCGCATTTCATCTTCCGCTGCATCCATGTGAATAAAGTTTTTAACATTGCAGCTATTGGACTTACGCGACTATAAGAGTAAATGACCCCTTTCCGCCCCCTAGACATAATACGACACTCTTGGTTACGTTTATATTGTCTTTAATACACTAAGCGTTACACCTAAGCTTCCCTACAAATCTACAGTCCCTCAAATAAAACATACGATCAAGGAATATATCATAAAAAAATATCTAAATGTAAATAAAATTGCTAAAAACTTCAAACACTTGATGATTTTAAGAAGTCAACTTAAAAGAAATTGTTTGATGTATCTGCATGTAAGTGCATCGATTTTACAATTTGCGAATGCAAAAAGAAAATTCTTGTACCAGTAAGACATTTTCTGTTGGAAAGAAAGAGGTGCGGTCATTTCACTTATACAATACAATAGAAAGTTCGCGATACTTGTCAAATGATCTAAGAATTGTTGTAGATGAAGTGATACACAGACTAACGGATACTTTGACCATCTAGAAAATATTTTAACTGCCATGCTCTGGTGACGATCGATGCCGACGGGAACATGGTAGATAGCCAATAGATCAAGCAACTAGCTTTGCAATACAACGTCCTCAAAAATGCTTAGGAAGTTTAAGGTGCCGACGATAAATTTTGAGGCCAAGTTTTGGTTTGGTTTGGTTAATTAACGTCGCTCTACAGCTGCGCAGTGGGCTATTGGTGACGGTTCGGGGTGTATCTCGAACTAAAGACCCGGGAACACATACACATTCACACACACACACATTCATTCATGCACCTCGTTATTTTAGAACCATGGTCAGAAAACGAGGAAACACCTGAACTGGCACCCAACGCCTTCAATAGACGTCGGGACTTTGGACTCCGATCTGATTTATCGTGCACCAGTCCCGTATACACGCCGTTAATTTTTGCGGATGTTTTGGACGACTTTTTTATGATTTTGTAGCGAAGCTGGCAACCCTCCGATTACAAGATCACTACTTTTTACTTTTTTCTTTGTCAAGTCCATCGCCTGGCATCGAACCATGAATCTTCGTATTCCCAGCTGACGTCTTTAACCGCTCGGCCACGGAGGCCTTTTAGGCCAAGGATTACGTAGATATAATTGAATGGAAGATATTTACTTTTTCAGATACAACTTTAACAAAACCATTTATAGCAAATCCTCTAAAAGAAATTCTAGACTATTAAACTGAGACAAGCAAAAATTTCAAATTTCCTTGTCATTCCCAAGTAGTAGAAAGGTGTGTTACATTGCAAAACGAGCTTTTGTAAGTGTCAGTAGACCTGACGCATGTCAACATTAAAAAAACATTAAAAAAAACTTTTTAAATAAACTTTTAAGCCGTAGGTACTACAATTTTTATACAACAAATCTAGAATGCATGTGAAATGTGCATTTGAGTATGCTTTTTGAAGTTAAGTATACAAATTTAATATACCCTCTGTTTTCTTTGGCATAAACAATTTTGAGTCTGGTTTAAATTTTTAAAAATTTGAAATGTGCCCTTTTTAAAATAAACGATTCAATTGAAAGAGACAAAATTGTATACATCATAAAATTTACAGTGTTGGATGGTATAAAGATATAATATTCTTTTATTTCCTTTGATTTAAATTTTTAAAGTTTTAATATTCACTAGTTGGCTCTATACTAAGAGAACTAACATGTTGTGTTTAAAATAAAATCATAGTTCCTTAAAATGGTTTGTGTTCTATAAACCTTGCTTTTTTACCTTCTGTTGCATGAAAATATAATTTTAAAACTTAATAAATTAGGCAAAATGATTTTTAAAAAATAGTTAAAGTTTTAATGTATACTACAGTCAATTTATAACGTCTTTGTGTTCGGTAACTGGCACAACACTGGTCGGTTATTGATGATTTTGGTAACATATCCAAAAAAATATTAAAGACCTTATTTTAAGTCACAAAAAAACTAACACAGAGTCTTAAATATAAATCAAATACTTCCAAATTTCTGCTGATAATTTTTTGTTGTTGAATAGATATTTTACTGAAATGTTTTTACAGTTTGAAAGTCTAAACTATTCGGAAATTGGTATATTCACCACATCTATTTAGTTTAGCCTAATGACTATGCTAATAGAATGTACTAGACCAAATTAACTGGAAGTACAGTAATTAATAAAATATTTATTAATTTTAATCAATTTTCAGGCATACAAAGAGACATATAAGCCTTACGAAAATTCGACCATGTACATCTGCATGGCTCAAAACTTACATCCAAAGAGTCGAGGAACCGTCCGTCTCCAATCAAGCAATCCACACGATCCACCATTAATTGATCCTAACTATTTTGATGAGCCGAGTGATTTAAAAGACGTCGTAGAAGGTAAGATTACATAAATGTGTGTTGATCATGGAAGTGTTAAACTAAAAGAAGTGCCCTTGAAGCTTTTTTAATAGATGAAATTGAAGTAATTGTTTGAGCCGATTGGATCTTTACAATATGGCCACCACGCATATGCAGTATGATTGGTAAGTAAAAAAAGAGGTTCTGTCAAAATGCAGCAAAATGAAAACCTTCCATTAATTCAGCCTATTTGGGAATTCTCGCCAGTAGCCGTCTTGGACCACCTTTATTTCCACAGAACTAGAAGGCACTTCTTTAATATCGTACTTCCATGATGCTATTGCTATTAACGTTTCATTTTCCAAGGACCAGTCTACACTCTTTTTAAACTCTACGGCCCAGTCTACACTAATGTCAAATGCGCAATAGCATGAATCTTAAAATAAAAGTTTTATAACTCAAAATATAAACATTTTCTTTTGTTGCATAAATACCCTAATATGCAAGAAATAGTTTGATTAAAAATACAAACACATTAGGAAAAATTGATAACTATATTTCTTGACAGCATAAAAACTGTTTATTCTTTTTGTTTTCAAAAGAAGTTCCAGTGATGAGAGAACATACTTTTCGGTGACTTTTAGCATGTACTTTGCGTTGATTTTCAATGTCAAGATCTTTAAGTTGATTGGTAAATATTGAAGTTCCTCTGTCATTGTTATGCTTGATTGAGGCATCTATTTGAAAGTTACCAAAGTAGTGGATATGTAGGTTCCATTTCAAACAAAAGATTCGATTACACGACCAAAATTATTGTTTTGGCCGAGGGTTGCGACCCATATGGCTTTGAATCACACGATATCGCGTTCAATCACAATTCTTCAATTGGAATATGCGATTTGAATTCATTCACGTAATCCGGTACGGTATTGTATAATGTAACACTGCACCGGCACCGATTTTCTCGGTATGTGAAAAAGCGGTCATAAGTTGTTGTTTATGGTGCACTCTATAGATGAAGAAAATCTTAGATCATGTCCAAAATACAACATTATCTGAGCAGGCGAGTTGCTATTACTTAATAAAAAATGTCATAAGGAACTAATTTCCCTCTTTAAATTTGTCTTTTGTGAAATTTTTCCCTAAAAATACTTAATGAAGTTAATTTCCTCCTAATGATGACGTGTAACTGCCCATACAAATAGTTTATCATTGCTTCCTTCGTATAATATTCAACTATTAATCTTTAAACTGTATGACTATTTTGTAATTAGCTTGAGTCTTTTTTTGTAAATGTAATAATTTTCTTCCTTTTAAAACTAGCAATAAAAAAATTCCGGGATTTGTCACTGAAACGCTGGTTGAAAATCTCTTTTCGTCCCGATTTGTAACAAACGACTACTGGAGCACACATTGAAACATTTTTAATTTTGCACGAAAACCAATTTGATACTTCCTATTATAAATATAAAAACACTGTAAATGCTTATATTGTTTTTAGAATATAAAAATGGTGTGTTAATTAATTTATATTATATAATATATATTAAAGTTTAATTTATACTTTCAACACATACTTTTTTTTTTACAAAAATATTTTTTTATTTATATCAGTACTGAAGGTTCTCAAAAGTCATCCTTATGCTTCAAATTTGAAAATTATTTCAAAACAGTTAATTTTTATTAACTTTTATATTATGTGTACTACTGGAAAAACTGGAGATCCTCGAACGGATATACACGTTTGTATCCATCAGGTGAGAAGAAACTGAATGCATGGAAGCCACTCAAACGCAATATCGACAAGTGACTATTCTTTTTAATGTGCAAATGTACTTTTAGGGATACCCTGTATATTCAACTATTATTAAACAATACCATATATCAACCGTATAGATATTTAATAAGCTTGTGTCTTTTTCTTTATGTAGCATGATTTTCTTTTTTTTAAAAACTAGCAATGGAAATGTGCACCAATATTGCGACAAGTGAACCAATGACGAAAAAAGTTGGATCCAAGATCATGGACAATTCAGTGCTCGATTGTAGCAACGCCTCTTCTATTGGCGATTTCTATGAATGCTCAGCTAGAACTATTATTCTCACAACCAACCATCCAGTTGGAACAGCCAAAATGGGAGATCCAAAAGACCCAACCACTGTTGTTGACCCACAATTGAGGTGACTCATATTTGCTATTTTCATTTTGTTCAGGTGTTGCTATAATTGGGGACGAAATTTCTCGATACTAAGAATTTATTTCGTAAATATGATCGTTTCGTCAAAAAATACAGTTGTCGAAAAATAAAAAAAAATGCATAAATGCAATGGGTGACGAATATAAACTTTAATGGAATTTGATTATTCTTAATACTTTTATAAAATTAATATGTTATTACTTTTAAATTTTGTGTATTTTGGTAACTAACTTCGGTAATGTTGTGTAATTATGTAATCCGATGACATAATGCTAGATTTAAAGAATTTAAAAGTTGCAGATTATCGGTAATCAATCAACTCTTAAATTTAGAATAGTTCCACAGGTAAGATTCCTCTTTCACATAAGACATCATGGTAGAGAGTCGTAATCGACCACACATTATTTCGAATACATGGAAATGCTAATTTGTATCCCTGCATTATCAAATTTTATCATTCACGCTCGGTACATTCAAATTTCTCCTTTCCAACCCAACCCAACCGCGAAAGAGAAGCTTGCAGGTTTTAATCAGGTTTTACTTGCAGGTTTTACTGTCGTTACGTAAACAGAGCGCATTAAGTTGTAGGTCTTTTAATGATCTGTAGATACCCCAACCAACGTCGCTACGAACATCCAAAAAGGGGTTTTAGACCCCCTTAAATCCGATCGATCGGAACAAAAATAGCTTACTTTTCCTATTTAAGGTATAAGGAACAACTTTGCCAAATTTCTTCTCCATAGGTATACGGGAAGTTGGAGAATTAGTGATGAGTGAATGAGTGGGGTTTTTCGAATTTATATGTATAGACTAGCAAAAGTATCCGTTCTTCGCACGAGGATAAATAAAATAACGACAAATGACAGAAAATATATACATTTCCTCTCCTCCCATGGAAAATCACATATATCATTTTAGAATTCCCCCTTAAAATATTGTTATAAAGCTGTTTTTTTATAATTTAAAATATTTTTAAAAATTGAAGTTAAAAAAGTAAAAATATCTCTATACTACTTGGTTGCTCATACACCGATAAAAATCCTATAACTTTTTAGTTTATCTCTTATAAGGTATACAGTTTTAAAAATTAAACATTCCTGCACAAAAATACTTTTAGAAATTAATAGGAATTTCCTTTCGGTATGAGTAGTTTCGGTACATAGTTGCATGAAATACCATAGTAAAAAACGACATATGTAAATTCCTTAACTCCAAGTGGAATCAGTTGATGGGTATAAATAATATACTATCGTGTAGACGAAAGTCAGAAGTTTTTCACTGGCTGATTTTTAAGCCATTCCCCCACCCCCTTTTGGGTTTGTACCAGGTGAAAAGGAGTGTACCGTTATCATTAATTCAACGTGGAATCAGCCTATATGGATAAATGACATACCATCGTGTAAAGGAAGATGTTACGTTTCAACCATGTAGGCCATTTATCCTCTCCCCCTCTCAACCTTGTATCGAGTAAAGCCCAATACAGTGCGGTCTGTACATACCCGATTTTTTTTTAACATGAATGTCGCAATTTATTCAGGAAATGACTATAATTATATTTTAATTTTTCGATGAAATTTTAATTACTGAACTCATTATTATCGTCAGAAAACGTGCATTATAACAGTATTTTATAGGAATAAGTATTTACATAAAACTATTATTTTTTTTATCTAAGGAAATAAATATTAAATTAAATAATAAACAAAGCGCTATGATCTTCATTTTTGCATTATTTTTTTTACAAATTTCATCAAGAAAGGTTTTTATTAAATTGGTGTTTTAAAGCTACAACTTCAAATGTGAATTTAACGAAAATAGTATGTTTTAAAATACTACACAACTTCCTTTTACTATGTCCAAATACCCATGTTTTAAAGAATTTCCATGAATGCTATTATTACAGAAGAATAATCACCTATTTTAAATTTAAGAAGAAAAAAAAAATTCCGTATCAATGTATTAAAAATTCAGTAATAATCATTTTGTTAAACTATTTTTCCTAAACTTTTTATTTTGTGATACTATTGTTGCATTCGCATCGAAATTTACCTGTCATATAAATATTTATAAATTTTCTACATCAAAATAAAGCCAAGATGTACTTTATCTAAAGAATAAACCGTTATAACTTGACGATAGTTTAGCAAACGGGGCAGCATATTATAATCTCCCCATGTACTTTCAATCATTCAGAACATTCATTCAGAACAATAATTCAGAACATTTAATTCTTAATGATCGCCATTTATTGTTTTGAAAGGAAATATTCATTGGCCCATTAAATAAAATATTTATTTTCTCAATTATCTTTATTATCTGTAGAATTTTATTCTTTAATAACATTAAAAAGTCATATAGAGTTAAAAATTCACAGTGAAACTAAGCTTTGTACAATTTTAAAAAAAATACTTGCACAAAATATTTTTAAATAAATAAAATGGGCGTTCATACACAAAATACTCGCATTTTGGAAGAATTGTTCTGAAATTTCAATCTAAGATAATTAAATAGAGTTACAATTAACCTGTATACAATCAAAACAAAAGAGATAATTCAATTATAACATTTTAAAACAATTCTAAACCATTTCCCTAAGATAAAATTCTGGTTGTTTTAATTTTTGAATGAATCCGTATTGTAATAAAAAGCTCAAAGTGCAGTCGTTTTTCAATAATTATTAAGTCAAACAAATCCTATGACGTCATTTTTATAGTGTCAATAACGAAATTTTTTAATTTAAATTGCATACGATATGGTTATCTATGTTAAGTCAATGGAAACATACGAATGGAACATCGTACAAACTTAAAAATTACCACAAAAATTGTCTATTTTTTCATGTAAAGTATTCTGTAAATTTTAAAAAGCTACGTTTTGTAGTTATGGAGTATTCCGTGTAAAGATTGGCATTCTAATTGGTTTATAATTTTTTTTATATTATATTTTCCGCTTTCCTCCGTTGATTTTAACTAATTTTACTGTTGCCACTTTGTGAAACTTTGCTGACGTACGATAAAAAATGTCATAACATTCGAATGGAACATCGTAGAGACTTAAAAATAGTCACGTTGAAATTCTTATTTTTTGAACTAACTATTTTGTAAATTTCAAAGCTTTGCGTTTTGCAGTTACGAAGCCTATAATATGCTGACAAACCAACAGACATCCGGACATATTTTGGAGATTTCAGATTTATATATAAGATTTGCATGTTTAATATAACGTTTTAATGGGTTAAAGTTGGTGCGGATTTTAATATGAAGATAGTCCCATATGCAATTTTTTTTGTATATCAATGTGTAGTAGACTTGATTCCATACAAAATGGTATATTAAGTTTAGCTCTACTATATAAACTAACGAAATAATCATTGGTGGTTCGTTTTTTTCTCCCGGCTGTACCATGCTGAGTTTATGGGTTTTACCTTTTAGGGTATTTATTCGTATTGATTTGTGAATTTGAAAATGTATAACTACGTTTGAAATGTTTTATTGGCAATAACTTAACGTTCCTTATGTCCAGATATACGGAATTAAATAACTTTAATAACTTGAAAAACTTGAAAATTGTAAAACAATGCCTAATACTAAATGAATACTTATTTAAGTTATATAACACTCGAATCAAGCAGACAAAGAAACATAATCTGTGAAATATAACTATTTTTATTGAAAATCTAATTAATAGTGAGGACAAGTTATATATATATCAAGTTACAAATATTGACTTCATTCGATGAACGTTTTAGTTACAGAATGATAAATATGTTTTAAGCGAACAGCAGTAGTGGCGAAATGCTTGAGCGACGCTTTGGGAAGAAGTCAGGACAAGGTGTCCGATCAGATATCAAGTCCAGTGTCAGGTGTCAAGTCCGGTGTCGAAATCGGGTGTCAAGTCGGGTGTCAAAATCGGGTGTCAAATCCAGGTGTCAAGTCCGGTGTCAAAATCAGGTGTCCAATCCGGTGTCAAAATTCGGTGTCAAAATCAGGTGTCAAGTCCGGTGTCAACATCCAAATCAAATCAGATGCCAAATTAAATGCCCAGTCATCTTATCAGTTGCAAAAGTAATACTCAATATAAAAAAGGCATATAAAAACAACACATCATACAATTCTGTGGCTCCAAAATTCCAATATTTACAAATTTATTCACAAAAAACAAATAGGAGCACACAGTTTCAAGAAGCAGCTCTAGCAGCTCTTAAACAGTTGTCGAATGCGGCTGAACTTCTTTTTAAAACTCTTCCACTTTTTCTTCGGTTTGGAAGTAGATGCTGAAGGCTGCATCTGGTGTGGAAGAGATTCGATGAGCAATGGAGGAAGCGGTGGATTCATCTGGGTGCAGTGATCCCCGAAATGTTCCTCGTCATCATGTGATCGAGAAGTTGGCACTATTTTCACTTCGGCCACTTCTGGAATGGGTTCCAAAGAGCATTTGAAGACGATCTTGGATCTGTATTTGCCAAGATGTCTTCTTTTGTGGTGCTCGATAAACCAGTCGGACACCTGTGGCATGTAAAAGCCAACCCTTCTGTCTTTTCTGGGTGGCTTGACTGAAGGAACCCGGATCACATCAAAAGTAGGCATGGAAACCTCTTCAAAATCCAACATCCGCACTTTCTCATGGAGCACCATAAAGAAAGTGTAAAACGCAGTGACAATAAACAAGGTCACGCTCTGTGTGAGTATCATTTTAAAGAAACTCAGAATCGCAAGGATTCTAAAAACGAAGAAAGCAAATCTGTCTGCCATTTTAACTTGTCAAACGCAAGGATACCAGACAGTTAAATACAATGAAATCTGGAGCTTTCTACGAATCTCAACTTCTTCTTGTCATTGCTTTGTTGCATTTGGGGCATTGTTGTATTACGTTCCGTTTGTTGCAATTAGAATATAATGAAATAAATAGATATCAGTTTGTAATAGCAATAATTAAATTTAGATAATTGAAAGTATTAGTTCAAGTTCAATTACTTTGTTGCAAGATGATCGATATTGTGTTGCAATATGTACGATTTTTATAGCTACAAACCAGTAGTATAATAAGTCGAAAAAGTTAATTATAAGTAACTTCAAAGAAAAAAATATTTTTATTTCCATACATATTTTTTTTTTAAATTTAAATATACAGAATTTTTTTATTCATATATATATATATATATATATATATACTATATTTTTTCCCCATATATATATATTAGAATTTTTTTTATATATTCGTAATTTATTTTCTCTTATAATAGAATGTTTATTGATATGTACTAGAATTTTTATTTCATAATAATTGAATAAAAATTAAAAGTTGAACAACATCAAATATCACCAGATGACTCTCTCTAAATGCTTCTATGCAAGTATTAATTTTAATATTTTACTATCAAACAATCCCCTCATTGCTTATTAAAAATAACTCTTTATTTAAAAATAACTATTCATTTAAAAAGTCAATGCCCGTCTGTCTTTTATAAGTACACAGTCAGCATAAGGATCGTTTTTTTTTTTACGTCACTCACTTTTAAAGAAAGAGTAGCGTCTTAACTTACAAAACGTATGGGAAAGCTGTTATATTTAACCTGTTCTTTGTGCACCTTACTCACGCCCCCTTGTGTTTTCGAGAGGAGGGGGGCAGTGGCGGCTCGTGCACTAGAGCAAGTACAGCCGGGCTGCACCTAATTTTATTAGTGTATTTTAAAACTAAGATATGTTACTAATTTTCTTAAATGAAGATTATAATTGGAAATGAAATTTCTAAGGTAAGTAACAAATATCTCCGATAAATAGCAAACCTGTTGCCGTAATGCACAAATTCAGGAGGGAAAAAAACTCCCTTCAATCAAAACTGCAGCCCAAAAGCGAAGTTAGAAATCGGTTGCATCGTTGCCATAACAATCTTACGTAGTATGACTTCGCCTACACGCTAAAATGGAGGATATGACGACATAAATGCAGCCAAAAAGGATTTTTTCAACTCTGCTGTACTTGGGATTTCGTTAAAATGATTGGCTCCTGCGTGAATCGACGAGGCGGGGTGGGCGGACAACGATAATTTCGAAGAATCTCTAAAAGCGGAAATAGTTTTCGATAAGTTTACACGTGTGTTGTTGTTTCTTTACTTAAATTAATATTAAAATTGACCGATTCGCAAGTTTAAAAGAAAGGAGGATAGATTTAATTTTCAAAAAATAAATAAGTGTTTTCTATTTTTTCCACGTGTTATCTTTCATAACAGTTGAAGGGAAACTTTGATTTGAATTTCAGTAATACATTTTAAAGAACGTCCGTTCATGTATGGTTAGTGTGTTGTGTGTGTGGGGGGGGGGGGGGGGGGGAGGGTTACATGATTTCGGCTGCACTAACATTTTCGACCACGGGCCACCACTGGTTTTAGCACCTCATTACTGCCTTTTGGTCCTTATTTTAATTAATAAATCTAGGTATTTATTTTGTTGCAAGCAAGACAAAAAGTAGAATTCGAAACTAAAATGTTATTGTTTGTTGCACCAATTGCAATGTATTATTGCCTCCTTCCTATTATCCCTCCTTCTTTCCTGTCTCATACCCGAGTAATTTCTGTGATTCGGTTTATAGTACTTCAACATTTATGAAACAAACGAGAGGGAGAGAACCAATACATTGCAAAACCTACGATAAATCCCAAATCCTAATTCGTTTATTAATTAATTCAGAAATACCAGTTATTTTTATTATTAGAACATCTTTTTCTGAACAATAATCAAAAATAAAAATATATTTTTAAAAAATATTTTTTGTTGTTGCATTTTTTAAGCTTAAAAACACTTTTTTTTAAAACACTACTCCTCTTTCAATTTTTAATGTTTTTAAATTTTATTAACTGATTAAATAATGTCGCAGTACAAACTACAAACGTATGAATAGACTTTTGCAGATTGTGTTTTAATTGTCTAAAAAAACTTATTTTAAATTCCAAACTCAAAAAAATATTCAATTTTTTAAGTTTAATAATTTGCAAAATAATAATTAATAACTTAATTTAAAAAATCTATACATACGTTTATGAAACAAATATTAGAGCTTCCAAAACTATTAACAGTTTAGTTGTAAGTTAATTATTTACAAAGCCTTAGCCTTTTTAACGTGACCAAAATTAAAAAACAATATTTTCAGTAAATGACGATTTGTTGCTGACGAAAAGTTGTAGAAATATGATAAATGGTATATAAACATCTAAAAAAACATATGTTCTGTTTCTGTTAGTGTTTTGAAAATTTGTACACATCTTCTTAAGTACGTTTAGCATCGTTTTATGAAGAAAAAGAAAAAAAAATTAGCAATTTTTTTCGGATTTTGGGGCTCGGGTCCCCCTTAGTACTCGGAAATATCTAAATATCTCCGCACTAGTCATACCTTTTGACATCTCGATATCATTTTGTACTCTGTAAACTGCTCTTTCAACATGTTTAAATTTTCTATGTCACAATAGAACTTTATAAAGTTATTTAGGCCTCATAGTGAAATATGCGAAAAATGGTCACTTTCCATTTTACGAAATTTTTAAACAAATGTCTGAAACCGTCATTTAAGTCAAATATAATTGTAGAACTCGTCAATCTGCCGACGTCAGCTGTGTCCGGAACCATTACAAAGACATGCTGACGTCAATTATTATATTTTCACTGTGTGTATTATCATTCCTCCTCAAATAAGTCATATTTGCAATGCAATATGTGTTTGTAAAGAAAACTTGTCCGAATACTATATACATATTTCAAAAACTCTTACAATATAACCTTTAATATAAGAATTTTTATTTCCAGGGTAAAAAATGTAAAAGGCCTTCGCGTTGTGGATGCTTCCATCATGCCCACTTTGCCATTCGGAGGCACCAACATCCCAGCCATTATGGTAGGGGAGAAGGGATCGGACATCATTAAGAAGACAATTGATTGCGGCACTCAGATTCCAACGTCAACTCTGAGTACTGAGAGTACAACGAGTACTACGAGTTCTCCGGACAATACAAATGAGGGGGGTTTCTTCAGATGGGTGTACGATTGGTTTATTTTCCTGATAATATCTCCGTTTTACATTGTACGCAGTATAGCATATTGGACCGTGAATCTGGTTACTTCTATGTTTTACACCCCGTCCATTACGGTGGGTAATAATGGATCGGACATTATCACGACGCCAAATGATACTCAGATTCCATCCACAAGTCAGAATAATTCAACATCTGTGAATTATGAAAACCAAGGGGGGTACTTAAGATGGGTATATGATTGGTTTATTTATCTGATATTATCTCCGTTTTACATAGCAAATGGTACCTGGAATCTGGTTACTTCTCCGTTTTACACCCCGTCCGTTACGGTGGGTGATGTGGGGACGGACATCATAAAGACGCCAAATGTTACTAAGATTCCGTTGATAACCGTTGATTCGATATCTACAAACTTACCGAGGGTTATCTGAAACAGTTCAGTAGGTGTGTATGCCCGTTTAAAGTTGTTGGCAGTTTAGCGAATGTATTCAATTATTTGATTACTTTTAATGGTTTAATTAAAGGTTAAGTGACCGTAATTTTTTAATGTTAAAGCGGATTAAGGAATGACTTTTTAAATCAATTTTAAAAAAAAAGAAGAAAAATATATAATAAAAATTTTAATGACTTTTTATTTTAATACGTAATTATGTCTGTTCATTTATAAAATATATCCATAAATAAATTATTAATACCTATTATTATGGAATGACTTAATTTGTTATGCAGGGAATATCATGTATTTAAATATATATATTTTCAATTTATTTCAATAGTTAGTTTTAAGTAAAAAATACTTTATCTGTAAGATATTTTGCATGGTATTGTTTAAGATCAAGCAATACATATTAGTTATTATAAGCAGTGAAAGAAACGAGAATATTTATGTGTAAAGTCCACACTATCAATTTTAAGTTTTAATTATAACTGTATACTATTCAGTTTTTCGAAATTTCTTTAGAATTTAAAACAAAATAAACAATTTTACAAAATACAAGATTAATTATTAAAATAATCGATTAGTCGACCAAACTTTGAATTCATTTATAAAATATTGTATTGTTTTCATATGTACTCAAATTAAGAAACGCACGAAAAAATTTCGAGTGTCATAACAAACGCACAGCTCTGTTACCTTAAATAAGCAAATATTGTTTAATAAATGTTTCCAATTATAAAATTGTTAATATTGTTTATATATCACTGTAAAACATATGAATATCTTTTGTGTATTACAAAAACTGTATTTATAATTATTTGACCCCTTTAATATGCTTTAATGTATTAAAAATTATGTAAAATAAACTTTGCAAAAGAAAAATTAATATATTTTTTTTAAATTTTGCGTGTCGCCAAATAAAAATGTTTAGACTAGGTTAGCATTTATTAACATTCTTTAAATGTATGAAATAAATAAATGTGTTTTTCAAAGCATAATTTGGTATTTGTAAAGATTATAATTAAATTTCAATGCGAAAAGTACAAGTTAAATATTGGTTTCGTTTTAGAGTAATTTTTTAATAAGAATCTTGCAAGTAAGTTCAGTCAGTATCTTTGCGGACTATTTGAAAATGATGGGTACCTTCAGTTGCAGGGGCAGGGCGATTTATTTAAAAATGGGTTAAAATTCAGAATGGACTAAAATTAACTAGTAGTTCTAGAAAAGGAAGACCTTGGGGAAAAAAACCCAAATTTACATCAATTTTAATGATTTCAGTTAATACTTCATGACAAACATGAAGAACATCGATAAATAGCGCAACAAACATACGAATTTACAGGCAATCGTATGAAATGCTGAAATGTCGTTTTAAAACAGGAACCACGCTAAGTCTCCTCAATAAATGTGAGGTTTCACAAATGGGACATAATAATTGAAAAGTTTCTTATAATCTACAAGGTGCTGACATAAATTAATTTAGTATTCTAGTGAGTTGGTTTATGGAAAATTTGGGATAACATGTAAAACGGCGAATATAACGTTAGGATTTAGGAATGTATCATCTAATTTCAGAGTACTTTGGGAATAAAATATATGACTAATTATTAAATAAGTTGCCTTATGTATGATATCAAATTGAAATAGAATAACACTACAACTATGGTCTAACATGCAAGATCCGTAGTGCCCAATATTGGAATATTGTTGTGGTGTGAATTTATTTTAGTTTAGGGAGCTAGAAATCAATGTAAATGTACTAAAAATTAAAACAAAAATTGTGGAATTGTTTTACAATTTTTTAGATTTAATGTTTTGAAACGTTACCTTTATTGTATAAAATGAAACAAACTTGTCGGATAGGATCTATCCCAAATAAATACATCTTATTTTATTTAATGTTCGAATGACGAAGGCTAATTATAAGCTTGAATATCACTATTCAAACATTCATGAGGACATACGGGCTCTATACATTACATATAGTCCAATCAAATAAAAATATATTGAAATTTTGAAGCTTAGCAGTTATGTTTATTGAAGTGTATTATTAAAAATACTAAAATTCAACCCCTCTACCAATTGACATCGAGCCGCCATCTTGAAAGAATGGCTCAATTGATTTTTCGTAAATAATTCACTTAATATGCATTTTAGAACAAAACTTTTAGCTACAAAATTGATCCTGAGGAATTTACCTATAACATATATCCTACAGTTTTCTTCTATGACTTATTTTCAGGCACTAGAACGCTCGTAAGTGCAGCCCACATTTATGCATAACAATAATACATATTACAATTAATTTCATTATTAAAGATAATAAAAAAGGTTTGTGCTCTTAAGAAACATACCAGCACGTAAACAACGCTTTATGTAACAATCGCTAAGCATTGGCAATATAATTGTGTGTTTTTTATAATGAACTCTGAACTCTCTACTGAAAAAGAAATGTAGGAAGATGGAAATAAGCTATAAAATGTAAAACAAATAGGTTAAGAAGTAAATTAAGATTGTTGTGGTAATGAAAGAGATTACGTTTAGAAATAATCTTCTTGCATTAGGAAAGGAGAATATTTTTATTTTTAAGATATCTTCTGATCTTCTGCGTGAAATGTTAACACATTTCTACCAATCGTAAGTCTAATAAAGAAGTCGCAATGACCTAGGATGATTGGGAAGCATTAGCAATTCGTTTACAATATATAAGAGGAATTGATTTTTGATTCACCACAGCTGAAAATCTAGCAAATACAATGATATGCTCAATAGAGTGGAGTGAAAAAACAAAATGTAATGAATGTGATGTAACAGTGAGGATATGTTGTCTTTGAAATATATTATTTACCTTGCGAAAGCATTTTCGTATCAAATAATATTTAGAGATTCCACTCAGACCACCATGAAGCTTACCGATAGTGCGCAAAAATGTAATAATATCGTAATGCACTATAGGGTTAGAAAAATGTATTAGAATTTAATACTGTGGAAACTTTAGCTTTAATACAGGTTCGTGTTTTTAATATATGCAAGTTGACACAAATAAAATCATTTACTTACATTGTTAGAGAAAACTTGAAACTACGCCCAGAGGATTAACTTTATGATACAATGTCAAATTTATTTATAATATAGAACAAGATATAAGTAATTATGAATCCAGCTGCAACAGCTCATAAGAGTTTTCAATTGAAACTAAAAATGGTAGTAAAAATTCTTATGTTTTTCAGACCTTAAACTATAACCACAATGCAAACAACTGAATTCGATGGGTGATTTGATTATTAATGATATTCTGCTTTAGCATTAAATTGTTTAAACTACAATATTACGTTAATATATCCATATCTCTTGGTTGCACCACAAAACTGCAGCTGCTGCCTTTACGACTCATTTAAGCGTCGTTCCACCTATTAAGTATGACATGGGTACTTTGGGAAGTTAAACACTTCAGGTACGCCATCAAGCACTGTTAGTTTAAAAGCTTCACCTGAAATTCTCCTGGCAAGTGGATGTTCCTTTTCCGCACTCAATTCTGCAATAAATGAGTTTATGATTGAGCTTGGAAGTTAAAATCTGGAATTTACAGAATCCAATGGATTTCCTTACTCTTGAGGCTAAGATCTGAGGCAGACTAAGCTCCCTGAAGAATTTTTGATGATGTGTAATCATTGCTAATAGTATATTTTCTGAACAACCAAAAACACTATTACGCTGAATCACAGGATCATCGCTTAGTTTTCATTTTAGTAATGTAAATTCTTTATTATTTTAAAGACAAAATTGAAAACCATCTTTGAACGAGTGGTGAACCTTAATACTACAACACACCGGTACATAAACTTTAGTAACGTATTCTGCTAGCGTGTATAAATTCTGTAATGGATTATTATCGATTGCAACGTATAAACGCAAAATTTTATTTGCAGTCGTCAACCGCCTTGAGTAGAAAAATGCTCCAGGTTCTAGTTCTGATGAACTTGCTTCGTAAATATAAAATAAATAATGTTGATCAGTGATTAACTTTTTAAAATTATTAGTTCTGGCAGGTTAATTGGAATTTTCTCAAACGATGCAATTTGCAACTGTTCACAATTGCGAATGTTTTTCCAATAATACCAGAGAAATCATGAGACCATATAGTTTTGCAGTCTAAGTGTCCAAGTAGATGTTTTAACAGAAACTCGTTTGAATGGAGTTGACAAACTTATCACAGTAAGGTTTTTTTAAATAAAAATTCGAGAAACCTTATTACTCAGTATTTACGTCGGTTCTATCACAACCGACGAATTCAATGATATCAGTAGAAATTCCGCTTTCTGTTAGATATACAGTTATGCTCTTAGTGATTTTTTTCGTTGAGCCACTGATCAGAGTAACATGTTCTTCAAATACTGTTTTATCCCCAGCATTTTTCCCCAGCATTTTTTCCCCATCTAAACTTGCAAGTTGTAACGTCTTGTCCTTTCAGCCATCAAGGTACAATCCACGTAGTAATGTCGGTATTTCATTCTCTTGTATGCTCTGCTTTTCCTCTCTCATTATTTTGTTGCGTTCAATCACGCTTGATCCATAAGTAAACCCTTGAACTACGGCACTTGAGATTGTTGTTGCTGCTCTGTCGGATGCACCATATCTGTTACATTCCCGTGCCAACGTTGGTAAAAGAAGTCAAATGATGAATGAATAGCTAAAATAAAGATATTTTAGCTCTGTCTTATTGATACCAAATGCAAACTTTCCTGCCATGTTAGAAATTGAATTTGGGTGATAAAACTTATCTATGTTACAGAGATACAAAAAAAGAGCAAATTTTGTAAAATTCAAGGTCAGAGTGGAACTTCAAGATAAAAAGACAGAACAAAACTATTTTAGCTCTGTCTTTGTGGTACCAAATGACAACTTTTCCGTACTATTAAAAATTAGAATTCGAAAAAAAGAATTTTTGCCTATACTTTCACTCCACTCTAATGCTCAGTTATAAGTAATTGAGAGAACCAGTCTTCTTGTGTATCGATAATGATAATGATTTATACAAGCTATAATTGCGATAAATGAAATTTTTTTAATTTATGAGAATTCTACTTCCTTTGGTGATATAGTTGTTGTTAAATGCAAATGACTAAACTCTTTATTAAGGTCAAGTGACCGGCACGCTAAACAAGCAACCACCAAATATAATATTGAAATAGGGATAAAATGGCGAAGAGAACAAATTAAAACAATAGTAAAACAAGAAATGAAAATAAAATGACAACAAAGATTGGAAAATACAGAGAAGGGAAAGCGACTTTATCGAGTAATACCGACAGTCGACAGCTCAAGCTCTCTCTGGACATGGTGCCGTCCCAACTGATCAAAACAGATTTTTCAACAAAAGCAATAGCTGCATCTGCGGACAGCGTGGAACCAGACATCGTGTACTTCTCAAATGCAAAGAATACAAAGAAATAAAGGACAAATACTGCAGCAATAGAAACACAATAACCTCAATCTTCAAGGAAGCCGGCCCAATCCAGGGAGTGTACCTAATCATGAGCAGGCAGCTCGAAAGGATGGTATAACCCCGGCCAGAGTGAAGGTGGGATATTCACCTTTTTGTTTAGTTACTTTGTACAGTGGCAAGCTACAAGTCCCAGTGTAGTCAACACTAAATTTATTTTGTTTATTTCCCAAGTGATGGAATTGTAAATATGTTAAAGTTTATTGTATTATAATGTAAAGTGTGTGCTAAGTGTATAATTCTTCTCAAAATGTAAAAAATAATGCCTGAAAAAAATCCAATTGTAAATAGATTAGCGCTTTTCAAAATGTAACTAAATATAAGACTGTAATTAATATTTATCAATAAAAGACAAAGAAGACCAGTCAAGGAAACAAAATTATTTATCAATTACGTTAATCTAAAATCCGAAATCGAGTGCTGTAGCAACGGCCAACTATTCAAACATACTGCGGAAATTCCTTTTTTCCTCTATCTTTTCTATTATCTTGAAAAAGTGAGAACGAATTCAAATAAAAATTAGATCCACTCAATCCCAGAGATATATTGGTCCTAAGTCACGCATACTCGACTGAGTCAGAAAAGCTTGTCAGAATTTGAACAACAAATATGTAAGAATCAATTTGAAAAACGAATGAACTTATTCAACCGGAAAAGGAATCAGTATAAATTACTTTCATAAAAATTTTGAAAATTCTTGTAAAAATGTGAGAGTGTGAAAATTATGTGACCATTATCTTGAACGCCGCCCCCCCCCCCACACACACCGTGCTATCACTACCCGGAATTAAATGTAAGTATTCCTCGGTATGCAGAATGGGCGTGTATGAACGTCAATGAATATTTAACTTTTCTAACAATCCAGATAAACTTTAAATTCATAAAAAAATAAGCTATGGAGGGTGTTTTGGACAGCTACATATTTTAAAATAATTAAAATTTAAAAATATATAAATTCGTAGATTGGAAATATAGGGAATGCTACTTGCAGAAAAAATGACTTTCCAATTTTGGACAAACCTTAGAAAAATAATTATTGTTTTTGTCAAATCACAAAAGTGAAATTACTAGAAATGGTTTACAGGGCGTTAACGCAATGTCTAGAAACAAAAAAGAAAAATGGAGGAGTGTACAATTTAGTGGGGCGGGGGGGGGGGGGGTGACGAGTCCCCTAGTTCCATAAATTCAACCCAAAAATTAAGGTTTATAGGAACCTTTTAATTATTACTTTTACTACTCGGTTAAGAAGAACTAACACTGCTGTAATTGCAAACTCAAATCTTGCCACTCATTTTAAACTCATTTCGAAATGTCAGACTGACTTGTAACTTACCGTATGTATATAATTCAGGTTATATATTTAGTCATAGTAATTGCATGGATTCTATTTTATGTTGAAAACTTGCATATGTAATGATACCACACCGAGAACTAAAGCATTGGAGTAGTCGGTGACCAGAAATCAGAGTTATAGCAGTAGTATAGGAGAAAAGTAATACTCATTGGCTATTATACGTCACGGGGCACCTACATCCGTGAAATCAAAACCGACTGAAAAAGAAATGCGTCTCTTAACTATTAAGCTAACTACACTGTAACTAATTAAATTATTATACATTTTTTATCAATTTAAGTAAATAATAACATTTATTTAAGCAATTGGTTTACTAGTGATATTTAAAATGAATTTTATTTTGATTTAAAGTAGATAAATTTTGCCTCCAATTTGCCAAATATTGATTTATTAATATGGATGAATTAAGAATATTTATAATATAAGAACTATGCATTCGTGAAGTAAGCGCTTAAATTATAATTTTGTAGCATGTTAATCTATGGCTGTGGATGTTTTCGAGATGTAGTTCGACCAGGTGGTGGTGCTGCTAAACTGGAACCATATATAAAAAAGTTCGGTTTTTATTTTTTTTACAGGGATTGAGTAATAACCTCCATTCCTGCTATCTCCCAACTCCATGTTCGTAACAAATCAAACACATGGACTGTTTTTAAAATAATTTAATTTTCACAAAATATACGCAGTTATTTCGAGTACTAAGTTATTAAGATTTTTAATACATTTTGCCAATGTTTTCAAAAACTTTATTATTGTAGTGGGTAGTTACTTGACGTAGAATTTAAATCCCTTTTTCATCCATAACATGGTATTTTTTAGTGACACAGAAATATTTCTTAAATCAACACACATTTTCGAAATATTGCTTAATAATAGCTTGCGCCAATAAGATAAAATATTTAGGTTAATAAAGCTAAAGATTAAACATTCATAATCTATTAATTTCCATATAGATTAATAATGAACGGCCTGTGGCAATAAGATCACGTAGCTCATCTTATTATTTCTATATTTCAAGGTTTACTTAATTTATAAAATATGTTATGCATATATATACTTTGATCCTTATGGCTTCTATAAGTAAAACTAATTGAAAGAAAATAATCTTATATACTCAAGCCTTAATAGGATTCTTTAATATTTATGTTAGATAGTCCCCTTCAATTTTGATTTATATAACACCAAAAAATAAACTAAGTGCACTTCTTACCCCACCGTGGCCTCTTTCGCTCAAAATTTATTTTGTTACAATTAAAATCCAAAATGATTTAAATATGTTTAATCAACATTGTTTTAAAGTATCAAATTAATCCTCCCACACCCCTTAAAAATACGCGCTTAGAACATTTGCAATATTAAATAACAATGAATTTTCACTAATATGAAGAAAAATTAAAACACAAACAATACAAACAGATCTTTAATAAAAGTATACATGAATCACGCGTGTAGGAATTGTAATATTAACGGAAAAAAAGTTACGATATTTTGGTGATTTTCGTCTTTTTGAAAGTCTATTGTACTTTCTTTAAGAGCTGAAAATAGTTGCAAACATAAAGTATAGGATAACATGTTGATGTCTTACTGCAGTGGTTTTAAAATATTTTTCTCTCACATGCCCCTTTATATAAAACTTTTCATTTATAAATACCAGCTCTATCAAAAACACTTTTTACCCTTCCTTTTATACAAACAAAAGCTTGATTTTGTGTATCATAATGTTTTTAGTTTAGCTGGCAAATTAATCAAATGACTCAAATCGATGACATTTATATGATTTTATTTTTTATTTCGCTTATTACAATTATATATGTTATTTTAGGTGTTTTCCGGCGTTACTTATATTATTTTCGCGTACTCCTAACCGGATTGCCACGTACGTACCCCCAATTACGCGTACCACAAGGGTACGTACCACAGCTTTATAACCACTGCCTTAGTGCACATGCGTGTTAAGTAAACTTTTTGTAAATATGAGTTTAAGAACTCATTTGAATCTTCAAGTAGTAATCTATGTAGTACCACTTAATTATGCTAGGTAAAATCTTAAATACGTAAACTAGATTTAATATAGTTATGTAATTGATATTCCAAAAAGGTGTTTGTCATGACTTAAGATATTCGAAATGGTGTATAATGTATCTGCTTAATTGAATTTTGTTTCTATCACTCCTGACAAAATACAATTTTGAAAATAATTATCCGGATATTTTATATGGTCTCACTTGAAATCTTATGTTTAATTGTTTTCACAGGCCTACATGTTAACAGGCCTATATGGAAGAAATGTAATTATTATTATTTCAATTAATTTAACGATGCATTTCTACTTTTTCTTACACTAGCCTTAGGGCTTAAATACTAATATTTTATTGTCAAATAAAGATTTGGAACAGGCTTTAAGATATTATTACGGCTAGTATTCAATTCAGTAAAACAATTTGTTAAACTGCGGATTATAGCATGTGCCAACGAAATTCACAATTTCCTAAGATATATTAAAATAAATATGTATCGGTAATATATAATAAATATTAATGTTATAATTTACGTACGTGTAAATATTACAAATTACGTACGTACCTTATTTTTTCATATCTAAAGAAATCTTAAGGATACTGATATCTCCTAAAGTCAATGTATGCCATTTATTTTAGCAGAACAATTTATTCAAAACGTCAATGTTGACTCAGATGTTCGCCAATGTCCAGACATTAAATGTTAACACAGATGTTCCAACATCTTACATAACTCTAGCTATTCATACTAAATCATTCTTTTTATTTCTTGAAAAATAAAGTGTACAATTGATTTAAGTGGAATCTTGTACCAAGAATAAATCGACACGTACTTAAGACATTCAGAGATCGTTATTTAGCTTTACAAAAGATGTTTGGTTTTTATCCAGTCAGTCGCAGCTTGAAATGAAGTAACTATTAACATAACTTTGTATTGATTATAAGCAGGCACTGGTAAGTAATTAATATAAAATTCTATTTATAGAATATATGGTAAAAGATGAACATGAAGTCAAAGAAGTAATGCAATATTTATTAATTTAAAACAATTTTCAGGTATACGAAAAAAAATTTATCTTATGGAAATTCGACCTCGTTCATCTGCCTGGTTCAAAACTTGCATCCAAAAGATCGGGGCACCGTCCGTCTCAAGTCTGCCAATCCATATGATTCCTCATTAATTGATCCTAATTATTCTGATGATCCAAGTGATATGAAGATATTGTGGAAGGTAAGATTGCTGGTCTAAACATATTGATGAAAGCTGTAGTGGCCTGTCCTAAAAACATTACACTGATACCTATGCTCCATTTTCATTGTTAAAAATAGGTACTCAAAAATAAGTAAAATTTACTCATTGTTGAGTACATTTTGATTCTTATCATAGCTCCGAATACACAAGTTTCATTTTTGATGAAGACATGCACTCAAAAATGAGTATATTGAGTAGTTGCTTGCCTACGTTGCATGCATTCATAAATTCCTTTCAATAAATATCAACAATTACAAACAAGATTTACAGGGAATCGGACCCATATCCTAAGGTACCGCAGTTCAGCGCCTTATCCGTTTTACTACCAGGACGACGTGAAGAAGTGATAAACAGAAGAAATGCTAAAAAGATGTTCCAAAAGAATTTAAATTAAGATAATTGAGTTGTAATAACTCAGTTTCCACTTGAGCAATTGACATCTAATGAAGTGGAAAACCATATTTTCAAAACATATTTTACGTTTGTCAGGTTTTATTAAGATCGCTTGAACAGAAGCTGATATTAGCGATATTAAATCATCATTTTTGAGAAAGTACTATCACTTAAATTTGAGTACGTCATCGCTCATTTACGGGGAATTGTACTCAAAGAAAAACGAGTATGTTCGTTCAGGTACTCATCCGTAAGTACTTTTTTTACAGTGTTATTGGCAGTGTCCTAATGAAACCATTCGCCGTACCCATCTCTGACCTCCCATCAGTTTTTAGGGAAGGAATTCAAGTGGTAGTTTCGAAAAAGCGTTCTAAACAAAGTGTGTTCAAAAAGTATCTGTACATTATAAAAAATCGTTAAAAAAGCCAAAGAAAGACCAAATTTTTTTTTGTATTTCATAAAGGGAAGAATTTTTTTTTTGATAAAGTTTAGAACAACTTAAGGTGTTTATCATTAGTGGCACATAATAGATCGTGAGTTGGATTGCTCTGGGAAGTCAAATACCATAGTTCCTTCTTTTTTTTTGGTTAATTAACGTCGCACTAGAGCTGCACAGTGGGCTATTGACGACGGTTCGGGGCCCATCTCGGGAACGACGCCTCGTATTTTTGAACCATGGTCAGATGACGAGGACAACACCTGAGCTGGCACCCAACGCCTTCAATAGACGTCGGGACTTTGGACCCCGATAAAATTTATCGTGCACCAGTCCCATATACACGCCGTTAATTTTTCGTGGATATTTTGACGACATTCTAGTATTTTGGTAGTGAAGTTGGCAACCCTCCGATCGCAATATCACAACTTTTTACTATTCTTTAGTTTAGTCCGCGCAAAGGTTCGAACCGGGGACCCTTTGGTTTCCCAGCTGACGCCTTAATCCACTCGGCCACGGAGGCCTCCATTGTTCCTTCGATCTTCGTATAACCATGGTTTCGCATTTTTTTTGATAAAGTTTAGAACAACTTAAGGTGTTTATCATTAGTGGCACATAATAGATCGTGAGTTGGATTGCTCTGGGAAGTCAAATACCATAGTTCCTTCTTTTTTTTTTTGGTTAATTAACGTCGCACTAGAGCTGCACAGTGGGCTATTGACGACGGTTCGGGGCCCATCTCGCAGGAAAGACTCGGGAACGACGCCTCGTATTTTTGAACCATGGTCAGATGACGAGGACAACACCTGAGCTGGCACCCAACGCCTTCAATAGACGTCGGGACTTTGGACCCCGATAAAATTTATCGTGCACCAGTCCCATATACACGCCGTTAATTTTTCGTGGATATTTTGACGACATTCTAGTATTTTGGTAGTGAAGTTGGCAACCCTCCGATCGCAATATCACAACTTTTTACTATTCTTTAGTTTAGTCCGCGCAAAGGTTCGAACCGGGGACCCTTTGGTTTCCCAGCTGACGCCTTAATCCACTCGGCCACGGAGGCCTCCATTGTTCCTTCGATCTTCGTATAACCATGGTTTCGAAATTTTTTTTTATGGTGATATGAAAAACATTGTTTAATATTCCAAAATTTGTATCATTGGGTAACTGAAAATTTGAATTACAGCGCCCATCGAGACTTATCTATTTTATAATGCTTCAAAGAAAAAATAGTCGGATATATCTCATAGTTGAGAAGTACTAAAGTTGCACACATTGAAATTTTCTGAGCATGGTAAGAAAAAAAAAACTTTGAAACTTGCTTTCATAGTAAAAAAAAATCGTAAATGCACATACATTTTATCTTGATTTTGAAAGTGATAAAGTACTGTATAAATGTAACTGTATTAAAGGTTATTTAAGAACATTTAGTGTTTTTATTATATACACACAAAATCTTTAATGTACATTCCGAATACCCTGTACATTTAACGGTTATTAAATTATAAAATCTATCAACCGTAAAACTATTTTGTAATAATGTATTTCCCCCTTTACGTAATTTTATTTTATTTTAATCAAAACTAGCAATGAAAATGTGCATCAAAATCGGGACAAGTGAAACAATGCAGAAGAAAGTTGGATCCAGACATTTCTTCAACTTAGAGCCCGGTTGTGAGAATTTATCCGGTGACCCTTACTTTGAATGCGTAGCGAGAACTGTAATTGTCACGACCAACCACCAAGTAGGAACAGCAAAAATGGGAGATCCAAAGGACCCCTACACTGTGGTTGACCCACAATTGAGGTGACTCATAATATTTCTTAATGTCCCATTTTGAAAATATTTCATCAAAGATATATGGAGTCTTGTATGAAACTTGAACTTGTATGAAATCTAAAACTAATGAAGTTTCTGTATTTTCAAAGTTAAAGTATCTACTTGCCTCTGCTTTTATGCGCTTTGATGTACCCCTGAACCAAACATTTTGTTTTTAAAAAATAACCATCAAGTTTTTTAATAAAAATTATCATTAACAGACAATGCAGCAACGGTGTTCTAACGGTGGTTCGCAAAAAAGTCAGTTTAAAACCTTCATAAAAATTTTGAAAGTTTTTTTTTATGATTGTATAATGGAATTTTGAACAAAAATTACAAGTCTTTAATTTTTCTGTATAAAATCTTTACAAAATCTGCATTTTACTTTCAATAATTTCAATTCTTTAATATTGAAGATTTCTTACAGTTTTTTACAGGATTTATGAATAATTTTGAAACAAAACCTCCTATGTACTAGATCCTCAAAAAATATGAACCATGCAACCTTCAATTTAATAATGTTGATGAAGTTTTTATACTGACTTTTTTGTAAGTTCAGTTGTAACAAGTTTTTTGTAGTAGTAATAACCATGAAATCTGCCAGTAAAAATAACATAAAACGGTCGTAATGGGAATATGTTCCAGTTCGAATTCAGTCAACAATTGCCTAAAAGGAAAAACTAATTGAACTTCCCAATCATTTAGGAATAATCCGTTCGCTTATTTTTAACTAACGAATGGACAAAAAAAATTATATTAAAGTGTTAGATAGATAGATAGATAGATAGATAGATAGATAGATAGATAGATAGATAGATAGATAGATAGATAGATAGATAGATAGATAGATAGATAGATAGATAGATAGATAGATAGATAGATAGATAGATAGATAGATAGATAGATAGATAGATATGTTTATTGTAGTGGGCCGTAGCCCATTTACAAAGGTTGACAACAAATTTTAACAAAAGCGGTTACAAAGTTTGATAACACAAAATACAATATAATACATTTAAAAAAAAAACTGAAACACAATTTGAGACAAATATACAAAAAAAAAGACAAAAATAAATTACATGAACAATTAGAATTGAGTTTTAAATAAGTTATTCCTGCACAAGTTCACCGATCAAGTCCTCTCGGAATTTTAAAACAGATATTACATAATTATAAAAACAAAAATATTCTTTATTGTAAAATTTTAGGATGGTTGAAATGTTACTGGATTCAATTGATAAGTATTTTTGTCTGAATGCATCGTAAATAGGACAGACTAAAAAAACATGATCCCAGGTTTCATTTTCTGTTGTGTTACAAAACTTACAGGACTCGTTAGGAAAAATTTCGAAAGCAACTCCTTTAAAAAATATACGCGATTGACTGCAACGAATTTGTATAATAATTCTTTTTATAGAATTATATTAAAGTGTTAGAGGAAATAACTTTTTAAACTCATGAATAATGTTGTTCGTTTTCATTTTGAAGAACAGACATAAAATAACACGTCGTTATGTCGGTAAATTAAAGGCACAAAAGGCCTAATAAATGTGTGTATACTCAAGTGATACCATACATTCAAAATGAGTTAGATAAAAAACAAGCTAATAAAAAAAATTATGTTCAAGAACATGCAATTAGTTCTTCGTATAAATTAAGAACAGGAAACCAAATAACAAGTCGTTATTTTGGTGACTAACAGCCACCCATCGGGTACAAAGAGTTAAATTAGATCGTTAGAATGCCTTGGTAGAAAATTTGTTGATTTAGAAAAGTAGCAACCTCATTCATGATAATTTAATTTTGTACTACGTAGAAAAAGCGCCAATGTTAAAATTTATTGATTTTGAGTTGCATCCACCAAGAACTTCATATTATAATAATACAATATTGACATTGGCTTTTAAGAAAAAAATACTTATAAGGCGTATTGACTAAATAACTGCTCAAGGATTGAACATAAACATTTTTAATCACATATGCCTAACATTACAATATCTCGGGGAGGAACGAAACCTAAATAAGCATTACCGTAAGAGGCAGTTACATGACTGAAGCTTTCCCGGCGCAGCGGGAAAGACATAAATATGTAGAGGGCGTTACAATCGTAATAACGGGAACAATATAAAGACACGTAACGGGAACATGAAATATATATACAGGTGACGGGGACATGATAATAGGACAAACATATAACATAATAACATAAATAAATAACGCTGGTTACATCCTTTGAATATGATTAATGGCGCATTGGTTTTTATTTCTCTGATAACGCTTTTTATTTCCTAAGTAACTTTTGGAAATAACTCAAATGAAATGATTCTGGACGTTGGCCCATTTTCCACTAATATTTTAGATTAAAATGTTAACGATTTCATAATGAAATAAATAGGAGGATCAAACATTTAAAACGTGTTTTGTAACATTTTACTGTTTTGTTGCGAAATGCAAAAGCTTTTCCCAAATGCATTGAATCATGCACAAATTCTAATCTTTGTAATTTAAATTTATTTAAACAAAATGTGTTTTGGACAATATAATGAGTTGTTCAGGAATATTTGAAGGCACTTTCAGTGATGTAAAAATCTTATTGTCGGAAATTTTTTGTCATAATACGTTTTGAATGTTCAATCCTCATGTAAGCAAAACGAATTTAAGAAATATTTTTAAATCAGTGCAATTATTATTATATTATATAAATTAAGTTAAAACATACTTCATAGCAAATCAAGTATTTCTTTAAATTTATATTCTTTCAGAGTAAAAGGAATTGAAGGCCTGCGAGTAGTGGATGCTTCCATCATGCCCCTTGTACCATATGGAAACACAAATGTTCCGAGCATCATGATAGGCGAAAAGGCTTCCGACATTATCAAAGAAACTTTAAGTGAAGCATGTAAAAAACCTTCATGAACATCAGGCCAACTTATATTTCCGAAAGATCTCATTTAATTTTAAAGTGTTTAAGTGCATATTTTATTACCAACACTCTCAACATTGAAAAATAAATTTTTCAATGTTCATTTGCCATTTAAAACGGCATTATTGTTTCAAATAAAACACAATTATTATTCTTGATTTTGCTAATTGAATTTGTAGTTTAAGTCAATAGTGTGATTTAGCTTATGCATATTTATTGAATTTCGTAATCAAAATATATATGTATTTAAACCTTTGCATTTTTCACTCTCAGCTATCGGGTGAATAAATAACTAGCTCTTATGTTTTATTTCCATATTTTAAAATAAAATAAAGAACAGAGACAAATAAAGAACAGCATGTTATTAATTGAATTGTTTATTTGAGAAAACCTATAACTGCCATTGAGTTAAAATGACACTTATGGGGTATCTGAAAATAGCGCTTCAACTATGAAATACATCATTTTTTAGATAGCCCGCTGTCTAATAAAATCTGAAAAAAATAAAAAGTATTAACATTTTAGAAAGATGGCACGTAACATTATTTTTTTTAAGATTTATAAAATGTTTGTGAATAAGAACAAAAAATGAAGTAAATGTTCTGTAATCAGAGCTTAATTGTTGACAAGTTTATTTATGTTAAAAAAAGTTAAATATAAAAATCATTAAGTAATTAATTGAATTTGTAGTACAAAAAACATCATATTCTATCCTGAATTCCAATCTTCAGACAAGAAGCTCTCTTTCTGTTCTAATCAACTAATTATGGACCCATTGTCTGACCCGTGCAATCTCCTGAAAGACCATGTGGATATTTTCTGGAGACCATACGAGCCAGACAATGCTGGACGTATGACATGCGACGCCGACTAAATTGGGGTTAAAGTAACGCAAAAAGTAAGTGAAATATTATTTGTTGCAGTACCGTAAATTGGGAGTTACTTGGATCTTGGGAGGGGAAGGGGTTATCTTAGCTCAATACCAAAAAAATATATTTTAAATCCCTCCTAAATATATATATATATATATATATATATATATATATATATATATATATATATATATATATATATATATATATATATAAAATTATAATATATAAATAATTATAATATATAATATATAAATATAAGAAAAATTTAGAAACACTTTTTGATAGAAAATAGATAGCTGTGAGTATGTTTTAACATAATGGGATTGGCAGTTTTATGCAATTGTGAGGTGAATATTTTACATAGCTTAAATATAGTTCAATAATAGTTCAAAATTTTCGTTTTTCATAATAATTTTTCAATAATATTTCTTTTATGATAATTACTAGACTCATGCCTTATCAATAATAGTATTTGAATAATATAGCCCTTGAGAAAACTTTACGCGCACAATAAAAATGAATAAATTTTATTCTCGGTAATTCAAGGTTAACAATGCAACTTGTTTTCAAGATTACCTTTTGAAATGGAACAATAAAAAGGACTATCCAATAAATTCTGTTATTTTACTGTTGTTTGATCAGACTTTCTTATGTTATTGCAATGTTGTTCAATTCTAAAGAGTGATGTAGACTTTTATCAGTCCTGATCAATGTAAGTAATATTTTTTTTCTTTCATTGTTAAGTAAGGGCTTATAAAATATATGAATAATGATAAGCATTACACGAAAATAAACTGTATTCTTTCTGACTTTGAGCTTGCATCCGTGATATGACTTTTTTAAAGGTTGTCTTATTAATGAAAGCAACCTGCAAATTATACTGCATTGTTTTATTACGTTAAATCTCTTAAAATCTGCTTGTTTACACTTAATGATGTATGACAATTTTATCGTTTTATAGTTTATTCATTCTATTCTTTCCTTTTGATCTTCAAAACTGTATAAAGTAAATAATAGTTTATGCATCTTCTAAAATGTTAATGCAGGAATTATGTAACGAATCATTTTGATCGCTAACAAGAATTTAAAAGCTGATAACTTTTTGGAGTCAACTGTTAACAATTTGAATGCTGATACTTTTTTTATTAATATTTTATGAGTAACTTAGATCCAACATTAGGTTTGATTTTTATTAAAACTTATGTCACAATATACACCCAGAATTACGGTAAACGGTCATTTTAACGAGTGCTTAAAATTTAGTAAAAATGTATGTATACCTAAGGGGTGATACAATAATTTAATTGAAGATAGTCATAATATATTTGTATTTCATTTGCACATAAAATATGTAGATTTAAAATACGATTTTAATTTCAAAAATTTTTAATACCTTAAAGGTTTTAAGTGAAATAATAAAAGATTATCGCAAAAATCTCAAATTTTCCAAAGCATTTTCAAGAAGAGGCTAAATAACAATAAAATGGCTAGGATTTGTATATGGTTTGTAGTGAGTTCAAACACACATTCCTATTAAAATCCTAATATTTTCTTGATTTAAAAAAAAATAGTTAGCGTAAGTGTAAATAATGAGAGAAAATATGTACTGGCACAGTAAATAATGTTTATATGTGTATGAACACAATAACTAAGATATACTGGATTTATATATTTTGGTGATGTATATAGGAATACAAGGTTAGCGTCATTAAATGCCAAAATCGTACATTACAAAAAAAGGTACAGTCATTGTTTGATTTTTTTAAATAAAGTTATCAAAACATGTATGAGGTAAATATTTATAATTGTTAAAAAATTATATCTTCTTTGAAGATATCTAAAGATTTTTATGTTAGGAAAATCATTTTATTACTATGTCTGATAACTATCCGAACCAATTCCGAACTGATCATACATTAAGCCTTTATAAACATATGATAACGAATTTAAATCACATCAATGCAAATAATTTTATAAAACGCAAACAGTTGAAGTGGAAAATCATAGCCAAAATTGTCAAAAGCGAGTCAAACTAGTTTTGACAAATTATTTTAATAGTTTGTTTTTATAGTGCTCCGGGAAAAAATTGTGGAGATAGACTTAGAACTTTAAATATGTATACACTAAAGGATAAAAGGATTAGACGGGACCTTATTCAGTTATTCATATTTAGTTATGTGGAAGGATTTGAATTAAATATCGCTAATTTCACTGGAAGTTATGGATTCAAATTATACAAATCACATCATAATCGGGACGTTAGAAAAGCATTAATTTGTATTAAGGTAATATACAAATAAAAGTTTGCCTGAGTATATTATACATTCTTTGGAAGTGGATAGTTTAAAAAAAATTGGTTTAGCATTGGGGAATCGAAAAATTGTGCTAGATTGATAAGACCAACCTTGTTGAGCCTAGAGCCTGTTGTTGGTCGACATTATTTGCATTTGAATAAAAAGTTGTGGAGCGTGTGTCTTAATATGGTAATTTAATTATTTCTTTATTAATAACATTTGTGATTATGTAGTATCCTCCGTAATTGCTCCCCTGCAAATATATTAACCCATTCATATATTCATATATGATGATCATAATTTTGTACATCAATGCAAATAGGCTTGATGTTCCTTGATACATAAAATAGTTTTTACATCAGAAATATTAAATTACTTGTATAAAGAATACTACAGTGCTCACGTGGTTTTTTTTGTTTGTTTTATTTAATTTTATTTAGACAGACTGATGGATTTTGACACCAATAATGCGTATCCCACTCCCTTGAGGAACACGCCCATTTTGTCATTACTGCTGGCTTCGCTAGCAATTCAACAGAATGCTCCTAAAACAACTACAACCTTCAAACAAGAGTATGACTACATCGTAGGTAAAAAAATATTCTTTTTTTTGCTAAATCATCACATAACACTAATGAAGTAAATAAATGTGTTTCAATTTTTGATGAATTCCGTAATATGTTTCTCATTTAAAAAGGCATTGTCTTAAACACACAGACAATTTTGCATTACTGATTTATTACAAATTTATTTGGAGTTTGTATTTCTTAAAGAATGAAGAAAGTGTCATATTTGTTGGTAGTTTTGATAAAAGTGTATAAAAATTGTAATAAAGTGTTTAGATCCCCTTATCTACTGTATTTAAAAAGAATATTTATAAATCATTTAACATTTAAATTGGCAATAATTGTATCAGTGTTTACGTGTTTGCTTAACTTGTATGTATATTGACTGATCCCAGATACTGAATGGCTTTTATAAATGTGTAAAAAAAATTACAGTAGGCACATATACATTAATATAAACATATTCTGGATAAAGAATTTTGAGTGATAGCAGTTTTTTATTTTTAAATAAAATTACTTTTCAATAAAATTGGTTTAAAATACTTTTTTTAAATATAGATTTATAACAGCAATATAATAATACGAGTGGGATTCATTAACTATTTTGTTATTGATTTTTTTAAACCAAATTAGAAACTTTTTATATTCGAAATTGATTATATAAAAATGGGAAAACATTTTTACAAAAGTAAATATAAATGCTTTTATGCATTAAAATCAATATGGGTATTCAGACCAGTTTAAATCGAATTTATCCCATAGTTTTGTGTAAAAGTAGAAATCAAAGAAAAGTATCTCAATGGAATGAAGTATGTTTTATTTGGAAATACAGTTAACATTATGTACCAAATCCTTGCCAAACATAAAATAGATTATAAATTCAAATATAATTAGGAATGTGCAGGGTCCTGCAAGCTTAGTTACAATAGCAATTTATATTATAAGATATGAAATCCATATTAATGTTGATTTTGAAAATTAAATACGATTCAGATATTATGCAAATAATAGAAACAATCTTCTTGTTTCTCCTTGTGCTAAAACATCATAAATAAATATTTTAAGCGTAGAAAATCTTTCAAAAGGAATTCGAATAATTTGTTTTCACCAAAACATATCAACTGAAACTTTCTCTAGATTTTAACGTAAACAAGTGTGTATGTTATTTTCACACAGTGGGGGCCGGTTCTGCTGGCTCGGTGGTGGCCAGCCGCCTGTCTGAGGTCACCTGCGTCAGTGTTCTGCTGCTGGAAGCAGGGAAATCGCCCCCGGTTATCAATGATGTTCCTGCTCTGGCAAGAAACTTCTGGTTTACTGATCTCGACTGGGCTTACAAGACAGTACCCCAGAAACATTCAGGGTTTGGATTGGTAAATAATGTGAGTTACCAAACTCATCGATAATTAACAAAAAGTAATGACTTTCTTTGTAAAATTGCGTCATTAGACTTTATTATGCATCACATATTCTTAGAAAAGAAATTGATATGTAGCGTTTCCTGGAGGTGCTTTGTTTACTGTTATGGCCCACGAGAAAGAACAGCTTGTTTCGCTTTATATACCATTTCTAGACTTTTTGAATATTCATTTTGACTCGCAAGTTGCCACAACTAGAAAATCTTCAATTCACATCGGTATTTTTAACCAGCGCGACATATCTTCGATGACATAAAGACACACTCATAATAATTAACTGAAATTTTAGATATGTTGGCATAGAAGATATATTTTTTTAATAGAAAACACATGTTAAAAGAGCATTTTAATCGCTCTTATTATTCAATTATAATATTTAATTCAATTGAAAAATTTATAATTAAATGTTAAAATGCAGATATTTAACCTGTCACTATTTTTTTTTCATTCCATACATATTATAAATTACAAAACCTTAAAATTAAAAAACCAACGCTATGTTTTATAAAACTATTTTGTTTAATATTTTAAATATACAAAACGCAAAGGTAAACTAATTCTCTAATATGCAGTTTCTGAAACATGCAAACCCCGCGCATTCAATATATATTTTTTTAATTGTATACGAATGTATTAACGCGTTTTGAATTCATAATATTTTGCAACATTCGTCGAAGCATAATTATTACTCGACATGTAATATCTTTTCGCCTAAATTACACGGGAAAGATAATCCGCTAGATTATCCACAAAAATATATAATACACATTTTTATACTTTAAAATAACCAGAGAGCAAACAGTCTTTTCAAATTAATTGAATGTACACACCTGGCAAACCATTCTCAGCGTTTCGAATTTTATAGATGTGTGGTAATTGTAGAGAAATCCAACCATACACGTGGAGGTAATCAAGGATGTGTTCAAGGTTAAGGAAATATCCTTATCCCATTTTCAAAATGTTGAAGTTGTTATTATAATGCAAGTAAAGGTTATCGCATAGGATTAATACGAAGTAATGACAAAGTTGCACTATGCCAAAATGCCGTAGTTTTTTAATTTTCTGATATATTAAAACTTCAGTTCCGAATATTTTTTCAAAAGTTTTAAAAAACGTTTAATTATACTTGAAAATTATGATTGACAACGAAACGTGACTGAAAACAGCTTGTGATTGTTCTGACGTCACAACCAGTGTTTTCAGGAGGCTTATCTGCCAATCATTACCTTATTTATTAGTTTCTTATAATTCGCCTAGTAAAAAAAAATATTCGTATTATTTTGTAGTTCATCATAAGATTTTTTACTAAGTATCATATTTTTGTCGTACGTGTAACATAGTTCATTTACTTTTGTCTATAAGAAATTAGGGTTTTTCAAAAATCACAATCCAAATAATCTCTCATTATGATATATACTATGTATTTACATTTGGACGCAATTTCCACTTATTTCCACTTAAATGCTAAAGCAAATAGCAAGCATACTTCTAATTTTCATATTTATGAAAAAGATTTATTTAACAACAAGGTGCGAAATTTTCCGAAAGTTGTAATTATTCAGGCTTTGATACCTATTTGCAAATGAAATTATTATCGCTTTTAGAAATATGCGCCAAAATTGGCATCATGTGTTACATATTTAATTATTTTCACTTGTTTCTAATTCTTTTGACTTTATAATTAACTTAAATATGAGTTACCATTTATTTTTTTCTTAATTTTTTTAGTTTGTAATTTAAAAGTAGGCCTCGAACCTAGAAAACTGAAGTTGTTGCTGACTTTTCAACACACTTCAGATAAGTTGTGGGTTCACCAAGTTTAATAAATGTCATGAAGAAACTCCATTTAAATAACTAAATCGAAGAAAATAAATACGAAATCCAGTTAACTGCAATTCTGTTTATTAAAGTCCCGCTAACCAAATATGTACTATAATTTATATTGAATAGATATTTACTATCCAAAAAAATACATAATTTTAAAAATTGGAGAAGATGTTTACAAAAAAATCCGGTTTATCGATAATTCCAGTTTATTGATATTTTCTAATAATTGGATGCAGGATAATCAAAAATATTACATTTTATGTTAAATAAAGACAATCCGTATCCAAAAATGAAAATATTTTGAAATGTATCCAGATTATTTATCCGTAAATATCAGTTAACCGAACATTTAAAAAAAAAACGTTCGGTTAATTGATATTTCCGGGTAAATAATAGCCAGATAAAAAAATAGTTTTTTTTTATTTTTTGCCAAAGTGGATTTTTCTCTATCCTACAAAAATATTATTTTGATATTGGACAATATTTTTTAATTCAAAAGGTCCGTTTAACTGAGAATTCCCAATAATAAAATAAAAGATAATCGGATAGTTTTTTATAAAAAACTCTTAAGTCTTACATTCAATATCCAAATAAAGTTGTCCAAATATCTGAATTAGAGCAGAAATCTTGTGCGAACAAACAAATAAAAAATACAATGTTGAATTGAAAACCTCATCTTTGGTGCGTTTGGCGGTTTTGCTTGGCGCACTGAAATTGGTTAAAATAGATAGTTAAATAATGTTTTTAAGAGGAAAATACCATATGCCATTATTAGTGACAATGTTGAATTGAAAACCTCCTTTTTGGTGCGTTTGGCGGTTTTGCTCGGTGTACTGAAATTGGTTAAAAATAGATAGTTAAATAATGATTTTAAGAGAAAAATACCATATGCCATTATTAGTGAAGAAAACGACTCTTTAAATTTGTAAGTGCAAAATCCTTAATATACACATACGAATACAGTTAATTCTAATTAATATTTAATTTCCTTATATATATATAGCAAGTGTTATGGCCAAGTGGGAAGGGCCTAGGTGGTTCAAGCCTTATCAATGGCATGTTGTATGTGAGAGGAAACAAAAAGAATTACAATGACTGGGCCAAACAAGGAGCAGTCGGTTGGAGCTACTCTGACGTATTTCCTTATTTCTTGAAACTAGAAGACAACAATGATCCAGAATATTTGGCTGATGGTAAATATCCACTGATCAAATGTGTAATTTTTGGGCAACTTTTTGTGCTATAAAGATATAATGACTTCAAACTTTTCCTTCCATTTAATTTATTTGTCAGGAATACATTATTGCTTATATTTTCACCCATGTAGTTTCCCAAAATATAATATCTACAGACTTATAAAATAGTAAAATATGTTTTTAAAAATCCGCACAGAAAGGAATTAATCCATTTATATTATTATAAGCGGGTGAACTATATTATACCTGTCGTCTGAGAAACTGTGTGATGAATTGCAACCATCGATTATATCAAAGACGCTAAGAAGCATTATGAATACCGTTTTCTTATGAGTTTAGGAATTACATATATTTTTAGTATTAAACCCAATTTGAAGAACAATTGTCTGTGATTTGACAACTCGGCATTACATACGAACCTAATTAGACTGGATAATTAGACTAATACAACGTCCAACCTAATTAGACTAATACAACGTCCAACCTAATTAGACTAATACAACGTCGCGACGATTAAGTGCAGCCAATATTTAGTATCTACTAGCTTTTTCAAAACACTGTTAAAAATGCATGTTCATTTTTGAAGAAACTTTCATTGTTTCTGGCGAAATAGACGACAGTTAAATGCTCCGATGAAATATTTTGTCAAATTGAGGACATTCACTTTGTCGTTTTTTTTTCATGACGCTTTATTTAGTTGAGAAATAGGACGATTTCATATAAAAATAGATGACTCGACTAGCTCCAGGTATCTTCTTGGTCTGAAGTCAAGCGAAGTTCCGGAAAAGTTATTTTGAATTGAGGCAGTATACATATAAGAACCAAAATTTGAACCGAACGATCTGATACCACTGGGAAAAAAACCGATTAAGTCGTTAAGAATTCGAAGGTTCTTGCTTCGGAAAAAATCAAGTGATGACGTAACGATTGTTAAGTTTGACGAAAGTAGCCTTGACAGTGGCATATTGCTAAAAATGAGAGTGTTATTTCTGAGAATGAATTAATGTATTTTCTTCATAAAATGATTTACTTCTGTAAAACAAACAATATTTACTGGCAAGGTGATCCATTTGTCGATTACTCTATTATTAAAAAACAGTGTTTTCTCCTGTCCCGATTAAGATATAATTTGTTTAATATCTTTTTAAACAAATCAACTTTTTAACGATCGTCCCTAACCCTAATATGTTCCAAAGACAACTTCTTTATCCATTTCAGTTATCCATTTATGAGGAATGGTATAAAATCTAAAAGAAGGTTTAGCCTTTATCGTGTTATCTATAAAGTTTTTTTCTTGAAGATAGTTTTTCATTTTATTAGCTTTGCGAAAAATGAGTTTTGAAAGGAATTTTTATTTCAGGTTACCATGCAGTTGATGGACCTGTGTCAGTTCATAAGCCGCGATATCAATCAGAGATAAAAAAGCCACTGTTAGAGACAGCAGAGTTGATGGGTTACAACATCGTAGATTCCAATGGTCACACACAAACAGGCTAGTTTTATATTCACAAATTATGTATTTATAGCTAATTTAAGAACCTTACAATACATTTGTGCATATTGTAAAGCTCTTATTTCCACAATGCAATGTATTAATCTTCTCATTAATCATGTTGATATTGACTGAAAATGCACTGCAAAAAACAATTTGCTTAAAAATGAGAACCTAAACCTGCTGGATTTTCTTTAAGTATAATTACATCGTAAATGAGCGATAACGTTCTCAGATTTAAGTAACTGTACTTTTTCAAAAATGAAAAGTGTGATTTAATTTTGCTAGTCTGAGTTTACTTATTTTCGATTACCTATTTTCAATACTGTGCATACTAAATACAGTCATTTTATTTCAAATTGCACTCATGTGCCCATATTCAGGATTTATTTTCATTCTTAATAATGTAATACTGTAACATAATAAACTTTCCGATTATGGTATTCTAGTAACATTAACGTTAATTAATAAATCTGTAGGATATTATGATCATCAGGCAAATCAACGCAATGGCCAAAGGTGCAGCACAGCCAAAGCATATTTGGTTCCGGCTGAAGATCGAGAAAATCTTGATATAATAACCCATGCATTTGTGAGAAAGGTAATTGGCGACTTGATTCTTTTTTTTAAATACAGATTGAGTTGTTCAGTTTCAAAACTCGTTAAACGACATCCTGATTTTTTTTTTTTTTTTTTTTTTTGTAGGAAGTGGGAAAAAAACTTTTTAAGAGTTTAATTTTCGAATAACTTCTGGATGGTTAGCATTTTAAAGCAAACGTTCGTTCTAAATCCGACTACATAAGTAATTTCCTAATTTTTGTTATAGTTTTTGGTTATTAAATTTTTATTTTATTTACAGAGTTTTGCTGCAGTATAAAGGATTAATTAAATTGTGCTGCAATATTTCCCACGCGCGAAACAGTGTTGTAATTTTCTTATAAAATAATAAGGGGAATTTTTTTATAGGACGCTGGTAATACTGAAAAAAAAACAGGCGAGAAAAGAGCCAGGATTTAACGAATTTTACTGCCAAACCAAGTGCGCAAAGTATTTACAGGTGATGATATAAAGAGTTTTGACGCAGGTTTATATCTAATGGATTTAACGGGGATGCACAGCAGTCGGACATAAAAGTTTTGCGCATTATTGGGTTTTCGGAGCTTTTTTTGAGGTTTCGAAGTGTTTTTCAACTGCTGAGCTATGTACCCCACGAAAATTGGCTCAACGAACAAATTGGGGTAAAACTCTCGATTTTTGATATGCTGGATTTAACGAGTTTTTCAATTAGGCGAATTCGATTAATGAATACATTAAATAAGTGTGCAACAACAAGTCAACTTCTGTTTAATGTACTTTAGACTTTTTATGACATACAAAATAAAGACTAACATTAACATTCTAATGTTTTTAAAGTAATGTCCTCTATTTATTTGAGACTTGGTAAATTTTATTTATTTGAGTCTCAAATTAGATTTTTTTTGTAAAAATCATTAACTAAAAATTATGATTTTGTCTTTGAGTGCAGGTGGTGATTGAAGGTAACAGAGCAACAGGTGTTCAATTTGATCACGGAGGCTCAACACACACTGTGAGGGCCAAGAGAGAAGTTATTCTATCTGCAGGGGCCACAAACTCTGCGCAATTGTTGATGCTTTCCGGAATTGGACCTAGAAAGCATCTGGAAAGCCTAAATGTAGGCAAATGTTATCTGCTTAAGATGCAATATCCATTGTTCTATGTTGCTACATAATATATACTAACTTACATTTCTGGTTTGCAAATGTATTATTTATTTGCAATTTAATAATAATAATGTAATCTAATCTTTAATCTCATATTACTAAACTTACTTATTGGTATGGTAATGAAAAATATTTTTATTGTTTTTAAGCGCTAAATTTTTGTTCATTGTTTTAAACACTGCTAAGCATTTATAAGGTTCTTTTAATGGATTTAAATTAGTATAATTTTCCGGAAAGTTCCAATTGCGGCCCGTGGCAACCTTTTGTCTGGACGATAAACAATTGTGTTCTTCTTTGAGAATATGGCAATCCGGCTCCCTTCGGCCGCAATTGGGCTATTGCCTGCCTCATTATCAGATATTTTGTATTCTTAATTTACATACGTTTTACATATAAAGAAATAAAATTCAAAGAAATAAAAATTATTCATGTATGAAACCACGTGTCCATAAAAATAGATTCTTCATTATTTATTTAAAAATTAAAACAAAAATTTTAAATTAAAATTCTCAATTTACCGTTCATGCATTCAGTGATCATATTGAATTCGATATTCTCAATTTTTCTACTAAAAAATATTTAATTTATATCGCGAGATAATTTGAAAATGATTTTATATGTATTTATTTTCATTGTGTCATATAAATTGTTATATATTTTTAAACTTGCAGATTACAGTTAAGCAAGAACTTCCTGTTGGCGATAACTTGCAAGACCATTGTGCTTGTCCTGTGCCTTTCCAGATCGATCGTAAATTTTCTACAATATTAGATAAGGGACGGAGTCCATTAAGTTTCTTAGAATACTACCATAATAGGTCTGGTATGTTGTGAATTTAAGTCATTCACTTGAAAATACTTACTCTTCATTTTTCATAATTCTTGCAGCTTACGTTTTTTTTTTTTTTTTTTTTTTTTTTTTTGTCAAAATAACTGTTCACCAAAACAACCTTATGGATACCACCAACAAGTTTATGGATATCATGCACAATGAATATATTTAACTCCAAAAGAAATTTTAACTTTTTAAGAACTACCAAGTTGAATAAAATTATTTAATTTAATATTTACTGCACAGCATTCGCTTTACATAATAAAATGATAGAATATATTTACACCACTATGATATGTTTATATATATATATATATATATATATATATATATATATATATATATATATATATATATATATATATATATATATATATATATATATATATATGTATATATATATATATATATATATATATATATATATATATATATATATATATATATATATATATATATATATATATATATATATATATATATATATATATATATATATATATATATATATATATATATATATATATATATATATATATATATATATATATATATATATATATATATATATATATATATATATATATATATATATATATATATATATATATATATATATATATATATATATATATATATATAGTTTTAGGAATTGCCACACGGTATTTAACAAACAAAATCAAGTCAACCAGTCCCTTGAGGCCTGGTCGGATAAAAGACAGCGCTGTGTTACGCTCCCGTGATGGTCTTGTCGGATCATGGTAGAGTTGTGGTGGATGATTGCTCAATGGTCACTCCAAGTTTTTTTTTGTTTGAGAGTCCAATTGTCATTAAACTTGACCAACCAATTATTCAAGTGGTTAGCAGAAGATGTTCAAAGAGGTACTGAGGGTTTTCGATGCAGCTCGATCCTCGATGTCCTCCCATTTGTCATTGCGCATACAAATTTAGCTCTCTTTAATCATTATGAAATGGTACATTATCAACAAATTTATTGCACATACAGATATTGTAATCAAATAGTTATTCAGCAGAAAAATTTATAGTGTTTTGATTTTTGGAACTAATATTTTATAACGGATAAATAACAAATTGATATCACAATTAAAAAATAGACATTGTGTCAAAACTAATGTATATCATATATCGATCTTGATATCGTAAACACAGATCACATAATCGAATAATAAGTTCAGTTTTAAACAGGGCCATCTATTGAACGTTTGAAGAAGCTTTTGTTAAATATTTGATTTGAACAATTTGCTTTTAATAAATAAAGCGTTTTATGTACTGTTATTTTTTTGAAAAAATATTTTAAATTATCGAGAATTGAAATAAAGATATAGTTTAACTGTTATTCTAATTTTGCTTATATCTAAAAAATACACATACTGGTAGATTACTTAGTAGAAAACTGATAATCGCACAATAATAATACCCCTAAATTGCTTTAAAAATAATTTTCCCTCAGAAGTTTAAAGCTTGTCTATTTCTAAACAGACATACCAGTAGTTTGCTTGTAAGTGGAGATAATTGGTAATCACCTACTTAATGCTATCGGATAGATACTAATTAGGCAAACTTTCTGCGACTAGGCCGTACAGAAACGAATTTTAAATACTCGTATGCTAATTTTATTCATTGCGTTATTATCCCATACAATTTTAGTCAAGAAATCACACAACAAAATACTGTCCTTCAAAACAGTGTTCTGGAATGGTTATTCTTGAGAAACAATTTTAACTTAAAAATGAATTTATTTTCCTTTAAAAAAAAAGTTACCTTTATTGAAGGTTATTGTCAAAAAAAAAGAAGAGTTGAGATAATACACTTATTTTTAATATCACTTCTTTACATTTAAATTATTTTTTTAATCACAGGTGTTTTAACTTCCACTGAAGGTATTTCATTACTTGCTTTTTTGAATGGGTCACAGCAAGGCTCCGAAGAAGATGTTCCAGATATGCAGCTTTATTATGTCGAAATTCCAAAGGAATTCGCAAGAGCTCAGTTTGGAATGACAAAATATGTATGAAAACTAAATTATTAAATTTAAATTAAAACATCTAAATTATTATATTTTGACGCATATGCTAACCGAAGGGGAAAATAAATATACTTTTGAAATAACGCAAGCATAAGTTGAATGCACTTATTGCCAGTTCCCTGACCCCAATTTTTCCTTTTGTAACTAAAGTTTTTATATAGTCATTGCAAACATTTTATGCTTGTGTAGATTGTTGCGTGTCTGCAGTATCTATGTACTTGATTTGGAATATCAATGTTATTTGTATACTAAGGGAATAAGCGTGAGCTAGTCATGATATTTATCTGATAATATATCGGAAAAAAATAGAGATAAAACCTATATAACTTTTATAAATTTGTTGATATTTGAATAATAAATTCTGGATAAAATGTGAATTGATGCGAGTTTTCACGTTTTTCCCCAAAAGTATTACAACATGCATTAATAAAGAAACTATAAAGAAACAAAGCTCAAAACCAGTAGCCTTTAACCCCCTCTTCTCCTCAAGTGTTTCCTAAAAGCAAAACTTAATTAAAACTATTATATATGTTTGGGTTAAATACTTGAGGCATTTTTTTTTATTCACAACTATGATTTCTTTGCTCCTTCGATATTTAGATTAGTGCTTCTTGATTTACAAATTACAGTGATAATTCAAGGCTCACTCTCACAAAGAATTATGTCTTGAGATATTTGAGTTTTTTTGTGATTTTTGTAAAACACTACTAATATGATACTACTGTTTTTGCTAAAAACGTAAATACTGTTAGCATGAACTGACTTAATCAAGAATGATGGCTCACAATAAAATTTGGCTGCCTTAAAGCACGTGGAGATTGATTTCTTTTTGTCGCTTCATTGATGATTTTATTTTCTAAATAAATGATCCGAAAATTCTGTAAAAATATGTGTCATATTTATACGCCAAGCAAACCAAATTTAAATAAAAAAAATATTTTTACTTCAACAAAAAAGTGAGCTGAAAGGGTTAACAACTACTATTTAGAACGTACTTGCATGATCAAGAAAACCCAACGTTGTAGTGTAACTGATGCATCACAATGCAGTATGCAGAGCAACCTACGGGTATTAAAGAGTACAATTTTTTTTATGTTATATTTACTGACTTACACTAAAAGAACAACACAAAATATCACAAGCATTCATGAAAGAACTCTGCGTTAGTCTGGAATTTAATTCTAAAAGTAACTGGTTTCCCATAATTAAAAATATATATATAAAATGGCGTTGTGATAAAAATATTTGAATAAAAAAAATATATCTAAAATATTTTTACTTGATATCGTGAAGCTGTAATTATTTTAATTTTACAAATCTACAAACTTATGCTAACAGGTTTATGACGGAGCATTTGGACCTTATGAAAACTCGACTATGCTCCTTTGCTTGGCTCAAATTTTGCACCCGAAGAGCCGAGGTACGGTGCGACTCCAGTCCACCAATCCATACGACCCTCCACTCATAGATCCGAACTATTTTGAAAATCCGGACGACTTAAGAGATGCCGTGGAAGGTAAGTTTGGTGGAGTACAGGGTAAAGCCCAATCTACACGACCGAGTAAAACATTCGTGAGGTTGTCGGTGACTAAAAAAAATCAGGAATTCGATAAATCACGTGGTATGAACTTTTGAATCACAGAGTACTTCACGAGCGTTTTACTCGTTCATATAGAATGGACCTAATTCCAAAAGTGCCTGGCACAGTTCCATATATATATATATATATATATATAAAGTAAAGTTTTATTTAGTATATACTAATTATATATCTGTATTGAAACCTCTTAGTAACCATAGTAGTTCTGGGAACAGTATACCTAGCGACAAAATACAACAAAACATATACGTCGTTTTGAATGACTTCAAGAAACATTCATGCCAAATTTAAAGAAAATCGAACTGCGCATTTGGTCATAACTGCGTAACACATTTAGAAATAGACGAAATGATGAAAAGTCCAGTTAACTCGCTAACGTTTGGTTAACTATTACCTCTCATTCGTAAAGACCACTTGAATTTGTCGCTATTCGAGTTTATAATTTTACTTGGTTATCTTTTAGTAGGTGTCGTAAAGTTGGAAAAAAGGAGAATGGAAAATAATTTGATGAAACTTTTTGATAAGCACTCATAATTATTAAAGTGTCAAATTCTTTAGCTACATTACTTTGTTTCAACTTAATGTTCACTAAAATCGGCATGTTTACATAAGCTCATTTGTGACTCTGCCACATCAATATGGAGTTTTATTATAACGCATAACAACAATTTTAGTGAACATGAAAAATGATTGCATAAGAAAACTTATTTTCACAAGGTATTGCGTAAATTAAGTTTATTATAACTCCTGTTTCAATTTACGATTGTATTGTTGAAATATGTACTTGGAAGATCAGTACATTTCTTGATATATTTACAAATGTTAAATATTTAACTAGCCTACTTATCAAATATTATCTAACATGCATAAAATAAAAAACTAAAATTATTTTTAAATAAATTATTTTTAATAAATATAATAATTACTGATAATTATTAAATTTAATGAAAATAATTTAATTAAACATAAATAATTATTATTATTTTAGCGATAAAACGTTCCCTCACGATTTAATCTATTTTTATATTTCCTTTTAGCAATAAAGACTGCCATTGAAATTGGCACAAGTGGACCGATGAGGCGTGCTGTTGGAGCTAGGCGGTTGAATAACGTGGTGCCTGGTTGCGAAGGTCTCAACGGCGACTCCTACATTGCATGCATCGCGAGGTCCATAATTGCCACAACCAACCATCAAGTAGGAACGGCGAAGATGGGAGATCCGAGCGATCCTTACACTGTGGTCGACCCTGAATTGAGGTGAATCGATTTTGCAATTAGTCTTCCCGAGTTGCATTTTGCAATAGTTTTTAATAATATACCGTCAACGGGGGTTACTTAACTACTGTCAGTAATTTCACGTACGCCACCTGTTGAATAAAGTTTCAAAATTTAAAAAAGGTGGAACATTCAGTGTAATAAATCAATAATATATTTGTGGTTAGTCAATAATATAACAGGCATATACCTGTCTTTTCCTCACTTTCTATTAGGGAAAAGCATTGTGATTTTTTTGGTAGTGGGAAATTGATTTTTTTGGACAGGAAAAATAGATCACACATTTTGAGTTGTGTTTTATAAAAACCAAATGGTTTTATTTACTCCAAACAAGCTTTACTAATCAAAAAAGTAAATTTTTGATTGAAGTAAAGTATTCTACCCACGATCCCTGCTTTCCTCCACAGAGAAAATAATAATAACAGTAAACAAGTCAGAAAACAACAGTCAACAGGAAACAAAAAATTACAGATTATCGCTAAAGTTGGGAATTGCAAGGTAATGGAGTTAAGTTTTTGCAATCTGAGTTTTTCCCCGAATCATTTTAAGTCTCCGATCCAAAATACAGTAGTCGAATTTTTGAAAGCACAGAACAGGAACCTCCCAATTCATTTATCAACGTATATAAGCGTCATGAAGCGTGTAAAAAGTTAATGGAGGGCTTCTGTATATAAAGACACGCTCTGTGCCTTAATAGGATAAGTGCAAGTGACGACTTTCCGCTTTCTGATTTTGAGGCCATTCAAGCAGTTAAATGGTTTTATCTATGTCATCGTAGACCTTGCTTATGAATAACACTGGGCAACAAAATTCAAAACAATTTTGCTTCTGACATGAAAATCGTCATTTCCTAATTAATTCCATATGCTGAATAATGACAAACAAAAAGCTAAAAAGGTTATTTGTTTTCCTTCTTTTTTTTTGTAATGTGTACTACGGGTTATTGAGAATATATATATATATGTATACAGAGTAGATGGTACGTTAATGTTTTCAACACTCTACTTCTTTTCCTTGGTGATGCCTCTAGGAACTAGTGGTACTAAAGATTCACTAAAAACAGTCATCAACGTGATTGGTCGGCTCCCTCCAAATCATGTACATATCAAATGCCATCGCCTTTATTTTGCGATTAAGCCATTGTGAAATATTTACTACACATGCGGCAACAAACGTGAGAGGCCCAGTCTTTGTTCTGGTCGCCTCTCTTGCAACCAAAATACAAATTATAAGCTTTCTTAACTATTGCGCTGATGATTTTTTTCTATGCAGAAATGTCCATATCTCTGCAAAGAAAGGAAACCAATTTCAATTTTTTTATGGTGACATTCGTGTTCAGCACGTTGCAATCATTCAGGATTGGGTTCTTTCATCTAAGAAGCAATTTAACTGTTGACCAGTGTAATGTGTGTCTGCATTCTGCAATAGACTTGTACGGTATTTCAGTGTTGCTATTTTTAAATATATTCAATTCAAATTCAAGTTTTAAAAAAAAATATCTATCATGTATTTTTGTGTTTTCTAAAAATTACATTGTTCATAAAATAAGTTAATTTTTTCTCATTATTTCCATTGCTTTAAAAGTCATAAAAAAGAATCTGAAAAGAAAATGAGAAATCACAGAATCAGTTTTATTCTGAGTTCTACCGTGATCTCAATAGTTTTTAAAGAACTTATAAAAGTTCACATCAGTGTTTGCTGCCAGCTTCAAAATATTATATCGATTCCTGGTTTACACGTACAAAATATAATCAATTTCATTAAAAAAGAAATAATCCAATGCCTACATTTCTTTCTTTGTAGAGTGAAGAATATGGAAGGTTTGCGGGTCGTGGACGCTTCTGTCATGCCGATTGTTCCATTCGGGAACACCAACATCCCGACCATAATGGTGGCCGAGAAAGGGTCCGACATTATCAAGCGAGGAATCAGATGTCAAAGTCAAGTTCCATTCGTCAGTCGCAATGAATTTACAAACTCTATATCCTTCCTTAGTACTGTAGTGGGTACGGTGAAGGGCCTGATTGGAACGCTAACAACCTGATTAGTATTCTCCTTCAAAGTAAAATAATTGCCTAAAAGTTCCTTCACTTGATTTAAATGTAATTTTAAATAAAAATGTATGGAAAATAGTGTATTTTAGTAAGCACTGATACGTTTATATGTGTTATCATTTGGAAACATTAATTGGAAAAATATTAATGATAGAAAGCAGATAATTATAAAAAAAAATTCTGGCAAATACCACACTAACTATACCGTAGAATCGGGTGAATGGGAGCAGTTTTGAATTTCACCGCAATTTTAAGCCTTTTCTTCTACATTTAAAATTAAATATACTGTGGTGGTCTATACAATAAGTCTGTATGTTCAAAAAAATTTAATTTTGGACTGTGATGGAAAAAAATAATTAAGATCTGATTATATTTACCATCAAGTCTGTACAAATAAAAGAAGTAACCGGTTTTCCATTCTGAATCGATTCTGATCTGTCACAAAGGGCGGTTGTAGTTAATAGTTATCAATCGCTGCTTATTCAATAAAGGCAATAGTATTCATAAATTGAATGCTATTAAGGAAAACACTCCTGAATTTGTATATTTCTGAAGATATGAATATTTTTTATTATTAAACCTGTAATAATCAAAACGTCTGTATTAAATCTCAACTTTATTTACCTACCTTCAACTGGTAGGTTGTTGCTATACCATAAAAATATGTTATGTAAATTGTTTTCTGATCGAACTATCAAATCATTGCAAAACAATGTCTTTGTTTTGTGTAAAATAGAACATATATTTTTCTACAGAATTTTTTCTAATTAACACATTGTAAAATGCCATTTCAATTTTGTCAGATATTAAGTTTATTAAATATACTTGTCGGAAAAGATTAAACGTATCAATTGAGTGACATACCCATTTTGTTTATTCTTATAAATATGCTTTACAGCAAAATAATTACTATGAATTTCAATTTAATTGTTTTGTTAATATAAAATTTGGCATCGTTGATTTTGAGTCTTTTTATTATCTGTGAAAGGAATAATAATAAAAAAAATACATTACAATTATTTGTGGTTTATTTTCTTCCTCTCTTTTCTCAATGTTTTATCTAGGAGATTCCTTTTGTCGACATAGCTATAAAGTATACAATACACATTTTTATAACTACAAACACACATTTTTACAACAACAAAAGGGTCATAAAATGTGCATAGTCTCTTTACCCTCTAGTGCACGATTTTTTTCTTTTTTAATGAAATATTTTTTTTTTGTTTTATTTTTGTCCGCTGAAAAAATATACAAAAAAATCCTAAGTGCCTATTTAATTAAATAATTAATTAAAACTGTTGTGTAGCGTGTATGCAACATCATGTATAATTACTAAAATAATTTTGAACTTATCTGAAAATATAGTTAAATACAATCTACACACCTCTGGTATTAGCTAGGATTTTTAGTAGAACCAGGTTATACTTATAAGTAATAAAACAATCTTCGGAAAATTCCCCTTCACGGGACAGTTTTACAACAAAAGACCTCGCAGCGACTGATTGCCTCTTTAATAATTATTTTTAAAGAGAAAAAGGATTTTTATAAAGAATGCCAATTCAACATGTATGTTGTCAAAACACAACCACTAAACGGGAAATTCCGAGAAGATCATTTTGAATTGCAGTTACCTTTCTTTTAAATAATTATGTATATATATATTTCCTTAAGACATCAACTGAACAAGAACTTTAATATAGCTGCAAGAGAGGGAAAAAATGAAATTTTGAGCATGTATATAAAACTTTCTTCTGAATCTTTTGTTTACTGTTTTTTTAATCGTATTTCCGATGCTTTCACCAATCCCTTATCCATTCAATGTGCCCCTAATTATATTGTTCGGAATGTTTATGTTTTCAGATTGATTATCATAAACCTAACGCTCGTGTGTCTTCTAATAAAAGCCTTTCAAATATGTCCCATTAAATATGCCTGACAATTTTCTTAAAAATATCACACAGCTATTATCAATAAGCCAAATTCATATTTATTGCATTGCGTGTAAAAGGTAACGAAACATAATAACGCAATATATAACAATAGATTAAGATATGATATTTTGAACGATAAATTTTGAACTGTCATTTCCTTTAACGATTTATTTCATAATATGATGTTTCTTTAACTCATTTTATAATTACAAAACATCATTGAGGGCTCAATAACGTATACAACACTTCAAAAACTTTATTATTTACTTTTATAATTATGTGTTATGTCACGATTCTAAACGCCACCAAACCAGGTTAAGAGAATGAGTATCTTTTAAGTACAAGCTTTTGTTTGGATTTTCACCAAAATACTAGTGTTTATATCTAATAACGAAAATTCTGATAAGCCATGTTTTTTTATTTGATAAAAGTCGTGATATTATATCGTATAACAGAAATAAAAAACGTGTGTGACAAGAGACAGTTGGGTTACAAAGAAATAATATAAAGAATGCATATTATAAGGAGGTCATATTATGAACATGGCATATTATAAGCAGGGCATATTTATAAGCAGGACATGACATATTATAAGGGTACTTAAATTTAGTGTTACAGAGATTATTGAAAAATTGAAAATGTGCTATACTGTTGATTTATATACCTATCTTTGTAATATATTTAACGTTTAATTCTAGAAGCTGCTACACAGATACACAGTAGCTAAGATGACTTCATTAGGAAATGCGGAAAATATTAATCAAATTTTAGAAAACAAACAACATTATAAGCGATACTATTAACTTTATGTTACAGGTCATAATTTGAACTTAACGGCTTGTCCAGATATAATGTTAAAAAGGAAAACAAAGAGATGACGCAACAACTGACGCAATTAACCTACTGAGCGGTTGGAAAAGGGTAAAAATGTTATATCTACAAAAGAGTTTACTTTATATTTCCAATGCATGTATGTTATATATACATAAATTTTTTTTATTATTTCAATAGATATAGTTTACAAAAAAACTTTCCAAGGCTTTAGATTAGAATTTTTTTTCGAAATCGAATACTTTTATGAATTTTGAATACTATTCAAATGAGTATTTAATGTTACTATATCTTTTGAAACCAAACTCCTTTTGGGGGTCATAGAGGTCATTTTGATTGCCACATATTTAAAAAATATCTTTTAAGGTTCATGGAAGGTATTTTACTCGCATACTATTTTCTCAGGAAGAACGCAAATATGTGCATTGAAGGAGAAGTAAATGCGTCTTTTGTTTAAGTTTTCTTTGTTTATTGCTGGCATAAATTACATCAAAACACACAAAAATCAATGCCTTGCATTTTGAAAGACGGTTAAGATGCATTGTCATATAATGAAATGCATTTTCTGAGAAATACGACAAATATTTCGATATGTAAGGTGTATGTGTTTACAACCTTAAAAAAAAGCCGTCAACCCTTACAAATTCAAACTTCGTTTAATTGATCATTAAACGGTATAAAACGTCAGCAATTATACATTTCATAATAAAGTGTTCTGATTTTCAAGATAAGTATTTAAGGTTATATACATTTACACAGATTTTTTTTTTGTATTTCTGTAGTTCTTAAAGGCAGCTTATTACATTTTTTAAAGGCGAACATTTCAAAGTAAGCATATTATCATTTATTTTGTTTTTAAATTTTTGCACGGGTTGAGTTATTTTTGTAATATAAATATAAATTATACGATTGCTGATATTTCTTACTTTTTAATAGAACTAGAATAATCTAAAAATGAATTTTAACAATAATAAGGACTTGGAGAAATCGAAATTATAAACGGTATTAAGGTAAAAAAATGCTAATTATTTACAAATTCTTATAGCACTATCACATTTAAAAAAAAGTGCACTACTTATTTTTATATTGTCAAAATTAGTTTTAAAACAAGGCTTCATATTTTTTCTTTACAGCTTCAGCAATCAATTGTTCATTTGGAATCAAAAGTTTAGTATTTATATTAGAAATATTACATATTAATATTTAAAGTTTTAAAATAAATCTTCATATAAAGCAATTGAACAAAATATTGAACAATTTATGTCATTTAACCAATCTTCAATGTGTCCAGTTGCATATTATCCTTCCTACTTTTCCAAGAGCTTTTATAAGTCGTTTGTTAACTTACCGAAATATTTTACTTCAAAATAACAAAGCATAAAATTCAATTGTAGAGTATTAGTCGTGTGTGATTATTAATATTAAACATGGGTTAGATGTAGATGTAGTGTCAAAAAAGGAATTAAATATAACTAATTATTACTTAAGTGGTTATTAAAATGTGTATTTATTGAATCAGCTAATTTCTTCTTAATAACTTTGCATATCATGTGTTCAATAATGTGTTTTTTAACCTGAAAAAGAAAAAAAAACTTTGCTTTTTGCAATTAAAATTGGTGTTTTTTTCCTATTTATTTGCACATAAGTGGAAGCTGTTTTTCCGATCTTATTGTTTAGCACAAAATTGCATATCCCTTATGTAGATAAACATTGCTCTAAATTGGTTGTCAAGATAATGTGAAAACTTAACTGTAATTTATTGAATCAAATATTTTATTTCAGTTAAAATGGAATTTTTTGAAAATAGTGCATACCCTACGCCTTTGAGTTATTCTCCTGTTTTACCATTGCTACTCCTTTCACTAGCTCAACAAAAGAATGCCCCTGTAACAACTGAAACTTTCAGCCAAGAGTATGACTATATTATAGGTAAACTATTAAATGCACCATTGTTTTTTAAATTTTTTATATATAAGACGTATGTAAGTAAAATAATTATCTATATTGAACAAGTCAAAGAACATTTCGTCTAACACATATCTAAGAATACGACACTAGTTGGCTCCCGTTTTGTTGTATCACATTTAGATGTATTGGTGTAATAAAACATTATTTTTATCTAACTGTACTTCATTTATATTATAAACTATACCCGGGGTCAATCTAAATTGAACCTGAAGCTGAAACTATGATATGTGTAAATATTCAATTGGTTTAGTCTCGACTTAGGGAGGGTCTCCGTGGATAAAGGCGTTCAGCTATGAATCAGAGGATTCCTAGTTCGAGCCCCATTGGAGACAAGTTGTCATTTGCGATCGGAGGGTTGCCAGCTTCGCTACAAAAGCACTACTACTACAATACTAAGAAAACTCGAATCTTGAGTTCCCATCTTTAATTTAGTAACTTCATAGTTAATACTTAAAATCATTTAACGTTATTCTATATACTTGACTTATTTAGATGAAGGTGCAAGGACCTCCGGTCGACACAGCGTAAGTTTATATCCGATTTCCGATTCTCAACTTAGGTTGTCCCCGAGTATAGTCGCTCAGTTTTAGTAGCAATACACAAAGTAGAGAATTCCAATATAGATAGATAAGTTTATTGTAGTGGGCCGTAGCCCATTTACAAAGGTTGGCAACATAATTTAACAAAAGCGGATACAAAATTAGATAACACAAAATACAAGATAATACATTTATAAAAAAATCTATCTAAAACACAATTTGAACAAATATGCTAAAAAACAACAAAAAAATTACATGAGCAATTAGAATTAGGGGTTTAAACTGTTATTCCTGCACGAGTTCGCTGATCAAGTCCTCCCGGAATTTTAAAACAAAGATTACGTAATTATAAAAACAAAAATATTCTTTTTTGTAACATTTTAGGATGGTTGAAATGTTACCGGATTCAATTGATGATAAGTATTTTCGTCTGTAATACATCGTAAATTAGACAGACTAAAAATATATGATCCCAGGTTTAATTTTTTGTTGTGTTACAAAATTTACAGGAATTATTAGGAAAAATTTCGAATCCTTTAAAAAATATACGTAATTGATTGCAACGAATTTGTATAATAATTCTTTTTATAATGATATCTATATTTTAAATTAAATAGTCTTCGATTAAATGTGAGTTTTTAATATATTTATACTGTGAGTGGTTAATACTATTGTTCATTGAAGCAAGATTTTGGGTGTATTGGTCATGGTATACTTGTACAATCGTTGAAATGTAAAGAGAGTTTCAATACAATAAACAAAATGGTGGTATTATATGTAGTTAAACAGTCAAGTAATAATTTTAAGTTTTAAAAATTGTTAAATATATTTGAATTATTTATATTTAAAAAATAAACTACTTCTTTAAAAAAATATTACATTTATATTCTTCTTCGACTTCTACCCGATATTGTATGTAGAAAATACATACATGCAATAGCATTTACATATAGGGAATAACGGAATTTACTACTCGGACGCAAGTCTACCCATGAGATTTGTTATTTTTATAACAAAAGTCATAGGTAGACTTGCAAGATTTTAGTTCAGGTAGTTCTAGAAAAATAACGTACATTTTTATCTTTTTTTGCTTAATTTTTTACACATTTTCATGCAGGTATAAAATTGCCTATGACAGTCTATCATTATATCTTAAGCTCCATACAACTTGTAATTAAATAGTGGGTGCTGGTTCTGCTGGGTCGGTGGTGGCCAGCCGCCTGTCTGAGATACCCTGCGTCAGTGTTCTGTTGCTGGAAGCAGGGAAATCGCCTCCTCGACTCAACGATGTTCCCGTTCTGGCAAGGAACTTCTGGTTCACCGACCTGGACTGGTCTTACAAGACAGTACCCCAGAAACATTCAGGGTTTGGATTGGTGAATAATGTGAGTGCTCAATTTGATATTATCGTTTAATATGTATTTCATTTTGGACAGCATTTTGGTCACACGACATGTTATTTTGTTTCTTGTTCATCAAATTGAACTAGAACTGGATGTGTTTGAACACAAAAAAAATGTTTTACTTTCATTAATAATTATCACTGCTACTTTGAGATAACTCACAGCATTGCCTTGACTCATTTCAATCCCTGATTTCTATGCAGCGAAGGCTAATGTTTAAAATTTAGAACGACCTTGCACCAAAATTTTGTACCCATTTAGCTGAAACCATTTTTTGGTGCTTAGCTCCACCATCTTATGGTTCTGCAACGGATACCATTTAGTGGTTAAACGTTGCACCGAAACTCGATATTTTCGCTACAACATTTTATGGTGAAACGTTGAACCCAAATTCATGTTTTCGCTACACCATTTTATGTATAACGTTGAATCAAAATTCGCGTTTTCGCTACACATTATTATGGTGAAACGCTGGTATAATTTGTTGGATGCTCTGGACGATTTTCTAGTATTTTTTTAGATCGTAAGATCACTACTTTTTTGCTTTTTTGTTAAAGTCACCGCACGGGGTCGAACTAGCAATCCTCTGATTACAAGCTCAACGCCTTTATCCACTGGGCAACCAAGTCCCTAATAAAGAAAAATTGAGGGGATTCCCCGGTTTGCTTATTCAGCGGTTTCGGTTGCAGTTTAGGAGATTGCGCCATTTTTTGGTAAAAGCTGCGCTATTCTTGATGAAGGATTTTTGGTTCAACCTAGATTGCACCATGATATGGTGTAAGTTGCTGTAGAGCACGAAGTTATGGCGTAACGTTGAACTGAAATTTTTAACAGTGAACGTATGAAAGTATATATATATATATATATATATATATATATATATATATATATATATATATATATATATATATATATATATATATATATATATATATATATATACTTTATATATATATATATATATATATATATATATATATATATATATATATATATATATATATATATATATATATATATATATATATATATATATATATATATATATATATATATATATATATATATATATATATATATATATATATATATATATATATACTTTATATATATATATATATATATATATATATATATATATATATATATATATATATATATATATATATATATATATATATATATATATATATATATATATATATATATATATATATATATATATATATATATATATATATATGTAATATATTACTTAAGTAGGAAGAATCATGGTTGATGGTTTTAAAAGTTGCAGTCGAGAAAATACGCAGTTCAGAAATGGGGCCGATATTTCACTTAACACAATATTTATTTACATCTCTTCAGAGTCCCTCGAGGACAAAACTGTTCACATGAGCGTACAGAACAGAAAGTGTCTCCCGTAGGGGAGTTCTCACTTAAAAACCTAGGGATATTTGACAGACACAGGGATTTTAGGGAATTTGTTGAGCTGAAGACACCAGCATGAAAATGGGGGAAACTTATTGGCAAACGTCCAATAGGGAATTTTAAGGTGGCATAATAGAAATTATCCCTCTCGTGTTTCTTGTGAGAATGGAATGTGAAATCACGAGTTGTTTACAAGAATGTGGGTCCTACTCGAAGAAGCTGGGTTTATAACTCATGACACTTAGTGGGAATGGCTGCTATACGGGAAATAAGAGTGAAACCACATGTGAAAGAGGGGGTCTGGGAAATGTGAGTTTCTCGATAGGGGCGATATACTAATTAAAGTTCTATATTTAACGTTATAGTAGAAAGGGGTCGAACTTAATAATACAACTAGCAGGGGTGATTTAAAATGGTGTTGGGAGTTAGAAAATTATCTTTTCATATATATATATATATATATATATATATATATATATATATATATATATATATATATATATATATATATATATATATATATATATATCGTTGTTGCTTACTGTACATATGTATTTTCAACAGCAAGTTATATGGCCGAGTGGAAAGGGCCTAGGGGGTTCCAGTCTTATTAATGGAATGTTGTACGTCAGAGGGAACAAGAAAAATTACGACGACTGGGCCCGACAAGGAGCCGTGGGTTGGAGTTCCTCTGATGTGTTTCCCTACTTCCTGAAACTGGAAGATAACAGAGATCCTGAGTATTATTCTGATGGTAAATTTTCCCGATCCGTAAACAAATCCGTATTTTAGCGCGAGCTGAGTAAACCAATTAGTGCTCTGTTTTTTAAACTTAATAAAATACTTACATTTTTATTCTATTATAAAAAATGTATTATATTTTGTAAAAGTACATTTTATTAACACGTCAAACATGTTTTTTTTTTCTCTTTTCTGACAAAAAGTTTTTTTAATTTATCTACTCTTGTTAACTAACTACATAAATATTTTATTTCGGAGAACATATTTTTTGTTCCAAAATTTGATAATGGTATCACATTTGCTACTCTTATTTTTAATATTAATTTTAGTCTTATACAAATATATATTTCAGATACCATTTTGTATTTAACTAAAATAGATATTTGCTTACATTGAACAAAATTAGTCGTTGTTAAGTGTTGTGAGGACTATGCTATCTACAATGCCCTTGTGACTATTTGTGTATAGTTTTGAATGAGTGAGTGGCAACAGTGAATAAAAAAGAATTGTTAAGAATTAAGTTTGACAAAAGTTGTAAGAGAGATTCTTAGGAAGAATAAATTGTTTTTTCTGGTTTTTTCATAAATACTGGTCTATATTCTGTTTATAATCTTTTCACTAAGAACAATACTAGTCTGATAAAGTGCTGGTAGCACATTTTCGTTACAAGACCCAACATTTTATGGTACCCTCGGCGGGACAGACAGTATTAGGGTTAAGAATAGTGGTAAAGATTCTTTGATAACAAGAAGACTCCAGATTTCAAAGATGTTTAAAGAAGTAAAAGGTTTTAAGAAGGAAGACTTAAAGTGTGTGGCGGAAGAAATTGGAGAGAATGTGCCAACTGATGCCAAGGTAACTGATTTAAAAGATATCATTCTAAAGAGTGACGAATATAATAAAGATCCTGAATTTGTTAAAGTTCTTCTTCACAATGTCATTTCCGAAAGGAAAGAAAAAGAGGAAAAAAGAATAGAAAAGGAAGAACAAAGAATCCAAGAAGAGAAAGAAGAAAAAAGAATAGAAAAGGAAGAACAAAGAATCCAAGAAGAAAAAGAAGCAGAACGATATGAGCAAGAACAAGAAAGAAAATACAAATTTGAATTAGCCAAAATGGAAAATGAATTGGCGTTGGCGAGAATTCGTGTTCAAGAACAAAGTCAGTTGGATTCTCATCTTGTTCCTGATAATATAGAAGCAAGAAGAAAATTTACTTTGCCAAAATTAGAATTAAGAAAATTCAATGGTGATATTAAAGAGTGGCTACCTTTTTGGAGCCAATTTGAAAAAATAGACAAGGATACCACGATTGACGATTCTGATAAATTTCAGTATTTGCTGCAAGCAACCGTTGAAGGCTCGCGAGCAAGAGAAGCCATTGAAAGTTTTCCGCCAACTTCCGAAAATTATCCCAAGGCAATAGATTGCTTACAAGCCCGTTTTGGCAGGAAAGATTTGCTCATCGAAGTCTACGTTCGTGAACTTTTGAAACTAGTGTTGAAGAATGCTACTCAAACTGCGCCAACTAATTTGAGTGTGCTTTACGATAACTTAGAGACTCAAATCCGTGCCCTCGAAACACTTGGAGTTACAAAAGATAAAAGTGCGGCTTTACTTCATCCGTTGGTTGAGTCATGTATGCCGGAAGATTTTTTGAGAGCTTGGCAGAGAAGTCCCAATGTCGACCATGGCGGAGATCCAAAAGATAGACTGGAGAGCTTATTGAAATTCCTCAAAAACGAAGTTGAGTCTGAAGAAAGGATCGTTTTGGCGATGACTGGATTTGGATTAAGAGAGGACGCTTTCTCAAGGAAAAGAGCGCCAAATAATGGTCAATACAGACCATCGTCTGCGGCTAGCTTAGTGAGTACAAGTAGGCCAGAAGAAAAATTATGCATTTTTTGCAACAAAAATCATGACAGTTTCAATTGCTTCAAGGCACAAAAAATGTCAGTTTCTGATAAGCGAAACATATTGAAAGAGAAGGGTCGTTGCTTCAAATGCTTTAAAGCCAATCACCGAGCTGACAAATGCAAATGTTTTATAAAATGTCCCGTTTGTTCCAAAGCTCACAGCGTAATAATGTGTCCAGAAATAGATCAAAATAAAGCAAGGGAAGAAAGAACTGTGGACAGAGCTGCTCCGATTACCGTAGAAAAGAAAGATAACGGAGATCAGAATTCGATCAATTTGGCGAGTTTTAGTGAAAACCCAAAAGTTCTGTTACAAACTTTGAAAGTCAAGGTAATTGGGAAAACCTCTTCTATGTATGTTAGAGCATTGTTCGATTCAGGATCCCAAAAGTCATACGTAAAAAAGGAAATAGCTAAGGAACTAGGTATTTTACCCGTACGACAACAAAGAGTTTCACATTCAGTTTTCGGAGGAACGAAACTTGGCGAGAAAGTGCACAATATTTATAAAATTCAACTCGGATCTTTGGACGGTAAGTTTCTTTGCAATTTTGACGTCTTAGATCAAGAAAATATCTGTGATGAAGTGCCTTCAGTGACAAAGGGTCCTTGGACAAAAGAATTAAAAACTATGAATATTTTCCTCAATGATTGTGCAGAAAAGAATAGCCCCATTGATATTTTGATTGGCGCCGATGTTTCAGGTAGACTTTTTACGGGAAATAGGAAAGTTTTAAGTGGAGGCCTGGTCGCTACTGAAACATATTTAGGATGGACACTAATGGGAAAAACAGCATTGCCTGCTGAAAAAGAAGATACTGCGATGACAGTTATTTCGATGTTTGTAAAGGAGGCAAAGATATCGGATTTGTTTGGCTTGGATGTCCTTGGTATTACTGATCCCACTGAGACAAAATCACGAAAGGAGAGGGATTATCTGACACAGAAATACTTTAAAGATACGGTCCAACTAAATGAAGAAGGACGTTATGAAATAGCTTTGCCGTGGAAAGAAGATCATTTACCTCTACCAAGCAACAAGGCCTGAAAAGATTGGATATTGCAACTAATAAGTTACTAAATTCAGGGGACTTGTTTGAAAAATATGACCAGGTTTTCAAGGAATGGGAATCATTAGGAATTATCGAGGAAATCCCACAAGAAGTTTCTCATCATGAGCATTACTTGCCACATAGGCCTGTTGTGAAAGAACAAGGTACTACGAAGGTGCGGCCGGTGTTTGACGCTTCAGCTAAGAAAATTGGTTCGCCTTCCTTGAATCAGTGTTTAGAGTCTGGCCCGAATTTACTGGAATTAATTCCTAGCCTTTTGTTGAGATTTAGGGAACGGAAATATGGAATTGTTTCCGATATAGAGAAAGCATTTCTTCAAATAAGTGTTAGACCTGAAGAACGAAATTTCCTTCTATTCCTTTGGTGGACTGGAGAGAAAAATGAAGAGTTGAAAATTATGCGCCACGCTAGAGTGGTCTTTGGAGTAAAAAGTAGTCCATTTCTGCTAGCAGCGGTGCTAGAACATCATTTGCAGAAATATATAAGAAGCTCCAAATTTGATGAGAGCATTGTGAGTAGGCTCCTTCAAAGCTTCTATGTGGACAATCTCGTGACCAGCCTGGATTTCAAATGTGAGATTTCACCATTCATTGAAGCAGCTCGTCATATTATGTCGGAAGGGAAGTTCAATTTAAGAGGATGGCAATTTTCAGGAGATGATGATCCGGAGAAGTTTACTTTAGTGTTAGGATTGAAGTGGAATCGTGAAGCTGATATGCTGAGTCTAAATTTAGATTGGCTGGAAAATTACAAAGTTGAAAACGTTTCCAAGAGACTTATCCTTTCTATCACACATAAAGTTTTTGATCCTGTCGGCGTCTTGTGTCCTGTGCTTTTAAGACCAAAATTGTTGCTCCAAAAAATGTGGAAAGATGGCACTTCATGGGACGGTGAAGTAAAAGCCGATATTAGAAAGGAGTTTTTGGATTGGTTTGGAGAACTTCACTTTTTACAACAAGTGGCTATCAAACGTTGGTTTGCTGAAGATACCAACTGTACTGATGGTATTAGTGTACACACATTTTGTGATGCCAGTGCTCTTGCTTATGCAGCGGCTGTGTTTGTTAGAGTTCAACACCAGGAAGGGGTCACAGTTCATTTGTTAGCTGCTAAGTCAAGAGTTGCACCTGTAAAACCCATTTCTATTCCACGATTGGAGTTACTTGCGGCAACGGTGGGAGCTAGGCTATGCACTTCAGTGCTAGAAGGTCTCCAATGGGAGAAGATTGAGAAGCATTTCTGGACTGACTCAACTACAGTATTAACGTGGATACGGCAAAATGACTCTTGGAAAGTATTCGTAAATAACCGTGTTCAAGAAATTAAGAAGTTAACTGATCCAGCCACGTGGAAGCATGTTCCTGGAAGTCACAATCCAGCAGATTTACCTTCGAGAGGCTGCACTGCACGTCAGTTATTGAACAATAAATGGTGGGAGGGACCACAATGGCTCAAAGAAATAGAAGAAAACTGGCCAGCGACTGAGCAAGTCACTGATGACGTTGCTATCTCACAAGAGAGAAAGAAAATGGAGGTCGGACTTGCAACAAAAGCAGTTATTTGTGCCTTAAATCCATCAACTGATGCAACAACCAGCACAAAGAAAATTAGTGAATGTCGACACGTTGGATCCCAGTGGTATTACTATTTTTCGAATTACGATAAAATTGTGCGAATGGTAGCTTGGATACAGAGATTTATATATAACTGTCGACAAAAGGTATCTTTACGATTGACTGAAGAGTTATCATATCAAGAAGTAGAAGCAGCAGAAAAGCAGATAGTCAAACTTATTCAAGAGGAGTATTTTGTAGATGATAATAGGAACAAACTTAAGAATCTTTCTACATATACAGATGAAGATGGAATCCTTAGACTGAAAACTAAGTTAACCTATAGGAAAGATTCTGCTGATTTTCGTAGTCCTATGATTTTGCCTTCTGATCATCAAGTGACTAAAAGACTGATTATGACTGAGCACTTAAAAAATTCTCATGCGAAGTCACAGATGTTGACAAATATATTACGAGAACATTACTGGATTTTAAATGCAAGAAAAACTGTCAGATCAGTAATATCGAAATGTATCGTTTGTTTAAGACATGCTAAACAAAACTTGACGGCGCCAATATCTCCTCTCCCTGAAAACAGAATAAAGGACGCAGCTATTTTCCAAATAATTGGTTTTGACATGGCTGGACCCCTCCATTTAAAAGATGGAACTAAAGCTTGGATTTGTATTTACACTTGCGCAGTTTACCGAGCAGTTCACTTGGAACTTGTTTCATCTCTAAGCACCGAAGCATTTCTGCAAAGTTTTCGTCGTTTCATTGCAAGAAGGGGACGACCTTCTATTGTCTATTGTGACAATGGAACCAACTTCGTTGGAGCTTCCAACCAATTGAAGCTTGTGGATTGGGATAAAATTGCTAAATACAGTACAACTAAGAAAATCCAATGGATATTTAACCCGCCAACAGCAGCGTGGTATGGAGGATTCTGGGAGAGATTGGTTGGCGTGATGAAACAAATTTTAAAGAGAGTTTTGGGAAACGCCTTTCTTTCATATGAAGAAATGACTACCGTCTTGTGCGATACCGAATTCTTAATTAATTCAAGACCCCTTACTAACGTCGCTGAAAGTGACTGTGAGCTCATTGCATTGTCGCCAAACTCCTTTTTACAAGATTTCAGGCAACCTGGTGTTCCAGATTTAGATCAGATTGATGAAAAGCATCTAAATAAAAGGTTGATATATCGGCAGAAACTAATAACAGATATCAGAAAGAGGTTCCGATCTGAGTATTTAGGACTTTTGATTCAAAGGACTGATAATAAGAAACATAGTAGAAAAATTCAACGAGGTGACATAGTGCTGATTGGAAGTGATAATGTTAAATGTAATGACTGGCCAATGGGACTTGTTACCGAGATTTTACCAGGGAAGGATGAAGTTACAAGAGTAGTACGTCTAAAAACGTCGGGTGGAGAGGTAGTCAGACCTATTCAGCGACTTTATCCATTGGAGGTTTCGTCAAAGTACCTTGACATTCCTGACAACTCACCGTCGGTGAACGCAATAATTTGAATATGAACTGTGTGTTAAGTTGTCGTCTGACAACTTAAGGTGGGAGTATGTTAAGTGTTGTGAGGACTATGCTATCTACAATGCCCTTGTGACTATTTGTGTATAGTTTTGAATGAGTGAGTGGCAACAGTGAATAAAAAAGAATTGTTAAGAATTAAGTTTGACAAAAGTTGTAAGAGAGATTCTTAGGAAGAATAAATTGTTTTTTCTGGTTTTTTCATAAATACTGGTCTATATTCTGTTTATAATCTTTTCACTAAGAACAATACTAGTCTGATAAAGTGCTGGTAGCACATTTTCGTTACAAGACCCAACAGTCGTATAATTGAAATTAATTAAAAGTTATTGTAACTCACAAAATATTATATGGCTTAAAAAAACTATTGGAACACATTTACTAAGAAAGTGTGTTTATAATTGTTTATTAATATCAGATTATCTAATAACACCAAAATTTGCATTTTCCTAAATTTCGTGTTAATAATAATAGTATTCAACATGTTATAATATCATGATATCATCAACATTAGAGGATTAAGTTATATATTTTTTTCAGGATACCACGTTGTGGATGGTCCAGTATCAGTTCAAAAGCCACGATATGAATCTGAAATGAAGAAATTATTGTTGGAGTCAGCTGAATTATTTGGTTACAAAATATTAGACCCCAATGGTCATACGCAAACCGGTGAGTTTGAATTTGAATTTCATTTGAACAAGTAATGAATGGTTCGAAGCTTTAAAACTACCTTCTTGAGTTTAATGTAAATATTGATAATTAAACTTAATAATGTGTGTATGTGTGTAATGTTTGGGATGTTAAGTCAGAACTGTATTATTTCCTGCTTGTACACACTTTAGTAAAGTGTATACATGAGGGAAATCGGAAGTTGAAATGTGTTAAGCAATGTGAGGCGGTCGTTTGACAGACTGCTGGTTCACATTCTGAAGTCTGTCATAAAATTATTTTTTACGTAGATATAAAATATGTGTAAATACATTTTATTAATATAAATTAGACTTTGATTTTTTTTCTTTAGTTATTTTAACTTAGAATATTAATTGTATAAAGTGCACTCTATTTTGGGTTTGGGTTAATTAACATTGTTACATAAATCCTATTAATAAAATCATATAATGTTTTACTTTACTTTTAACTGTAACAAGTTAACTACTTGAAGCAAGAGGTGTGTAAATTTAATTAAAGTTATTTATGAAACGCCAAGTGGAATATTTTAAAGCCAATAGGTGACGATGTCTTTCAGAGACACACATCCTAGAAAATTACTACTCGGTGACTTTTTACATTCGGATTACAAACAATGAATTGAATTTATTGTCAAGGTTTCCATTTCTGCTTATTATAAGAAAAAAAACACTATGTTTTTAATGCCCAGTCGAAGAAAAATAGACTGTCAAATTGATAGACGAAATAGGCTTATCTAAGAGTTGGAAGATTTTAATTTGCTTAAGATTTTATTATGCTTGGAGGAATTTTATAATACAGTAGAACTTCAATTATTCGGTCAAACAAAGCGGATCGCCAGTTATTAGGATCGCTTTAAAAAAATCAGCAAAATCCAAATTTTAAAAGTTTCTTATCGGTGAAAATGATATTGTTTTTAATTATCATTATTAGATTACATATTTAAGAAATGTTCGTTTTATTACTAAGAAATAACCACCTTTTTTCCATGAAGTATCCAATTGTATGAATATTCGATTATTTGGATGGGATTTGGTCCCAATGGATCTGTATAATTGCAGTTCTATTTTATTAATTTTCATTTATAACCCTGACAACTATTTGTGAATTAGGCGCTTTTTCATTCACAGAATAAGATTATCTATAGCACTTTATTGTTTTTGAAAAGTGTTGTTTTAAGATTTCTAAAATTTTATTTACATTATTGCAGGATATTATGACCATCAATCAAATCAACGTAACGGTCAACGGTGCAGCACAGCCAAAGCGTATTTGGTGCCTGCTGATGATCGGGAAAATCTTGATATTGTCGCGAATGCGTTCGTAAAAAAGGTAGTTTATGCGAATATTTTTAGTATTACCTAAACAAGGAAGTATTAATTCGAAGTATTTTCTATTGTAAAATTTCCTATCACACTACGTTTAATAAACTATTTAAAAATTTATTCAAATATGGATTATGGAAATATACTGTTCAATTTGACTGAGTAGAACTAGAGTTAAACAAAAGGGCTGTAACAAATGACACATAGAACGTCAAATTTCGCACGCAGTTTTAAGCACACGCACGTACCGTGCGCTAATATCACAGATTGTTTATGTCGATTTACGACCCCTGGAAATTGCGGTTACTGCCGCCCTTCAGCTCTCGTTTACTCAGGATAGCAGATGATACCCGTTCGGGCCCAAATTTGGAGCATCACATCCACCTTCGAGCAGTCTATTTTATTATTATCATATCGAAAATATCTTTGTAGGTTTAAACTACATTGAATTTGATGGGGCATCCTGTATTGAATTTGATTTAAAATGCATTGAATTAAAGGTTTGTGAAGTCCAAATTGCAATCGTTTGGAGCATCACATCGTATTTCAGCCGTACCAACAGACAATTAAGAGTACTTACTTCCAAAATTATAATACAATTGCGCACAACATTTAATAAATAAAAGTAATATTAAAATTATAGCCCGTGTAACATGGAAATTAAACAATCTTCCAAAATTCTAAAATATGTTCCCATTAAATAATATTTAAAGCTCAAATAATATTTAAAGCTCAAATAATATTTAAAGCTCAATTAATATTTAAAGCTCAAATAATATTTAAAGCGCAAGGGATCAATATCTAAACGTTATAAATAAAATTCGATTCGATTTGCCGCTGTATAAAGCTAGTCATCGTAGCCAGTAAATATGTGGCAAAAATGTTAAGATAAATGTAATCTTTCGCTAAATCGTACTACCACTCAGGTTCGTTAAACACTTTTATATTCTAACCAATCGGCAATCGTAAAACAATTTATCGGTGACGTTGTGGAAGCAGACGTGAATATTCAATATATGCACATGCGACCGTTGATGGAGAAATATAAACAAATATTTTGAATGCCACAGTTAGAGTTTAATTGCCTTGGCCCGACATCTCCACTCCATTGTGCTCATACACCCTCTTCATCACGCACAAGACGTTTCAGGTACTACACTGCGGCTATATTCCCGATACAGCCCCTCAATGTTTTTTATAAGAAATTACTTATTTTCGTAAATTACCCAATTATCCGATATTCGATTTTCCGGAGGGGACCTGGTCCCATCCGGATAATCGAATATCCATCCGGATAATTGGAGTTATACTATACTTTCAAGTGTAAGTAATGTTAGTAAATATTATTTATTATTTTATTAGGAAATTATTATTTACTGTAAATGTTGCGTGCTCTCAAATTCAGGTGCTTATCCAAAATAATCGTGCCGTAGGAGTTGAATTTGATCAAGGGGGTTCAACGCACACTGTGAAAGCCAAGCGGGAAGTGATCATGTCAGCTGGAACCACCAACACCGCGCAACTGTTGATGCTGTCGGGAATAGGTCCAAGGGAACACCTTCAAAGCTTAAATGTGAGAAAGTATTCTAATTATTTAAATGAAAAAAATTATATGGTTAAAGGAAAATTTATTGTTAATCAGAACTGAGAATAATAAGATAATTGAGTGACATTCGCAAATAAATATACATGCAGTTCAGTAGGCAAAAATAATTAGTGTTGTGAATGTTCACTGAGCTATAATAATCACTGGAAGGAATACTAAGCGTGGCAACCACTTTACAAATTTGAGCCAAGGTAGAAGAATATAGTCCATTTGCATGATGTCATAGGATGAGGTGCATTAGTTGTAAAACCACATTTCAGGTTTTCAAAAATACATGAAATGTTACACAATTAATATTTTTCCGTACTTGCTTTTTTTATTACATGAAAAATAGCAAATACATATTAATTAATTAAACAAATACTGAAGACCGACGCAACACCACTAACGTTGCAAAAGCCAAGGTAGAATTTTCTACCTTGAGAAAGCATTTGCTTTCTCAACCTTCTATTCCGATTACTATTCATCCGCGTGGTATGGTATAGTACATTTTCTTCATTCCACTGTATATTATTTTAGCTTAGAGTGAATGTCAGAATAATACTACACGAAAGAACAATCACATAATGAATTAAAAATATTTGTTAGAAGTGTGGTTATTATTCCAATTTTTAACAAACACTCTATCTCCTTTCTTTCTTTTTTAAAGTGTTGTTATTATACATGATACTATTGAGAATTGTTCTTTTTTTTAGATGAAAATGTCATTTTAATAAAAATAAATATGTTACCATCTGATCGTCAAGAAAATTAACCAAATTGTAAATTTGCTTTCTCTGTTTGAGAGTTTAAATGATATTTTGATAAATTTATATCAATTTTCTTTAAAAAAAAAACAACCCTGTTTATTCTTAAAGAGATGGCTATGAATTTATACCCCAATAAAAAAAGTTTGGAAAATATTAGAAAATAAAATAATTTTAAGAATTTAAAAAGTGTGTGTTTGTTGCTGGAAAAACTAGAGATACAAGGACGTAAAAATACGTTTGTAACTCAGAAGGTATTATTATCTAAAACAAAAAGTTCGTTTCCTGGTATATTTTGGAGCATTTGATAAGTAAAACTTAGTATTCATGAAAAAAATATTATATTCTATTTCTAATAATAGGAATTTATTTGTTTTTTTAAGTTTCACAACAGTATTGTTATAGACAAAAAACAGGGAATATCTGGAAGTAGCATGCATCTCACAAGAATATGTTATTATGAACATTATTTCTTTTGTCCAGCAATATTTGGGTTAACATTAAGCAGGTAGTCCTAACAGAACAGAATATTCTCTCCCATTTTAAAGAGCGCATTCAAAATTAGAAAAATATTACTTTTCTTTTATTTATGTTCTTGAAATTTTTTGTATAAATTTTGTTTACAAACTACTTTTGCTATTTTACACAATTGCATGTGCAACCTTTCAAATCGTAATCCTGCAGATTAAAGTGGAACAGGATTTACCTGTAGGAGACAACATGCAAGACCACGTTGCCGTTCCTGTGCCTTTTCAAATTGATCCCAAGATTAAGTCTATACTGCAAAAAGCAACGAGACCAGTAGCATTTCTAGATTATATCCATGACAGAACAGGTATGGATCAAAAATGAGAATCCTAAAATTCCTACTCGTCTTGAGTTTCCAGATTCAAAATCATCAACATGTCCTTTTAACTATTTTGGCAAAATCACGAAATAAGGTAAAAGTTGAAGCTTAAATAATTAAGTAATTAATCGTACAACAATATTATTTTTAGAATTATTGGAAATAATGGCTTTTGAATATGGGCTATTACATTAAAACCGAACATTTTAATCAAACCTCAATTGCTAAAACAGTCTTTTCTAATTAATTTAATAAAAAAAAATAGAATGTAGTGTATTTTTGTAAAAAATAAAGATCACTAAACGTGATATCGCGTCCATGACCGATAGAATAAGGATGATAATCCAATAAGGATGATAATAGAATAAGGATGATAATGACCGATTGTCCAATACCCAATCACCGATCAAATGACCAATTGTCCAATGACCAATGACCGATAGTCCAATAACCAATCACCGATCAAATGACCGATTGTCCAATGACCAATGACCGATTGTCCAATAACCAATCACCGATCAAATGACCGATTGTCCAATGACCAATGACCGATAGTCCAATAACCAATCACCGATCAAATGACCGATTGTCCAATAACCAATGACCGATTGTCCAATGACCAATGACCGATAGTCCAATAACCAATCACCGATCAAATGACCGATTGTCCAATGACCAATGACCGATTGTCCAATAACCAATCACCGATCCAATGACCGATAGTCCAATGACCGATGACCGATAGTCCATGACCAATAAAAAAGTGTATTTTTCCGTTATCACAGCTCATATATTATAGTATCGATTTCACAGGTCCTTTATCATCCACTGAAGCAATTTCATTGATGATGTTTTTGAATGGGCGTAAACGGTCTGAAGCTGATATTCCAGATGTTCAGATTTATTTTGCTGAAATTCCCCCAGAATATGCAAAAAACCAGTTTGGAATGACACCAGAAGTAAGCCACTTAAGTCATATATAACACTCTCTTGTTTTATAGGTATTCCTCTATTTGCGCAAGAGACAATATGACCAATGTATAAGTGAGTGTGACCCATTATGTCCCGAAGTATCCCATATGTAGAATACCTACAAAGAGGTTTAAAATGTGGTTTAGAATTAGGTCGATTTCCAAAGAATATAAAAAAATTGAAAAGCCATATACCCGCAGCTAATTAATTTAGAGCGTTATTTTACGTATCATTACGAAAAGGACATTCTAAAAATGTACTTGGTTTGTGAGAGATGTCCCTAAGTGCATTATTTTGCAAAACTCATTAAGGAAGTGAAAAAAAGTTTATTGTGTTAGCTAACTGCTTGGTAGTTGGCATTTTAACCAAAATTTCGTTCTGAATACGATTTCATAAAAAAAAATTAAATTTGGTATAGTTTTTACATTTTGTTTGGAGGGGAGTAGGGTATTAACAGAGTTTTGCTGGATTTATTAAGTTTTGCAATATTATGCAGTAAAAATTCCCTTATATGAAAAAGTGTTGCCATTTTCTTACACAAAAATAAATGAATAAGTATGTATTGATAAAAACAGGAAAGAAAAGAGCTGGGACTTAAAGTGTTTTGCAGCAATACGAAAGTATACCAAGTAAGTACAGATGAGGATATAACGAGTTTTGAAGCAGGCCGAATCGAATGGATCTAATGCGCATGCGCGAATTTAAAGTTTTCAGCTTTCGAACTTACAACGTGTTTTTTTTCGAAAGTTTCAAAATATTTTGAAACTATGTTAGATTCCCATAGATGTTGGTGCATGAACAAAATAGTGCGAAAATCTCGACTTTTGAGTTTTTGGATATAACTAGTATATGAATTGAGCAACTTTATTTAAGTAAAAACAAGTTGTTGTATTTTATCTGTTCGCGTTGATATTACAACAGCACAAGATGATGCTTTAGGCATCATTAAATTTGCTAAAAGTAAATCCATTAAGACGGCCCAAAGGTACGATATGAGTTGTTTTAGCAAATACGGAATGGGCGCGGATGAAGCTAATTGAAAGCAGGCATTCTATACCCCAAATAATTTTTTAAGAGTATTTAGTGGAGTTTCTTAATGTCATTAAGTTGCAGCAATATTAAATGTGCGACATAAATATTATATTTTCTTCTTAAATTTTTATATTGCCAAAAATATAGTTTTTGCTCTCGCTTATTATCAATTTCGACTTTAACTTTCGAAGACTGTTTATTTTAATAGCAGATTGTATTTAAAATAAATATGATCTGCACTTAATTGATTTCACATCAAGAAAAAAAACTCAGCTAAAAGCAATAATTTCGGCTTATTTTAACATGGAAAATATACGAAATATTGCGATAGCGATGGAAGTTTGATTCACTTTTAATCCTTCAATTTGCTTCAAGTCACGGAGTAAAGAAGAAGGTGGAGGTGCGAACAAGTCTAAAACCGGTTTGCAATGTGAAGTAAGCAATCGCTCAAAAAGTAGGAACTGGCGAAGTATTTGGCGCTATTACAAAGCACTACTTTGTACCAGTACTTGGCGATAACTTAATTTGAAAATAATGCATTCCTCGTAGGAAAACTACTGCAAATTAGGTTTGTTTGTTCCTAGTTTGGGGTTGCTAACTTACGTCTCATGAAATCTCGCCAAATCATCTCCACCTTTTTCTTTACTCCGTGGCTTCAAGTCAACAAAATGACTTGGCCAATCTAACAGTTACAGTTAGAGATCAGTAATCCGAAGTTGCAAAAAGATCTGTTAGACACTTTAAAAATAGTTGTTTACAATATTGTAATAAGGTAGTAAGTAATAATGAGTAAAATGTATGTATGATAATACGCTTTTTTTAAATTATGATTTTGTAACTGACTACAATTGAAAGATCACCAAATTTTATAAACACAACTCAGATAATCCCTTATTCCGGTGTTAGCCTTTAATTTCACTTTAAAAAATACTTTCTCATAATTAAAAAAATAATATAAAATGTGTTTGTGAATACAATTTTAATTACTTTTAAAAAATAATATATTAAAAACAAAATATTAAGAAATTCTAATTATTTGATATAATTTATATAAATAAATTTAATATTTAGGTTTATGACGGAGCATTTGGACCTTATGAAAACTCAACTATGTTCTTATGTCTGGCCCAAATTTTGCATCCAAAAAGCAAAGGAACTGTCAGGCTCAATTCGACGGACCCTTACGATCCCCCTCTCATAGATCCCAATTACTATGATGACCCCAGTGATTTAGAAGATGCTGTGGATGGCAAGTATTAAGATATAATTATTGTTTTTGAAATAATTAGGACATTTCTTACAAAATATGTTATATTTTTTTACATATATCTAAATTAGTACTTTTTATATTATAAATGAAAAGTAATGAGTAGAAGGACTTACGAAAATAGATAAAAATTTAATTTTGTTTAAACTGAATTGATGAATGATTCTAATATTGAATGAATTCTTTTAAATAGCAATAGCCAATTTTTTACTCATTACTCAGGTAATAAAGATTGATTTCGAAATACTACAAACATTATAATTTGACAAATATTTTTGCTTTGGAACTATATTAAGAAATTTTAATTGACTTATAAATGATGTGAGTGTTTTATTGTATATTAATATCTACTTCTTCTAAATAGCGGTTAAGGCATGCATTAAAATAGGGACAAGTGAACCGATGCAAAAACTTGGAGCTAGACGGCTGCTTAATGTAGTTCCCGGTTGCGAAGATCTTTCTGATGACGATTACATTGAATGCATTGCAAAGTCAATAGTTGTCACAACCAATCATCAAGTAGGAACGGCGAAAATGGGAGATCCAAATGATACATCAACAGTTGTAGATCCCCAATTGAGGTAAATCACATTTCATACAGAATATCTTTTTTAACCGACTAATTGGGCTAAAGGTTTTCCGCTTTAATGAAAGTCCGATTTATAAAAAATAATATACTAATGCAACAGGGAATAATACATTAATAAAAGTACAGTAGTTTGCTATAAAAAGTGTTCATTATATATCAAATACAAAACAGTCTTTCATAGGTTAATTGAATACACTAATCAGAAGTTAAAACCGCTAAAAACAATTTTATTTGAATTTTTTTGTTGTTGAATACTTTTGATTTAAAAAACGTTGTTTTGACACAGAGTATTTTTATAAATGAAAATTTATCTGCATATTGAGAAAATGTGAGATACATATTCATATAAATATGCTTTTAATCCTTAGAAGTGAAGGAAATATATGTTTTCAATTACTATATTTTCAGTTTTCTTTTATATAAGATTAATTTTATTGTACAGATTTGTTCGTATTAAACTGCTCTTTGTCAACCTGTTTAAGTGTTTTATGATGCAATTGAACTTTAGAATTATATTTTGGCTTACTAGTGAAATCTTCGAAAAATCTTAATTTCTGCTCCACAAAATGTTTATACAAATGACTTAAACTGTCAATTTGTGAAATGGAATTGTAGAACTAGCCCTGCATATGACGGCAGTACTCGCAATGATTATAAAGAGGTTTAAAAAAATAGATGGGGTTTATTTGTATTTTTTTTTTCATATACGAGAAATATTTAAAAGGAAGAAAGTTTTTATAAAGCCAACTTTTAAAAAATAAGTCCGAACACTCTGTATATATTTTAAAATCCTGTACAACATCATACCTAATGTAATAATTTATATTTATAGGGTAAAAAATGTAGAAGGCCTACGCGTTGTGGATGCTTCCATCATGCCCATCGTGCCATTCGGAAACACCAACATCCCTTCCATTATGGTGGGTGAGAAGGGATCGGACATCATCAAGAAGACAATTGACTGTCACACTCAGATTCCATTCATAAGTCAGAATGATCCGAGTTCTCCGTACTATGAGAAACCGGGGGGCTTCTTAAGCAGTGCGGCGGGCGCGTTGCTTGGCCTGATAAAAATTATTGAAGTGCCGTTCAACTTTGTAGGCAGTTTGTTTGATGGGATCACGAATCTGTTTACATCCATATTTTCCATATTTTAATTGAGTATTTCTTTATTAGATAAGTGTTAAGGGGCTGTATTTTTTAAAATTACTAACGGATAATGAAATTAATATTTAAATAAATTTTAACAAATCAATGAAATGGTATTTTTTTAAAAAATAAATTTTCAATTGAAATATACCGTATAAACATATTTTTTAAAATAAGTAATTATAAAATCCGCAGGTTAATTTATTAGCTAATTTTGCTATGAATAGAATAACTAATAACGTTTATATAGGTTTTTTCAAATCAATCCGCTGGTTAATTTTTAGCAAACAACATTATAATAATTATTTTGCAATTACAGCAATTATTATTTTCATAATATAATGTATTTTTTTAAATGGAATAAAATGAAGTGTAATTTATGACATTTTAAATATTCATGTCTTATACTTTTGACTTCGAAGTGCATAAGAGACGAGTCATTATCATATATTGTAATGAAACGAATCGTTCAAGCTTTGAGTACACGTTTTCAGTAAAAATAAAAAATGCATGCTTTATATAAAAATTCCGAGTTTTTATCAGAACCTACAATAAAATAAACCATCCTCAATAAATATTTAAAAAGGTAGACATATCCTATTTTTTAAAGACATTTTATTATAATTAGTTTATTATGTGTATTCAGAGTAAGAATCACACACGAAGAGATTCGAGTTTTAAATAAATATTTGTAGTAACAAGAACACAACTCTATTGTTTGAAAGACAGACTTTAAATAGAGTATTTCTTTATAATATGTGTATCGAATAATAACATTATTAAAAATGTGTATATATTAATTAAAAAAATTCAATTGCTGCATTATAGATTTAATAGCTATAGTGTGTAACAAAACAGCTTTTTAACAAATATTTGAATTTGTTCAATATGTTGTATGTTTCAATATATTTAAAATATTTTCAAATTCTTTATAGAAATAACTTTATATTTTTTTTATATTTTTAATTATGTTTGCTAATAAATGTTTATATCAATTATATATATTTTTTTAATTATATGTAAGAAAAATAAATAACATTAGTTTCTCCAAAACCTGATTTTGTAATGTTTTTACTATTTATAAACCTTAATCGAGATTCACGTACGTAATAATTTGTCTTTAAATTTAAACTAGTGAAACTGTTTTTAAATGTCAATATCAAGGTAACGGTGTGCATAACAATTTTGGGCAATGCAGCTAATAGTTTTCTCCCAATGTGCATTATAGCTTAGTGTAAGGACATTATAGCTTAGTGTACTATAAAGATTTAATTTTTTAATTCATAGTTAATACTATTAAATTTTTATATTAAAATAATGGGATATTAGTACTATATATTAACAAACGTATGCAAGGATAACTGATATACTCGAATTAAATCGTGAGAGAAAATATTAGACACCAATCAATTACATAAAGAAACTAAAAAAAGTATTTGTCCTATGAATCAAACGTAGAATCTGAATAATTTATATACCAAAAGACTGTGCTTCTGATTTTAATATAGCAAATTTACATGTACTTTCTTCAAAGCAGAGCTGAGCATTTTGAGCAGAGTTGAGAATAAAAGTATTAATTCATAAAAAAAAATTATGGTTGTTTTTTGCATTATGCCTAAGCATATTTGTGTATAATTTGTGATTTCAACTTTATATAGATTTCAAAATTAATAATATTTTTTTGAACATAAAATAAATGTTCTTGGTATTATATACACAAAGGTTTATTTAATACGCATTTTTAATAATAAAACATTACCTTAACGTCGCAAAAGGCAAAAATTATGTCGTAAGACAAATTTATTTTCAGAATAACCCTAATGATTAATTCATTTAACATGATTTTATAAGCAAACTTTTAGATTTCTGAGATCGTTCCACTAGTATCCATTAAATCAGCAATAAAGCATTAATGGACCCTACATGGATATAATTTCACTTGCACTGCTCTAAGAAAAGTTAAACCTGCATGCAATTATTTTTGATTGGAAATTTTGTTAGTGATTTAATATTTGAAATTTAATTAATATGTACATTGAAAAAAAAACGCATCAAATATATAAAGATTAAATTATGTTCCGAATTGTTTTTGAAATAACAGCTGCTTTTTTATGGTTGGTAATAACGAAAGTTGAGAGTTTGCGGCCATAATAGTTTAATGCCGAATTCCACATTTATCGCCAACTTAACACAAGTACCGTGAGTATGAAAATGGATTTAGAATAACTATAATAATAAATATACAAAACGGAACAAACAACATACCTCGATTGCTATACCAAGATGGCACACATTACCACCTGATTCCCACTCTTATAATTGAATTACAAATTATACGAGTTTAACTTTTAAACGTAGCAAGATGCATTTTTTCAATTTAGTTAGAACTAAGTATAACTACGACGTAAATAAAGTAGGTGTTTATTGACTGACTTTCAAAGAGTCAAATTTTCTGTTTATAGCTAATTTGGTTTATAATAAAATTACATATCGTTTGACACTAAGCTTTAGAAAAATATAAGTTATAAAAACTAAAATTTAAACAAAAGTGGACACGCCCCCTTTTAGAAGCAGTCACTAATTGACAATTTTTAAATTTAGATGTTTAAAATTAAGCCAATATTTCGTACACTCACTAATCCTAAATAGTTGAGAAGTATTTGCCATAGAAGACCAAAAAATCAATTTAGAATTATCAGTGATTTAATGCTTTATAGTTTTTCAAGAAATTGTCCTTTACCATCGTTTGGTACACTTTTCTCATAAAGTATATTTCCAATCAAAACAAAATTTCATGTATCATTAGTTTAGGGTAATATCTAAATGTTAAATTTAAATGTTAGTTATTTTACTAGAATAAAAAATATTAGTCAAGTACATATATGCTGCCTGTCACCATTTTAGTCATCATTGTCCATGTTAATAGAAACTATTCGCCATCATTTGACAGGAAGTACAACTGAAAATATATATTTTGCTGCACAGAATGTTATGCCACATCTGGCAGAAATTATTCTGCTGCAAACTGTGATCATCACTGTGCTAACACAATTGAAGCGCCACTAATCTGGCGAAAAATGTAACTATGGTGACAATATATTTTTGTCATCAAAAAGAAACAAGCTCCATGTCTTCTTGCGAAAATAGTGAAAACAGTATCATTCTAGCGTCTATACTTTTTGAACATCTGGGATACTTTGATACTGGGTTTAAGATCAAATTACAGTACTAATCTATAATCAAAATTAATAAAAAATTTAATTACAGCGTGTGCTGAAAAATACAACAAAAGTAACGAATTGCTATTTGCAAATGTATGGTTAATATTAAATTGGACGAATAAAAGTTAAAAAACAATTTTTGTTGATAAGTTAATTTATCTTTATTATGAAACTCCTATGAAAATTGAGATCCGCAAATGTATGTCAAGGTTCCTCACCTGACATTGTTCTGAAATATTTTAAATTCATTCAAAACGTGCGTTGGATATTGACATAGATGTTACAATATTTGAAATAGGACCATCCACACATACTTAACCATGGCTTTTAATTTCTCGGAAAATATATTGTCCAATTCTCTTTAGTAGAATCAGAAATCGAGTATTCAAAACACCCAATGCAGTGTCAGAGAAGATTGCAAAAAAGATTTGGGTTCATATATTTTGTCATATAGTTTGAAAAACTTTCAACAAGCCTTGGTAAGTTTTTGGTAAATGTGTTGTGTTAATATATGGGAATGATTGAGAATATATATATTTTATATATTGAATAAATGATTCATCTTATATATTGAAAGTTTGATAAATATTGAATGAAAAAATAGTCGTAAAAACTTAACATAAATATAAAAATGAAAAATAATATTCGAAGATATGCTTATAAAATAACGCATAATAAAAGTAATTTTCAGGTACGAAATTGGGATGTCGCAATTTTTTGTTATCCTAGGCATAAAGTTGGTATCCCATGAGTGTTTACTTTATTAAGTAAATGTAGGATATCAATGCCCATTTTCCCATCGCCCCTGCTTGTTTGTAATAGAACAACCCATACATATAAACTTCTAACTCAGTGGTGGCAACACCCTATTCATTCGTGTTTACAATCTTCATGTGATCAGTCCTGTGTCGTCCCAGTAGGTGACCCACTTAAATGTTCCTATCTTTAAATATTATCTTAGCTTGAACCTAAAGTTTAAATATATTTCAATAATGTCATGTCTACCCTCTTGTTTTCATTTCTTTGCTAAAACACCTACAATGGTAATGGAGCCCAGGTCGCCTTTCCACTGCGTCAGGAACAGATAGTAGTATTTTGCACTAACGGCGGCAGCCATTTTGAAATATCTTCGTTCTCGCATTAAGAAATCGTGATTCCTCCTCAAAAAGATGTTTTCGAACGCCATGAGTAACATCGAAAGATTTTGCAAGGAAAACTACGATACTTGGAAGCTTCAAATTGAAGCAATTTTGGTCAAAAGTGATCATTGGAACTTTGTCAACGGAACAAAACCGAAACCGAAACCTACGGATGACGAACTGCAAATTACGAAATGGACAACAGAAGATCAAAAGGCCCGTGCGGATATTGTTTTATCTATGTGCCCAAGTGAACTTTGCAACATCAAACACTGCAAAACTTCAAATGAAGTATGGAATAAATTAAAATCAATCTACGAGTCTAAAGGTCCGGCTAAGAAAGCCACGTTGTTGAAACAGCTTCTATATCGTAAAATGACTACTGAAAGTATGTCCGTTCATCTAAACTCCTTTTTCGACACAGTGGATAAAGTACTTCAAATGGAAATAGCAATTGCAGATGATCTACTCTCAATTTTAATACTATATAGCATCCCGGACAACTTCAAAAATTTCCGGTGCGCGATAGAATCGAGTGACGAACTACCCAGGCTAGAAGCTCTAAAAATAAAACTTTTAGAAGAGTACGAGTCAAGAAAAAGAAAAGAAAATCAAGAAATCCACGTCCAAAACGCGTATTTTACTTCTAGAAGAAATCAGCAAAAACCGAACTGGCATGGTGAAAATCAAAACCAGAAATCGCAAAACAAGCAATTTCAAGATATAATCTGCGGATTTTCAAAGAGGAAGGGATATAAAACTGAATCATGTTTCAAGAAAATAGCGGAAAACAAATCTGCAAGACCAGAAAGAAAATGCGTGACACAGCGTAACGAGAGCGCGACAACAGCCATTTGCATGAACGCAAACGAAGAAAACAAAGCATTATTCTTGTTCGACAGTGGCGCGTCGTCCCATATGGTAAACAATGCAAATCTCTTCTTCGAATTTCACAAACAAACGAACTTTTACATTAAACCGGAAGTCGACAAAACTGCTAGTATCACTGGAAAAAGATCCGTCCGAATTACAGTCCCCGACGTACAAGGTACGAAAACAGTTCGTCTTGAAAATATGTTATGTGTTTCCGAACTGCAAACAAATTTAATTTCAACTGCAAAATGCACACGAAACAACCGTTCTGTTGTTTTCGATGATCGCTAAGCAAAAATAATAGAAGAAAATGGATCTGTCATGTTGCGCGCAAAACGCATTGGCGATTTATATTACGTCGAACCAAGCATATAAACCGCATTTGTCGTAACAGAATTTCAAAAGTGGCATCAAAAACTTGGCCACTTAAATGAAAACGACTTAAAGAAATTAAAGACAGAAGAAATGGTACGAGGATTTTCTTTCAAAAACAGTGAATCTTTAAAGGACTGTCAAGTTTGTATGCAATGTAAACAAACCGCTACTCCTTATCCGAAGAAGTCAAAATTTGTAAGTACAGATTTACTCGACCTGGCACATTCTGATGTATGCGGACCAATGAAAATTCCATCGCTTGGCGGATCACGTTATTTTGTGACTTTTATCGACAACAAATCTCGCTATATTGAAATATTCTTTCTGAAAACTAAAGACGTGAATGGATTCGTGAAATACAAGCCCTGCGTAGAAAATCGTACGGGAAAGAAAATCAAAGTTCTACGTACAGATAATGGCCTAGAGTACACTGGAAAATAATTCGAAAAATTCTTACAAGAACAAGGAATACGTCGAGAAAAATCGTCTCCTTACTCACCAGAGCAAAATGGCGTCGCAGAACGCGCAAATAGAACACTCGTCGAAATGGCGCGTTGTTTACTAATCCAAGCAAATTTGGATGTACAGTTTTGACCAGAAGCGATCCGACCAGCGCTTATTTACGAAATCGATGCCCTTCACGCAGCGTTATGCTGAAAAGAACCCAATTTGAAATATTTTTTGGAAGAAAGCCAACTGCATCGTATTTTAAAGTTTTCGGACAGAAAGCATTCGTCTTGAATAAACACCATAAAGCCAAATTTGCCTCACGATCTGAAATGTGCCTCTTCATAGGTTATTCTGAAGTTTCAAAAGCATATAGAATTTGGCACGAACCGACAAGATCAGTCATTGTCTCACGCGACGCGAAATTCGTACAGGAGTTCAATCAACCCCTTCAAAATGAAAAAGAGCTGGAATATATTTTCCCTTTTGGCGACGAATCCGCAGATACAGCCTCGAGCGAGGAACAAGATACCTCTTTCCCCATTTAAATTTCGGAACGAAATGGAGAATCACCACCAGATGGAGCTTTCTCCCCGCGACCTTCGATGCTTGATACGTCACGGCAAACTTCGACGTCTGATACGTCACGAAACGAAGAGCCCTCGACGGTAGCATATTTAAATGAACTCTCGCCACCAGATGGGAATGCTTCAGACGCTGAACTCTCGGAACCAAACGATCTTCGAAAAAGACTCGCCGGGCGCGCAAGAATTATTCGGAGTGGAAAACGCGGACGACCTAGAAGGGAGTTTCATTATGCTCAATCAGCTGATCCAAACAGATGTTCTTCTCCGACTGTTAAGCAAGCACTAAATAGTGATCAAAGGGATGAATGGGTCAGGGCCATGCAGGAAGAAATATTTTCGCTCGAAGATGAATCTGCGTGGATTTTTGTTGATCGGCCTAAAAATAAAAAGGTCATTCCCCCTAAATTTGTTTTGAAGACAAAATTCAATTCAGATGGAAGTGTTGAAAAATTAAAGGCGCGTTTAGTAGCCTTAGGTTGTACACAGAAATCCGGCATTGACTTTGAGGAAAATTTTTCTCCCGTCGCCAGATTGAGTTCAATTCGAACTGTTTTGTCATATGTGGTTAAAAATGATTTAAATGCTCATCAACTGGATTTTGTGATGGCATACATCAATGGAGATTTAAAAGAGACTGTGTATATGGAATTGCCAGAACATTTCAAAGAATTGTATGAAGAAGATAAAGTTTGTTTACTCAAGAGATCGCTCTATGGATTGAAATAATCTGGAAGACAGTGGTACAGCAAATTAGATGAGAAGCTAAAGGCTTTACATTTCAAACCGCTCATCTCCGATAAATGTGTTTATCGTCTAAAAACCGCCACTGAGGAAGTGATTATCATTGTTTACGTAGATGACTTGATTGTCTTGTCTTCAAGCATCAATTTTCAACTAAGGGGATCTTCCTATGAGAAAGTCAGAGATGACCAGTCTGCAGCATTCAAAATAAAGGACTTAGGTCCATTGCATTATTGCTTATAAATTGAATTTAAGCAATGCAAAGCTAGCACCATAATGTCTCAACGAAAATTTATTGAAGACACATTACAGAAATTCAAAATGAAAGTTGCTAAACCAGTTTCGTGATCAATGGATTGCTGCAAGAAACTAACGAAGGATATGTGTCCTCAAAATGATGATGAACTTGCTGAAATGAGAGATATTCCATACAAGTTTCTCATCGGTTCACTAATGTACCTGTCAGTGGCCACGAGACCCGACATAACACACGCAGTGAACTTTTTAAGCCAGTTTAATAACAACCCAGGAAAAGATCACTGGATTACTGCAAAAAGAATCTTAAGGTACTTAAAAGGCACTCAACATCAATCAATAATTTTCAACTAAGGGGAAAAAAATAACGAACCACCAATGTTTATTTCGTTAGTTTTTATAGTAGAGCTAAACTTAATATACCATTTTGTATGGAATAAAGTCTACTACACATTTATATACAAAACATTTGCATAGGGATCTTCATATTAAAATCCGCACCAACTTTAAAATTTCCAATACCAACACCCAATTTTTTCGCGTTTTTCATAAAATTCTAAATTCTTATGTAATGGCGAAGGGTATGCGGAAGTAGGGGAATGAATGGGAAAAGAAGAACCACGGCTAACGCCAAAACATTTTTACCCGCGTCTTTCGTTTCGTAGTCCAACTATTCTTTGTTCAATGTGAAGGTAGCCCCTCAAATAAGATCGATACATATCGTCTATATTCTGCATATAAATGTAGGAAATTAACGAAAATTTATATTTATTTTATTTTGAGGGCGGGGAGCATTTCTACGCTATCAAAAGTAGGAGTTGCTATTGAAAATTTTAAAGTTGGTGCGGATTCGAGTATGAAGATAGTCGCCTATGCAAATTTTTTGTATATCAATGTATAGTAGACTTTATTCCTTACAAAATGGTATATTAAGTTTAGCTCTACTATAAAAACTAACGAAATAATCATTGGTGGTTCGTTTTTTTCCCCGGCTATACCTACAGCAGTTCAAGAAATAGTTACGATCCTGGTTTACGCTGACTACAAATGGATATCCCATATTGGCTGAGTATAAGCAGGATTTAACTTTTAAATGCCAAATTACGTAGTTACTGACGCCATTGACAAAGAATCTACCACCAACATATGAAATCCCCAATCATACAGTTTTTTTCAGAACGGTATTGAACAATGTATTTTAAGAACTTCGGGACGGGTTTTAGTCTTCTCTCCAATTGTAACTTACTGGCATCTTTGAATGTTTTTTAAAAAAATAATAACACGCATGAACTATTATTAAATAACAAATGTAGATGCGTTTCATAAACTCAAAAACTATTTTAAACTTTACAAATATGTCTTGATTTCTGTAATCATCCAAATAATTAAAAAATAAAAATGAACCATTTATATGCTTAATCATTCCTTCTTATTTGATGATTAAAAAAAAAACGCATGGTCATTATGTATTTTTTTACTATAAGTATGATTAAAAATATTAGCACACACGTAGGATGAAGTTGCATAAAAAAAGTACCTAAGAAAATTAAAGAAAACATCCTCCTATTCTCTCTTAAGTGAAGTATTAAAGTGAGATTTAGTACCTAGAGACATAACTGCATATTAATATATGCTTGATAGTAAGTTTTTTTTTTTTTTAGTCGGTTTAACAGTAATATTTTTGCATGATTTGGTATAGAATTCACGATTTGTTTAATTCCTTTTCATAAGAAATATCCAATAAGGAAACAACTTTAACAATATTTATCCTGCTGTTTTTGTGTGATCCAAAATGGAAGTAGGCATTAAATATGTTATATACACAATATTGACGTGCTATTGGGATTTACAGGCGTACAGTCACGGTTTGGAACGTATTTACTGGCCAACAAATATGTCATATTTGTTCTGCTGGATTTACAATCCTAAACATACAAAAATATTTTATATATGTTTTATTTTTTATTTTGCAATATATTTTAATACATACTTAACCTTATATCATTCATTTATTACTACTTTGGGAGTATCGTTGAGCAATCACTTGCAAAATGGGATGAGTTCGAATAATAAATGTTTGTTACCCGATATAAGTGTTTATAGGCACAAGTTCTGAATATTTCTGTGTTTATTGCTCACATAATAGTTTTAGAGCATATAAAAATTCCTTTTAGTAAAAGCAATTTATAATAGATGTATATACTGCAGAATGAGGCCTGCTAGTGTGAAATTAAAAATTCAGATGGATATGTAGTAGATTTTTTGTAAAAAAAAAAGACTAACAAATTGATTACAAAATAAAACATTTCAATACAAATACTTATTTTATCTTTACTTGCGATATATTAAACAGTAGTTTGACTTAAGTGATTTAAAATATGACATTCTCTATTAAATAAACATATATAATTTTTATTGTCAACATATTGTTGCTTAAATGCTATCAAAATTCCCCACAAATGTTTGGCTTTCGACCAGCTCTTTCGACTGACGCCATGTGTATTCATGTTCCGAACAACTTAACTTTATGACAATAGTGCTTTTTGTTACGGAGTGGAATATTACTATGGTGTTGAAATGGGCCACCCTAAAAGTTTAACTTAAACTTTTATATATTTATACCTCCATGTAGCTTATTTTTAAATTTTCACCTCAGAAACATATTATTGGAATTCAAAATTGAATATTTGATAATTAATTTTTATAAGAAATATTGTCCGTAAATATTGACCCATATGAAATTATGTTGAAAGAGGGATATATAGATACCGGTCGACAATTGGCCCCCCCAAAAAAATTCACCAAATACGATAAATTATTTTGATTTGGAAGAATGCAATATTTTTTCTTTGATATATTATTGCGTCGCCAATATTAAAACTAATGAATGTGAAGTTTACTACATGCGTTTATTGTTAATTTTTATACAAAAAATATGCAATTAAAAAAAATTTTAGGAATTTTTATTTCACAAAAAGAAACATTTTACAAAAGCATCAGTTAAAATAGTAGGTAGTCGCAATAGCATGTAAAGTCGTGAACATAAAAATAGATTTAAGTATCTCAAAAAATACTCAAAGTAATTTAATAAATCTGGATTTGGATAAAGTTTATTTTTCACAGTGCACAGAGAGTGATATGCCATGGCTACGCTGACAAGACAAAATCGCTCAGTGCTTACTGCGCAAAGTGACCACGAGCAACACCGGGCCATATTGCTAGTTATAATATAAAAAGAAACATAACATTTAAAGCACGGAAAATAATATGTACATTGTTTCAAGTATTATTAAAAAAAGCAATGTATATATTTAGTCACAAAATAGGAGCATATTTACGATAGTTAAATTTACAAAACTAAATGAATTAAGTGGTAAATTAAAATTATATTTCAGATTGCAATGGATTTGGCATCTAACGCTGCCTATTCTACACCGTTCGCAGTCAGCCCTCTTTTACCGTTGCTACTGTTTTCGCTGGCCCAGCAGAAAAATGCTCCGAAGACATCAAAATATTTTAAAGAAGAGTATGATTATGTCATAGGTAAAAATATCAAGTCCCTTTGTATTTTAATTTCAATTGAATTATTCCGTACGTTCTCTTAATAAATGTTGCATACATTTTTGTTATCTTATATTTTATTTAATATTTTTTTTCTTCTTTTTATATGTACCTATTTTAATAAAAAACTTTTCAGGACCCGATTTTCAAGCACACAATTCCGAAACATCCTGATATAATATAATAAATTATTGTAACTATCGAAAACATTTCTAATACAGAGCACACTGCCATTCTATTTTAAATAGTGGGTGCTGGAGCTGCTGGAGCTGTGGTGGCCAGTCGCCTGTCTGAGGTTCCATGTGTAAGTGTCCTGCTGCTGGAAGCTGGTAAATCGCCTCCTATCCTCAACGATGTACCTGTTCTGGCAGGAAGCTTTCTAGGCACCGATATGGACTGGAAATACAAAACAGTTCCTCAGAAGCATTCCGCTTTTGGATTGGTTAATAAAGTAAGTGGGCAAGTTTACTATCCTTCCAAAAAGAGGTGATGAAAGAGCTAGAGCTTAATAGAACTACCCAATATAACTTAGTAAGTGATTTACTACTACTCATAACAAGCTTGAGCGAAATTAGTTCTTTTTAATTTGTGGCAATCTTTATAATACAACATGGGGAATTGCAATAGTAAATTGAACATTTGCATTTTAAAGTTTGCAAGCATTTTCATACGGTTTATTTGCTAAGAAAAAATATTACTGCTGAAAGCATTAACTTATATTTCCAAATACATTACAAATATTATATAAAATATTAAATAAAATAAAATATTAAATCAATACTATGTTAGAATTTATGCACTGTACCCTTTGTAGGTTTAATTTTATATTAGAGAAATTAGGAGATTTAAACTCTAAATCGCTTCATGTATATATTTCATGCTTTAATTTTATCTAATTTGATCCTTATCTCATAACGGCAAGTAAAAACCGAAAAGCTTTAAGAGAATAAGATAAGAAAAAATTAACATAGTGCGTCCCTACTCAACTTATTGAGTATTTTTTTATAAATAATTTTCTTATAATATATTCAATGCCTAATATATGTATATAATTTCAAAATTCAGAAAGATTTCTATTTTAAGTAATTTTATTTCATTTTGTAGTTTGTAGAAATATTTTATTTCAGATTTGTAGAGTTTTCTTGAAAACTCTACAAATCTGAAATAAAATATTTCTACATTTAAACTTCTGGAAATTATTACAAAATACATATAACTTAATGATAAGCAGTTGTGACCTAAATTAGTATAACACTAGGGATTCGCAAACTCCTACCTCTAAGGAGTCTTAAAGGAAAATAAGTGTGTATTTTCAAATCCTAATATAATTCCTAAAGGTAAATAAATATGTACCATATAGCGCGTATTATCATACGTAAAACTATCAGTACCACATCAAAATCACCAAAATGATGAATATCACGAACATTTTGATTGGATGTAATTAAAATTATTGTTATTTTTCTGCGTTGTAATCAATCTGCATTGACTCTTGTCTAAATGCAGCAAGTGACTTGGCCGAGTGGGAAGGGTCTTGGTGGTTCCAGCCTTCTCAATGGAATGATGTATGTGAGAGGGAATAGGAAGAATTACGACGATTGGGCTCGCCAAGGAGCTGTAGGTTGGAGCTACTCGGATGTATTTCCTTACTTCCTGAAACTTGAAGACAACAATGACCGAAAATATTTGGCTGATGGTAAATATTCAATGAACAATGCTTATTTTTTTTGTTTTCGACAACTTGGTACACATCTGCAAAAGTAATTTACTTGATCTTATATTTTAATTTTTTTTGACTTATAATGTAGCACCTGAAACCTCAGAAGTTTAACTTTAATAAATAGTAAAATCTCTTAATAATATTGTATTTACCTTAGTCATCCCAGCTATTTAATTAGCAATCTAGACAAATGTAGATCAATAAGCTCACGAATTATCAGTAGTGACCTTTGCTTGTCTAAAATGGGAACAAACCGACGCCGAAATTATCTCATAATAAGCCGAATCTCACAGGATAGATCTACAAAATGATACAATTAAACGAATTTTTAAACAATCAGTAATTTTTATTCAATTAACTACACTCTTATTCGTGTTAAGTTCTGAAACCAATGCAGTTCATTTGGATTTTAAGATGTCCTATGTCAGTTTTATCTCGACAACTAGCTCAAATAAGCACTTTCAATTTCACCATAAAGCGTTGACAAGCAAGCTCCTGTTTTTCCGCCAAATTAAATTTCATAAAAAATCTTCTTTTTAATAATATTTTAAAATGATTACTTCAAATTTATTTTTAAAAAGAACAGTTGTTTAATTATCATATTTTTTTTTAAAAAATCATGTTTTTAAAAATAAATTTTACTTTTATGCAATGTCTGAGACCTGGATAACCAATAACTATGAATAAATGTTTAGAAATTTTAACATAAGGGTAGGGGGTAAATGCTCTCCATAGACCATAATGGGTTAGAATAAAACACATATCACCATTTTAAACAAGCGTACCAGTTTCGTTTACATTTATAGCAGCTGTATTGTACAATATGTTGCCTTATATATATCTAGTAATTTGCCATGAATACATTACTGAAAACTTTTTTCTAATTTTATGCATTTTTTTTTCAGGCTATCATGTTGTTGGCGGTCCTGTATCAGTTGATAAACCTCGTTATGAGCCCGAGATTAAGAAACCACTGTTAGAGACAGCAGATTTGCTTGGTTATAAAATAGTGGATCCCAATGGGCGCAGTCAAACAGGCAAGTTTCGATTTTACATAGCATTTGAATTAAGTTTACAATAATTGCTGTTTTTACGAATATTCTATGCGTTTTTAAAAAAGGTTATTTTAACAATTATTCAGTTATACAGTAACTAAAAACTCTTAGAGTAAAATTTAAGGTGTGATAGAACAGCCAAGCTAGATTCGCTATACAATGCTTGAACGTAAGAAATATTTAATCTACTATCAAATGAATTCCATCTGCCAGGAATATGTGTTACTTGATTTTTATATTTAAGGATAGATAGAACCATTTATGTTGTTTTGGATAATTAGATTGGTTTACACTTAGACGATATTTTTGCTGGAAAAATACCCCCAAAAAATTACTTGGAAAAATAAAATAAAAATTTTATTTCCATTTTTCACGAGCAGCTTTACAAGCTAGATAATGAAAAACTAGGGAGTATCGAGGAAAGTAGAGAAGGCTACAACTGTACTCGCTAGTCATAGTAATTAGTCGCATGTTTTCCCAAAGCGATTTCAATAGGAACTTGTAACTTTTTCAACGAATAACTAGTGATCTCTCTTAATGTAAAAGAAACTAACCTGTAAATATTTTCTAAGGTTGTGAAATAGCTTTCACGTATAAATTTTTATATAAAGCTTACTTTATAATTATATTTAGGATATTATGATCATCAGGCATTTGAAAGGAATGGTCAAAGATGCAGTTCAGCTAAATCTCATTTGGTCCCAGCAGAAAATCGAACGAATCTCGATATATTGACACACGCATTTGTGAGAAAGGTATTACAAAATTTTAAAATTAGAGTTGTTTAAGAATTAATGAAATATTTTTAAAGGTTATTAAATAATCATAGCTCTTTGTTTCTTAATAAATGTATTTTACTTTAAAACAAATATAAAAATGTCAGCAAATATATATTAATACTTTAACTAACCTAACCTAGCAAAACATTAAAAAGGAAAAGATAGATGAAATTTTTTTAATAAAAAAATCGGAATATTACTGAATGCATATTTAAAAAAAACTTAACAAGTCCTTGACCTAACTTGAAAATAAATTTTGAAATTTACTCAAATTGCACAAAAATAATAAGAAGAATAAGATCAGCAACAACAATAATAACAGCAACAATAACAAGAAGAATAAAATCAGCAACAACAATAATAACAGCAACAATAACAAGAAGAATAAGATCAGCAACAACAATAATAACAGCAACAATAACAAGAACAATAATATAAACAATTATAATAATAATAACAACAATAACAATAACAATAACAATAACAATAACAATAACAATAACAATAACAATAACAATAACAATAATTATAATAATAATAATAATAATAATAATAATAATAATAATAATAATAATAATAATAATAATAATAATAATAATAACAATAACAATAACAATAATAATAATAATAATAATAATAATAACAATAATAATAATAATAATACCAATAATAATAATAATAATAATAATAATAATAATAATAATAATAATAATAATAATAATAATAATAATAATAATAATAATAATAATAATAATAATAATAATAATAATAATAATAATAATAATAATAATAATAATAATAACAATAATTAAAATAATAATAATAATAATAATAAAAATAATAATAATAAAAATAATAATTTAAACACCTAAGCAGTTTATAGAGAAAATTACCGAAATACACAGTTTCGAAATTCCGGTAGTAACGGTTTAAAACATCCCGTGTAAGAAAATTTCTAAATACCGTTGGACACAGGTAAAAAACTAGTAACGGAGTATTAATAGCACACTATTTGAATCCTTAGATCTGGCATACCAATGGCTAGAAAAAAAATACTACTAAAACTAGTTTTATTTTTAAACCGTTATTAATTTATATTCATCTCTTTTTTAAATGTTAGGTTCTTATAAAAAGTCACAGGGCAGTAGGAGTTGAATTTGATTACAAAAATTCCACTCGTAAGGTATGGGTTAAGAGAGAAGTCATATTGTCAGCTGGCTCCATCAATACTGCGCAACTGTTGATGCTATCCGGAATCGGTCCAAAGAAACATCTACTAGACTTAAAAGTGAGAAATACTTTTAATAATTGATATACCATTTTTACAGGGTGTTGCAATACAAATTGAAACGCCCTACAATTGAGTATCTTACGCTACAATGGATATATTTTCAAAATAAAATAATGTATAACCCCAAAAAAATGTACACCTCATTTTAAAAGGGTAATACGCAGTTTTCATATATGTTTTGATATTTTTTTTTTACTTTACTATTTCGTAAATATTCTTTCACGTATTTAGGTTATTGGATGTTCTAATATTAGATTAATTAATAGCAAATCAATATTTCTTTTAAAACTAAATTTTCAAAATTAAGGAAAGGTTTTTATGTAATAAAAGCGCTAAAATGCAAACGTAACACCTACTGCATATTGCGAAATATCTTGGAAATCAAACCTTCACATGGAATATAAGGAAGGAAACTAAGAAGCTACGTTTTTCGATAATTTCGATACTAATTAGTTTTATTACCCCATATAATAAGTAAAAAATATAAAGGTAAAAAAAAATCTTAACCTAGTGTATCATAATATACCAAGAACAAATTAACTACAGTAATTACATTTTTATAAATATACATCCAAATTGTAAAAAGTTCAGTAACTTTTAAATTAAAGTCCGAAAAAAAGGTTGTCCACTGAGTGGGCATGTACGTTTAAAATATCAATATAAATATTTAAAGAATTTTTGCAATTTAAAATGATACCTACACAACCCATTAAACGATAGACACATTTTTCTTCTTAAATTTAGATTTTAAGTTAGACATTTGTTTGTAGATTCCACTTGCAGAAGATCTACCAGTAGGTGATAACTTGCAAGATCATTGCGGAGTACCAGTACCATTTCAGACCGATCCTGGTACTCCTTCGGTTGATAAGAAGTTACAGAATGAAACACTTATTCAAGAATATATTGACAAAAGAACTGGTATGTGCTGTCGTAATTTATATAATTTACAGAAAAGCCATGTAAAACTACCTTCATTCATTGCAATATTTCATTCAGTGCAGAACTATCATTGATATATTTAAGATTAATCATAAACATTAAGGTTGCAATCTGTTTTTTAAATAACATTTCAATTTTATAATCATTAGACAATAATATTAAAAGAAATACTTGAATAAAATAAATATTTATGTTATTTCAATGATACACACATTTCAAACACATGAACACATTTCAAACGACCTGAGTGATTTTAGCTTGTTTAAAATATTTTCAATAGTTTTGCTCATAGAATCTAATTAACCCATATAACGTAAAAATGTGTATGTTATTATTTTTATTTTTGAAAAGACACCGACTATCATCAGATCATTTAAACATTTTTATAATATAGAACCATACTTTCATACTGCAATCTTCTAATAATCTATATTTTGTTACATTTACAGGTCTGTTAACGTCTACTGATAGTGTTTCACTTATTGCTTTTTTGAATGGGCCACAAAATACTGAAGCCCATGTTCCAGATTTCCAGCTTTACTTCGCTGAAGTTCCACCAAAACTAGTGCAACAGAAGTTCGACTTAACAAACGAAGTAATTTAATGTTATGTCTATTTAGAATTATACTATCCATAATTTTTATACACAAATACTACACATAATATCTTTTTTTTTAAGTTTCTTTCAAAACGTTTGGAAAGTTAACTTTGCACCTGATTTTGAAGTCAATGACGTATTGATATATATTTGTAACTATTTTGACACTAAAAATATCACCTAAAATACTACTGTGTATTAAATACACGTACTATTGTTGGAACCAACATGAATTAATTTTGAATTTTATTTTAAAAAGTAACATATTTTTCACCACTATGACAACCATATATGAGCTTTTATCGTTCCTAAAATATCGGTCTATATGTGTACATGAAAAACGAGAGAAAAAATCAATTTTTAGAATAAAAAAAAATAAAAAGATGATCTCTTTTCAAAATTTGTAATTCAAATGAACTTTTGGTTACCTTGATAAAACCATATCTTAATTTTTTTCTAAAAAAAAAAAGTTAGGGTTTTTTATTATTAAGAGTATTAAAAGTATTTTCTTTAATTTGTGTTTACATTTTAAATTACAGATATATGAGAAGTCTTATGGTCCCTATGAAAACTCAAGTATGTACCTGTGCATTGCCCAAATTTTACATCCAAAGAGCCGAGGAACAGTCAGGCTGCAGTCTGCAAATCCATACGATCCACCACTCATAGATCCCAACTACTTTGCCGATACCCGCGATTTAGATGACGCCGTGAATGGTAAGCCTTAAGAAAATAATAGTTATTGAAACTTATTTCTTATGTTAACCCCGCGAAAAGTATCAAACATTGCCTTGCGTTTTCCTTTTGGAGCAGTTGCGTTTTCCTTTTTTAAGCAGTTGCGTTTTCTTTTCGAGACGCTGGATTGGTTGATTGACTAATTCAATCAACCAACCAATCCAACGTCTCTGAGGAAAAACGTAAACCGCTACAAATAAAAATGCGAGGGCATGTTCCCTACCGTAAATCCAAACGACATTATTCCTGTACTTAATTAAAGCAAACTCTTAAACAATTGTCAGGTCCTTAAGTGACATTTTATATTGTTAATTGTTTGTCAGAGTTTGAACACTTATAACGTTTAAATGAATATTCAAATTTAAACTTCTTATACCAATAAGCTGTTTACTGATGGTTGGTGTCTCTTTAATAAGACTATCCATGGTTTTTCTGGCAAATGATTTTATTATTTTAGTCTAGAATTGTTACAAAATGTATCCTATAACCGTCATATGTATTCAGTATATATATAAATAACTTGGTTATATGAAGACCCCCCAATCAAGTTTGGTGTTAATACTCTGCAGTATCAATTAAAGAAACTAAATTGTTAGTATTTTTTATATGCAATTGATGAGTTTTCGTTTGACCCTACCAGAAGTGAGCACGATACTCTTCTTATACTAAATCCGATACTGTTTTGTACAAGATATCAAACACTTATTTTTGAAAGAGTGGCTGCTGTATTACTTAAACTCATTGCATACAATTGTCCAAATAAAACGGTATGCGAATTCTATCAGCATAGTGATGTCATTTCACATATAAACACTTTTATATTTGAAATAATGAGGACATTAATTTGATATACATTAATACTACTTATATTATATACGAATAGCTTATCAATACCATTAATACTGCTTATATTTTATACTAACAACTATTAAGACCATTAATACTACTTATATTTTATACTAACAACTATTAAGACCATTAATTCTACTTATATTATATACAAATAGCTATCAAGACCATTAATACTATCGATATTTTATGCGAATAGCTATCAAGACCATTAATACTACTTATATACTAATAGCTATCAAGATCATTAATACTACTTATATTATATAGAAATAGCTACCAAGACCACTAATACTACTTATATACTAATAGCTACCAAAACCACTAATACTACTTATATACTAATAGCTATCAAGATCATTAATACAACTTATATTATATACGAATAGCTATCAAGACTGCCTATATTATTATGACTACCTATATTTTATACGAATAGCTATCAAGACCATTAATACTACTTATATTATATACGAATAGCTATCAAGACTTGTCACAAAATCGGTACGAGTGAGATTATGCAGAAAAGCGTTGGATCCAGACATCTGTCCAATTTAGTGCCTGGTTGTGAGCACGGCAACTATTCGTGCATAGCGAGAACAATAATTGGTACATTGAGTCATCAAGTAGGGACGGCAAAGATGGGGGATCCAAAAGACCCTCATACGGTGGTCGATCCGCGATTGAGGTAACTCACATGATTTTATTTATCGCTTCTAAAAATTTTATTTCAGATTTTTAATTATTCATGTGTAACCCATAAATAATAGTGATATCGACAATATATGAAAATTTACATAACTATTTTTGTAATGTGACTTATTATAGTAATGGCGATGAAGTATTTTTTTTTTAAATTTTGAGACATATATCATCCATTTAAAGCAGCTGACAAAAGCTAGTATAAAATAAACTACAATAACCTACTGCATTTAAGACTAATGTCATCACTTGACCAAATCATCTTTAATGCAAATTTGTCCATTGCAATCAAATGTCAATGCAATTTTTTAAACTTTGGTCAAATACTCCATTTGTTACTTTCACATGTGCATACTTTTGAAACAATTTTAAAAACGCATATTTAAATAAACAAAAACTATTTAAAAATATAATGTTATTTAACACCTTTCTTAATTTATTAATGTTCACTTTGGTTAATAATAAATGTTAGCAAGTATTTTAAAGGCAATACATTTCATAACAAAATGAGTACACCAATTAATTATTATTAATTACTCCACTGAGGGACGGTAACTCTTCGGTTCTCATTTTCTTAAGGTCAAAAGTGTATTACGATCAAAGTTTAAAATTTTTATAAGGGTTTTCTCATTTATAATTTTTTTTATATTATTGCAATGGATTAAATATGCGTGATATAACGATTACATATTAATATATTCACAAATAAGGCTGACTTGATCGTATAGTTTTGATGTTTACTTATAACCTTAAATCCTTTATCAATCAAATTAATTCATAGAGAGAGCGAGACGAGTGGTAATAGCTGATGCATATTATTTTCCTAGTGTTCTTTAATAACAGTAGAAGCTTGTGAGATGGGAATGTGATGAAGCTAAATATTGTTAAAAATTTTACTTTTTATTACAATTTTAACATAATATAAAAAAGGGAATTGCGATGAAATTATTACCATGGTTGTAAATCAAGTAAACGCCTGAAAGGGCAGGGTTGCGATATTTCTTCGCGACTTTAGGACACCCCGTTCACCCTTGCATGAAAATAACAGTTTTAGCAAAGAATATATTAAAGAGCATGTGCTTGAAAAATCACGAGGCATGGGAAATAGTGTTCTCTAAAAATAACGCAATTGTCACATTTATAGTACCGTTGTACCACCAACTTGTATCTTGAACTCTCATATATCGAATATGAGAAAAGACAGCTTCGATATTTGCAATTATATTTTTCTTTGCCTCATTATGAGTACTCATTAATGCTTTCTTTTTATTATTTTTGGTCATGCTCTGGAGATTTAAAAAAGTTCTTCACACATTTCAGAAACCGAAAAAGCAAAATAATAATTGATTTTTTATGATTATATTTTTTTTATCCATATGCAAAAACATTTTTTACATATACAATAACAATACTAATATAAACAAATGGCGGCATTGCTGATGTGCACAAGAGTGTAAATCAACAAAGTCCGAAAATCGAGTAATACCATTTCCCATTACGAAGTGGTAAAGTGGTGTGGGTCTTAATTCGATCAGTTGCTCAATAATGAGTTGGAAGTCATTTAACTTAAAATAGGATAATTGGAATTTTAAAACATAAATTTAATTAAAGGACTTGACAATCACCCCTCCCATATATTGACAAGCTGCCACAATGCATCAGTACTGCTTTTTTCTCAGGCATGATTTCATTAGTATCTAAATAAAGTTAAGAAGGCTTTTAAGCCATTAAAAAAATTGCCTCTGTGTTTCTAAACGAGTAGTTTTAAAATTATGAATCCGAAATGCATTTTTACAATTTTTCTTCTACTTTTCAGAGTGAAAAATATTAACGGTCTTCGAGTAGTGGATGCTTCAATCATGCCAATCATTCCATCTGGCAACACATACATCCCGACCGTAATGATGGCTGAAAAAGCGTCTGATATGATTAAGAGCACCATCGAATGCTACACTCAAATTCCCTTTATAAGTCGAAACGAATTTCCAAGCTCTCCTAATTTTGAAGACAAACAGTTTAGCCCTTAAATTTTTTTAATGATATATTGTAGTATATACTAACTTTTATAAATTAATATATTTAAAACTCCAGATAACAACTATCGTCCCTAGTAATGATGTTTATCCCCAAATGAGCTTTTCAGATCATTGTAAATGTCAGGAAAGTTTTAGAGAATAAACACATTGTAAATTGATATAATAATTTTAATTTATTTAAAGAAATAAAGTTTTGTAAATCTACTCAATGTTTAATGATATGTACAATTATAAGTTAAAAATTTGTATTTAAAATTTTTAATTTTACAAATGTCGTTAATAAAAATTTGCTGATTTTAAATTAAATAATTGTGAATAACTTGGGTTTTTATTTAAATAGCATTTTTAAGTAAATTTAACTATGTTTTATAAAGTACCTTTTGTCGCTAGTTTTCCTTTGACAATACCAGTATAAAGCTTGATTAGTTAGTTCTGATGAGTTTAGTTTACCAGAAACCCTTTATTAACATTTCTTTAAAATTTCTGTTAAGCAAATTTGTAAGGATCTGTTTCTAGTGGTCTTAAATATATGCATTTGTAACTAATTTCCTTATATCCGAATATTATAAAAATGTAGTACAATTACCGCTCATAAAAACCAGTAAGCCAGATATCTGGATAGAATATATTAGAAATCGAGCCCTATTTGCTAAAAGTACAAAATAATTATTTTAAAAACGGGCAACGGTTAGTATAAAACAAAAAAAACATTTCAAAATGGTTTCTCTAATTTTTAAAGACATAAATATTTTATATATACTCGGTTTATACACTTTTAAGATAAATCTGCAATTAATGATTCATCTAAACTCATTTGAATTTTGGGGTTTATTTTTTACGTTTGAAGGAATGACCCTAATATATATTTAAATTTGACTAATTAGAACCATTTTCCCTAAATTACTTTGCCATTGAATTTTGAATTAGTAGCACACTGCACACAATCTAGTTCGGCCTTGATAACACTAAGTAAAGGGATTTTAATATTCGATTATGTCGCCATTTTAATGTTATAATTATAATAATACACACTTGTTTATAACTATATGGATTTTTAACTACATAAATTTTTCTAACAAAATCAACTATATAATTTTTTAGTATTAACTAAAGAATTTTTTAGTATTAACTAAATAATTTTTTAGTATTAACTAAATAATTTTTTAGTATTAACTAAATATTTTTTTAGTATTAACTAAATAATTTTTTAGTATTAACTAAATATTTTTTTAGTATTAACTAAATAATTTTTTAGTATTTACTAGATAATTTTTTAGTATTAACTAAATAATTTTTTAGTATTAACTAAATATTTTTTTAGTATTAACTAAATAATTTTTTAGTATTAACTAAATATTTTTTTAGTATTAACTAAATAATTTTTTAGTATTAACTAAATAATTTTTTAGTATTAACTAAATAATTATTTAGTATTAACTAAATAATTTTTTAGTATTAACTAAATAATTTTTTAGTATTAACTAAATAATTTTTTAGTATTAACTAAATAATTTTTTAGTATTAACTAAATAATTTTTTAGTATTAACTAAATAATTTTTTAGTATTAACTAAATAATATTTTAGTATTAACTAAATAATTTTTTAGTATTAACTAAATAATTTTTTAGTATTAACTAAATAATTTTTTAGTATTAACTAAATAATTTTTTAGTATTAACTAAATAATTTTTTATATGCAATTTATAACTTTAAGAGTGTAGAAATCAATTAAATTTACCTTAATAGTTTGATGTTATGCCAATAATGGTTGTTTTTACTAATAAAGGTATTCAATTTCTATATTTTAAATATATCAGGAAACCTTAAGTTATTGTTTGGATTTGTGGTCGGAAGCCGTAATGTCTATATTTCACGCAGTTATCAAATAATGTAACTTTCACAAATGAACAAACATTGCGTCACTGTATCTTTAATAATAGTGTGATCTCTTGTCCAGTCACCTTATAATAACGTTACATATTCACATATAGTTTTTAAATGTAAAATAAATTAAATATTGATCATAAATTTTATTTAGTGTTTATAACCCATTAGTGTCGAGCAACGAATCAGTTTAAAATGTCTTTCAACTGTAAATCAGTTAAAATGTCTTTCAACTGTAAATCAGTTAAAATGCCCTTCAACGGTTTATTTAACTGTTTCCCATCAGTAAAGCCAGGTATGGTGCCAACATTGAGTAACAATGACGCATTTAATTATTAAATTATCTGAATATAACACTAAATACTAAACATACTAAAATACTGAATACAATCAACTAAATTAACACTTATACCCGCTGTTATACCCGTAAAACGACAGACAATATCCAGTTCTGGACTCAATTATCTTAAAGTTGTTCATGCAAAATAATAGTATTTTATTTTCGGAATTGATAACATGACTTAAAGAAAATAAAATACTATTATTACATTAAAAACGAAAATAGCATGTGCAAAATATGAAATTCAAACCTCAAGTAAAAAAAAATGTTTTCTTGAAGATCCGTGGCACGCAAAAAAAAATTGTATTACACCAGCGATTCTCAACCTGCGGGGCGCGCCCCCCTAGGGGGGCGCGAGCACACTAGAAGGGGGCGCGAGAATATCCAAGAGAAAATATTATTTAAAAAAATTGATTAACTGACTGCCGCGCATGCTCGAGACAGTGGCGTACGCAACCCCCCCCCCCCTCTCTCTCTCCCCCTCTCCTCTCTCTCCCCCTCTCCTCTCTCTCCCCCCCCCATCGGTATGAAGTTTAAAATAATTAATACAAAAATAATGCTTTTTTCCCCAATTAATAAACATTTCCAAAACAAAACAAAAAGTTTAGAAAAAATACAAACGGGTTTTTTTTATTTAAAAGTGTGTGTGGGGGGAGGGGAGGTCTCGTATCATCTTTTCCCAACAGGCAGACAGCTAACCGCCATTTAGGCGCCTTCCCATATCCGTCATTACAAAATTTTCATCGTTTGACAGGAAATAAAAAGAAAATGTAAAATAAACAAAAAGCAATGTTTCGATTTTAGAGGGCGGGAACAATTTTGGCGCCTATATATATCTACGTTGAAAATTTAATAAGTCAATACGAAATATATTTTTTTTAAATGGTAAATAAAATATCGAATTTTTTTTTTTTTTTGCTTTAGAATATTTTGTTTCAAAAAATTTGTCGCTGGTCATTTAGAATATATCTTGTAAGTCTTGTAGTGTAGAAGTAAAGGATGACTAAAATAGTCAGGTCAAAAATAAAGGTCAAATGAAAAGATGTTTTGAACAGTTTCTAATTTTTGTACTCCTGAAAATTGGACTTTAGTTTTTGAGGCCTTTTATTTGTTTGGTATTTCTGAAAGTTATGGTGCTTTGTTTTGCCTTAAAGCCAAAATGAAACATGTCAGATGATTGTGTTAAATTATTTTCTAGAAGAAAGCTAAGGCAATAACAATCCAGTTTAGTTGCTTTTTTTTCTTTTAAAAAAAAGCGAAGGAAAAGACAACCCAACGAATTATCAGGAAAGGTGAGATTATTCCATATGTGTTTTTAAAAGACTTCATTCCTATTGTCATTTCCCATGCATATTAATTTAGAAGAATTATAACATTTGTACTGCTTTTACTTTAAAATTTAATTGCTAAAATACAAATGACTTATATTTTGTGCAAACATATGCAATTTTTTGTAATGTATGTGAAAAACAATGGCAGATTCGTAAATATGAAAATTAATTGGGCCCGAATGACAAGTAAACTCAAGCATAATAATCAATAGTTAATGTGAATAAAATATAGTATAAAATAATATTTTTTTCAAAATAAAAACCGGCTTTAAAAAAAGCTCTAAAACGTTTTTTTAAAAATAATTATTAATTTAAGGAACAAAAGTGGAATTTTTTTTTAATATTTAAGTATTAATTTTATGGTCATTATCACTTTTTGAAATTGGCTCTAAAATTTAGGTGTGGTTTTTTTGTGAATTGGCACAAATTTTTTAAAGAGTGGTAAAAAGTACAAAATTAATTCTAAATGATTATTTTTTTTCCACTAGTCCCTAAATTAAAATTTTGTACTCTGTAGTATTTTATTTCTTAAAGTATATATATATATTTTAAATCAATCAGCAAAAAAAACCCTCTTCGAGCATGTTTGTTTACATAATGGTCTGAAGAGACTGTGATAGTCTGTTCATTTTCCTCGAAAAACCGTGGGTGAGCTGATGGGACGTGCGTCTCCACTTCTTTTTTTCTGCACACAACCAGTTTCCCTGAACGTTGTCACCCACCAAAAAGTAGATTTCCGGTCCGGGATATGTCCCAAAGGCTCAATATTGAAGCGATTTCGGAAAGCGCGCTGGGTTGAAACCACCGAATTTCCGTTGGAAAAATAGGCCTCTACGGCAAATGCACGCTATTCGTTACTCCAACGTATGATGGCGTCTGAACCACAAGACCACAAAACTTTAAAATCTATTCGAGACCACGCCTACCTGCCTGGGGGCGCATATTAACTACCTATACACGAGTAGACGCATTGGAAAATTTCGAGCCTTCTGATTCGTCGGTTTCACTACGTAGCTGTGACGTCACACTATTTCTCATCCATTATACTTACATTTCAATTGTGCTTGTCAGTTAATTGCCTAATAAGGTGAATATAAAATGGGGGGAAATGTAGCTTTATAAAATATGGAACATTTTTGGTAATGGGTTTATTTAAGTAGAATTGCATTACATTTTGTAATTTTATACGAGTGTTATTTTTCTGCTGAGCATTTTCTACCTTTTATTATCTGTATGTATATATATATATATGAAAAAATTAAAATAAAATCTTAGAATAGTTACAAAAATTATTGCATTAATCACAATTCAATAGTTTTCTTTTTTTCTAATTAAAACGTTGAGAATCAGCATTTAAAAAAAAAATCATAGCCTGCATTCAGGTACTTCATAAAAACTCCCTTCATAAAAAAAAATTCAATAACAAATATATTCAGTTGAGAAATAACCAAAAAGCAATCATGTAACAATCAAATATAAAAACCGAGTTCTATAATTACTAGCAGATTTGTGCCTTCCCGTGATGAGAAAATAGTGTGACGTCACAGCTACGTAGTGAAACCGACGAATCAGAAGGCTCGAAATTTTCCAATGCGTCTACTCGTGTATAGGTAGTTAATATGCTGCCTGGGGCTACTGTAAGCTTCAGAGCACTCACTTCAAAAAAGGAAGTTAACTTGCCGCACCCTGCGTATATATATAAATATATATATTTATACACGTGTAAAGTAATCTGACGATCAACCCCCCCCCCTATAAATTTCCTGTGTACGCTACTGGCTCGAGATGATATCGGTCGTGTGGATCCCCTTCCACAAACATTACTTATTTTTTTCTCTTTTGTTTAGTCATGCTTCTGTTTTCTTTCTTTTATTATTCGAAAAAATGTATTCCCAGTTTCTAAATTTAGCTCACCTCGTCTAGGTTAACTTTCATTAACGAATTTTTCTACTTTCATATTCTTTTAACGTTATCTCCCTGTTTGGCTTTCATTTCAAATATAATATTTAAATTTTCCCCGCTTTCATTCGCTTCATCTGTTCATCGCCCGCCTGGCAAAATGCCAGATGTGGTTTCTCGTTGGCTTACTTTTACTCTTGTTTTGGCAGTTAGTTTAAGATCATTTGAAAACAGAATCCAAAATACTCAATATACATTATTGTTGTAAACATTTTATTGTAAGCGGGGGGGGGGGGGGGGGGGGCGCGATGAAAATTATGATTGAAAACTGGGCCGCGAATACTGAAAGGTTGAGAATCGCTGTATTACACAGTTCGCTTCTAGAAAATACTAACCGCAACTCCAGAACTTAATAATACTTGGAAACGCTGAGTCACGATGCTAGAAATCGATAATATAAATTAATGTCAAAAGTACATTTGGAAAATAATCAAACAGCATTAAACGCTAACTGTACAAAGAACATTTCAGAAAGTTTATATATAGCGTCTTGAAAGAACGTTAATAAAAATTTCAATTGCGATGTTTTGACAAGTTTATTTTAGTATTTAATCACCTGTTTCTTACACTACAATTCCACTTATACAGAATCAGATATTCTACTTGCAGGTAAAGTGTTTTATTAATAATATATTAAAATAAAATATTGTTGAAGTTAAGGGCACCTATTTCAGTGCCTTTTAATTTCCTCATATTATTACATTTAGCATTCAAGCAAGAAATTTAAATGAACAGTTTAGCCAAGCAATTAAATAATCGTATTTAAAAACTATTATATAACATCACGGCTATAGTCCAAACATTTGCGGCCCTCTTGGTTTAGACTACGCTGCGAGATGATAAGTCTAGTAATACTCGATATGTATAGAGGAACTTGACATTTCTCGCACCTGTAGATTAACCTTTCAATTCCATTTTCGCATAGACCAAACTGTTGGCCTGACGATAGAAATTCTAACTTTGAACCACTATTTCACCGACAATGCTATCAGGGAAATACACAAGCAGTACAACATTTTGATTGGTTGATTCTTAGAAAGACTGACCCACCATCAATTGGTAAAGAAAAAAATTTAAATATCGAATGGCAAATTTTCTTACCAACCGGCGTTAATATAATAAGAGTTATTTTACTTTTAATTTTATTAAAAAGTGTTATGTTAGTTTTTAAAAATACTAGTTTTTTTATTGAAACAAGGATTGTTCTAGTGGTACATCAGTTCCAGTGTAAAATGTTGGACTTTATGAACGCACGTTCAATTTTTCATACATTTTTGAAAATTATAAGATGACTAGAAGTGTGATCTATAAGATTTCAGAATATTTAAAAGTTAAAGAAGTATTGTCGTTAATACCCATGAAAAAGCCCCTTTAATATTGTAACAATGTGTGCATTCCAAATTTCTTTATACGTTTATAAAAATGTTTACTAAATCCTGCATACTATTGCTATTTTTTGCAGTAATACAACACACTTTTCAGAATTATTTGTGTTTTAACAGCTCCATAAAAAAATTAACTACAAAATAATTGATGAAAATATATTTAACACCAGTCGCAGTAATAAAATACTTATTGCATATTCAAATAAGTTATTTTTGATCAGTATGACCTTGCGCGATCTACGAAGGTACTACCCATTATTATTATAAAAAGAACATGTACAGTTACGAATGATAAATCACAGTGCGTATGCTTAGTTATGCAACTCCATTCCACACTAAAAACATCGTCATTTAATTAATGGTATTGCATTCAAGCAATTGAAAAATATTTGGCAAACAAGTTTAAATTATTTACAGTTGGCTACGAATCTTAACATTTGAATGATGGAAGTTTAATATTTTATTAATAAACGAGTTTTGTGTTTGAAAAGTTTTACTTTTTTTTTTAAATTGATCGTTACTTTTTGCCGTAACCTGTATTTTTGAGAGCAAATATATTTGAAAGATGCTAAATCATGCAATAAAATTGGTAACATAACACGCTACGTCAGCAAATGATAACTCCTTTTGAGGGAAAAAAATGATAACTCCTTATGAAATGAGAATGACATTGTAATTGTACCTCTGCAAATACAAAAGTAATTTAAACGGATAACAACAGAAGATTTAGAACACCACAGATGATATAATTTATATAACAACCATTCATCAGTTCACATTTATGTAATTTTTATTTGATTTCTTCTTTTCTTTAGCCGCCATTTTAAAAGTTTTATAACATATATAATTTTGATACGACATGATTTAAAGTATGTCGATAAACTTAAATAAGTAAACTCCAAACAATTTAAAAATAATACTTTTTATATGAAAACAATAGAATTTCACGTCAATATATATTTAAGGGTGTCCGACACCTTCGACATTTTTTTTTTATTTTTATACTTGTACAATCCAATTTTTTTTCTCTCTCTAAATATGCATAAAAAACCATTTTAAGACGCTCAATTTAAAAATTGAGCGTCATTTAATTTTTAATTGCACATTTATTTTTAAATTAAAATTTTAGTAAATTTTTTAACAATTTTAAAATTCCTACTCCTTTTTTGTTTTTCAATATTTTGAAGCAATTTTTTTTATTTAAGATCTTGAATAATATGTAAATAGATGTATACATTCAAATTTTGATTCAAATACATCACTTTAAAAAAATAAAATATATTAGAAATTTTGGAAAAAAAATTGACGAAAAAAATAAAATTCCATTTTAAGTGGTTTTAAAAAACAAATTATGGTAAAAATAGAAAATCTGAATGCATACATCTATTTAAAATATATTTATCTTACTATACACACAAAAATTATGATTTTAAGTATAATAGTAAAAAAGCCTTAGCATTTTTAATGTTCATTAAATTTCAAAACCACGAACAGATATATTTGCTTTTAAAGTTTACATATAGTGATACAACTATGTTATAGGAACACTCTTTAAAACATTCATAACTAAAAAAGTAATAGAATTTTTTTGAAGCAGTTTTTCGTGAGTTGTTAAGATAAGTTTGAATATTATTTTTTAAATATAAAAAAAAAATTCTTTTTTTGCGAATTTCGGGTATCGGACCCCCTTAAAATCGAACACCTCTTCAAGTTCATTAGGAACGACCAACTCTACTGGGATTCCTTGGTAATGTATTTGAAGAAGTTTACGTATTGGGTGGAGTTTAAAGAAAATGTTTACTTTCCCTGCACAATTTTGTTATTCCCGAAAATAAGAGTGTGCATGCAAAATATCTTTCAGAACTAAAAGAATATTAAAAAAATATTAAACAATCAATTTGACCTCTATAACCCTTAAAGGGAGTTTAGGGTCTAAAGGGTGTAGTAAAATTACACAACAAATTAAATACCACATTCGAACAATCTAGAATTTTGCAATTGGAACTTAAGATATCTGTTGCTAATTTGTTTTTAGAAACGTTAGTTTTAAACATTTCTGTTAGTCCTATATTCATGAAATTTTCATACTGATAGGGAAAATAACACAACATAATTACAATATGTTTTTTTTATTCCTATATTCTTGTCAATTTCAGAAGTTTAACGGCTTTTATTAAAATACGAATGCAACGTTAAAATTAAATAAATAAATTTTAAATTAAATAATTTCTATTTTAATTTTAATCAACCTTAAAATAAAAATACAAATGCAACGAATTTTAATATTCTTAACGCAATGTTCTATAAGACGAGTTTTTATCTTATTTATTAATAATTTCGGGCAAATTATAATTATATATTTTTATTTCAATCTTAAAGAATCGTATACGAAAATACAATCGAAAGCAAAATGAATTATACATGACCTAAAAATTAAAAAAGTATATACAAAGTTATTTTTTATATAAAATCAGCAAACCCACATTAGTTCGACATAAAATGCATTTCTATTAAATATTTTCCACTTTATTGCGTTACGTTTTCAATATTTTGACCAAGCGGACAAAACAAAAATACTTTTGTAAGTAAAATTCCAGAAACATTTATTTCTCACAAATACTATCGTGAAGTAAAAGATGAAAATAGTAGACTAGATATTTACGAAAGAGACTATTTCATGGCATAAAACAAAATATATCCAATATATTTAAAGTAAAATAGGTATAGTATGAAGCTTCGACAAATATTTCAAAATAACAGTCTTTTATTTTCGTTATTGTCAACGCGACTCATGCAAGTAACATTAAATACTAAAAAATTATATAACAAAAGTGATTTAAAGACATTCCTCAAGTGGACAAATGTATTCATAAACACGTGACTTACACAATGTAAATAAATAAAAATTGTATTTCACAAGTCGAATCCCAGGAACCAAATATTAGAAACTCTGTAACTTAATAGTAAATTGCAATAATGGGTTGTGACGTTAGTATCAAATATATATAAAATGATAATATCCAGTAAAGTATCTCGTAAACAACAAATATACCATGAAATCCCAACTGTGTAAAGAGCATTTCAGAAAGATTACATGAAGTATGTTGAAACTGCGTTAATGTACTTTTTCAAGGTCAATTGCAAAGCTTTGACAGGTGCAATTTAGTATCCTGGACACAGGTGTCTTACACTGTGGTTTCATTTCCATTACACGAGGCCAGATATCCTTTTCACAAGTAAGATTTTTTTTAATTATATATTTTTAAAAAAAATGTAGCTAAGACTATTACCCTGCGAAATTTATTTTTATAAAATGCTATCGTATACGCCATAACAATTTCTTTAAAATCCTTAAAACATTTAACTTTATTTTAACGAAATAATAACAATAAAAGTATTTAAAAACTAAATATTCATAGTATTTTAAATGATAAAAAAGTAATAACAATATTTCAAATAATTCGTTAGTTTTTTTTTAATAGCAAATTTTTCTAGGAAAGCAAAGAAGGAAGTATTATAGATTTATTGTATTATGTTTTTGATTGAAATTGATAAATATATCATTTTTTTTAACTGACGTTATTAGGACAAATTAAAATGGAAGGGAAATATGGGGTAGTAAACATGGTACATAAAGCTATGCAGGCACTTTGTAAAACCTATACAAAAATTGATGTGAGGTTATTAAAAATCTATTTCGATGAAACTCTTAAAATAACTCTTAGATTTCTGGTGATGAGAAAAGGTAATTGAACAGTTATTCTGGAGAAATATAACATATTTACTACTTTCTAAACCATTCATATGTTCTATGCATACGGTGACAATTAAGGACCTTGTAAAATATAATGTCATGAATTAATGTGGAGTGTGGTTGACCATTTATGTATGCGTTACAAAATATATTTTAAATGACAATTTCATGTATATAATAAAACGTAATTTTTTTTAAAATTTACTTGTAATAAATTGTATGTATTTAATTTTAAACCAAATTAATTATTAATAATTTAAGGGGACTCGGTACCCCAAAATCGATGAAAATGTCAATTTTTTTTTTGGTTTAAAATAACGCTTGAACCTTCTAGCATGTTTTTCCAAAGTTTCAAAACGATTTAATAAATATTAATCATATTATGAACGTTTTCTTCACTCCTTATCAAATGTGTTATATGGAGAAAGTCATAAATCGAATGTAAAAATGGGTACATCTAGGCAAAATAATGGCAATGTGTCAAATGATTGTTTCTACAGAACTGTTATAAAGATGCGTTACCTGCCAAACGCAAAATTCCAACGAAATTGTACACATCATCAGCTAGTTCAGGTATCCCAAAGATACATTTGTAAGCAAAAAGCGAGTCTGTGTTTTTTTTGCCAAATTTTGTATATGAATACAACTTAGAATTATACATACTATGAAAAAGTCTTCAAACTCTTTAGGATCAGACAAGACATTAATTTACTGAAACTCTGTGTGTGAATTGATTTGCCCAAAATACAATAGAGGAAAAGGCGGTGTACTGCAAATTCTCTTACGCCGCCGCCTTACGGCGGTGTATGCAATACGCCGCCTTATCAGGGATTTTGCACTCCAACTTGTAAATATTGCAATGCATAAAGAGAAAAGTAATTTAAGAATAAATTAGGAGTAACTTATGCTGCAGGATGCTTTAATTTTACAGTGAGTGTCATGTATAAAACCACTAAAAAATTTCCGTTTTCCCTGCATTACACTCAACAATAAAGCAAATTATATAAATATCTGCAGTCAATTTTTATTTCATAATGTTCAGTAGTTAATGGTTTGCTAAAAATGTATTACAAGAATAAAAATTTGCTTGACAGTGAATTATTTTATTGTGTTTTTTGAAATTTTGCATGCATTGAATACGAAAGTGACATTTTTATTTAAGGTTGCAGCAAAATAAAATAATTATTATTTGTCATTAATTTTACATAATTTGTAGGATATATATTCGTTATTTATGTGAAAAAATATTTGAGTTAATTGGGACATTTATAATAAAATATTTTCAATACTGAAATCTTTAAATGCATTTATCTCAGCTTGCTGTTTTCGTGAATATACACTTACTTAAAATACTAAAACTCAAACAAATATGCATGAATTATCGTGAAATTTTTTGAACATGTACACAAGAGTATATTGAATAGAATTAGGGATGGAATTAGAAAAATATTAAAAACAATTTGTTTAAAAAAATAAAATGTTTAAGAATTAGAGTTTTTTGGACAAAAATGGTCAATTTTTCACTAATTATTTGTTTTCTCCTAAACTAAAATACTTATGCAAAATCCGATCCTTAAAGTTATTAAACATAAATCAATAGAGGTTACAAAAAAAATTCGATGCAAAAAAATGAAATCTGAAGGAGAAGAAGCATTTTGAAAAATGCCTTAAATCTTCGAAAAATTTAACAAAAATTTAATTTTTGAAAAAGTTTGGAGAAATTTCAATTTTTTTTTCTTCTAAATCTTCTTTCCTGCATAGTTTACATGTAGTCATCACAAAAATATTTAATTTTATATCAAATTATAGAAAATAATTTTTGGAGTACCAAGTCCCCTTAATTAAATAATTATTTTAATTTAATTAAATGACCAAATTGTAAAGTTGTTTTCTCATTTAGAGGGTTTATGATATTTTAATGAATTTACATATTCTTTTTTTTTTTTTTAAACTTGTTTATTCTTAAAGAGTTGGCTTTGAATTTATACCCCAATAAAAAAGTTTGGAAAATATTAGAAAATAAAGTATTTATATGAATTTAAAAATGGTGTGTAAGTAAAAGACACAACTAACTAAACTAACTAAAAACTAACTAAAACTAACTAAAAGATACAAGGACGCAAAAATACGTTTGTAACGGTCAGAAGGTTAATTCGCGTTAATATTTTAAGAATAAATCCGCTTAGTATTATATTTTAATAAGTTTTCTAGTACATTTATATCCTACTAAAAAACATTTTGTGTTTAAGTATGTTAAAAAGTAACACTCAAATTTAAGTAAGTTTATTTATTTTTTTAAATTGTACAACAGCCTTGGTGTAGAATCGTAATATTTATGAACACACTTTAAATTGTTCTCATACTTTTTAAAATTAGGAAGTTTGCAATGCCTCAAGTTGTTTAATAGATATTTTCATTTAAGCGTACTGAAAACTACTTCACAAATGGAACATTGCGTGTCATATCTTCCCCTATTTATTTATCTAAAATTATTTTTAATCATGCACATATTTTCTATGTTTTTGCATTAATATAATAATTGTGAAAATACGAATTGTGTGGTAACATTTTCATAAAAAATTGACCTCCCGATAATTGATGAAAATACATATAATAACAGTGGCGTAGATAAGAAAGTTATTGCACAAATAAACAACGTAGTTTGATCAATATGACCTCTAGACTCTTACAGAGGTTATTACCACTATTATTATAGATATAATATTTGCAGTTGCCAAAGATAAATGAAAAGGTTTTTGTATAATCATGCAACATATTTCATGTTAAAACGCATCGTTATAATATATATTATATTTAAACATATAAAGAACATTTAACAAGTTATTTTAGAGTATTACCTTTTATATTTTATTAATAAATTTTTAATAATGAGCGTTTTATATTATTTTAATTAAATTTGAGTTTTATTTTTAAACTTATTTTTTAGTATTTTAAACTTAGTTAACTTATTTTTTTTCTAAATGGATCAGTACTTTTTGTGTAATAGGTATTTTAAAGGTATTATTAACTTGATAGACGCCAAATCATGCAATTCAATTGATAACATAAAACGCATAGTCATCAAATTATTACTTTTTTCAGAAATATACTGAAAATGCATGATGGAAATATAAATAAATGGAAAGCATTTATCAATTACAAACAGAATAGTATTTTAAAAAGGCAATAGGCATTATAAAACAAGATGATAGGCAACAAAAAGAGACATTTCAATTTATGTATCAGCCATTCTTAATTTCCAAGTGAATATTTTCGCATATTTTACTTGCCTTCTCAAATTTATATTATATTTTAATATTGAACATAAAACTGATTCCGCATTTGAATAGAAGTAAAGTCTTAAAGTATGTATATTCCTAATAGATTTTAATGACATTTTCTTACATTCTGTAAAATATAGAATATTGGAATTTTGATTATCTTTTCAAATTCATGCTTTTCGATGTTACTCAACATGTTGTATTAACCCTCAACTAACCTCAAATTATAGTAGCGTTTTGAATAAATTTCCATTCAATTGTTACATCAATCCATTTCAATTGTGCTCAGTTGCCTCTAATACTACTGAGTCACTTGGTCTCAAATTTTGAATATTCATTATATTATTCTCTTTTAAAATTCTGTTTCAGAGATCATGGATTTGGAAACCAATAATGCGTATCCCACACCTTTACATAACAACCCTTTTCTGTCTGTGCTTCTCATGATATTGGCTTCCCAGAAGAACGCTCCCAAAACGTCTTCAACTTTTAAGAAGGAATATGATTTCATCATAAGTAATTTTTATTCAAATTATTTTCTACAAAATGCGCTACCAATATTTTATTTATCATGCTGATGATTTGTTAAATTCAGTATTCTAATTATTATTTTACTAAGTAATATTTTGATTAGTTAGTATTGAACGTTTTGAATAGATTGTAGAGTAATTCTAAAATTATTTTCTATGCGAAGTTAGTTTTTCTATGCGAAAAATATTTATACGAAACATATGATGATAGTTGGCGCTGGTTCTGGTGGATCTGTGGTGGCAAGTCGACTGTCTGAAATACCCTGCGTCAGTGTTCTGTTGCTGGAAGCTGGAAAAGCTCCTCCTTTACTTAACGACCTACCAGCTATTTCTCGAAGCTTCTGGAACACAGATCTCGACTGGGCTTACAAGACAGTCCCCCAGCAGCACTCTGGCTACGGAATGGTAAATAGAGTAAGTAAACAATTATTTTTATTTATATCATAAATTATTTTTAGATGTTACTGAACTGATTTCATGGGATCAACAGACAGTGCCGTTACACATTTTGTTTGGGGGGGGGGGGGGAAGGGTTTGAAACAAGAAATTTCCCAACTTAACGATTCGAAATTCTCAACTGTTCGAAATTCCTAACGCAACATAGTGCTAAAATTTCCTAGTTTCAACTTATCGACATTTTTCATTTTTTTTTAATTATTAGGTAATATTAAACAGTTTTCTTACAAGAATTGATTTGTTGCATCCAGACTTTAATGCAGTGTCCGTTTTGAGGTCTAATTTAAATGAAATCATACACGTTGAGCAATTTATAATATTCCCTAGCTTTCATTTACTAATAATATTAATTTTCTTCAGGCATAAATTTTCCCAAAACCAGGATTTTTTGAAGTTGAAATTCCAAACTTTTGTGGTTTCCAGGTTATTGTGGGGTCGGGCTCCCCTCAAACTCCCCTGGTGCTACGGGCCTGCCAACAGATTACAGTTGTATCTAAATTAAAAAAATACTTGACACAAAATATTTAAAAAATACAAGTAGTAACCTTCAACTGAAAGATACATTCCATTGAAGGTTTTAGCAGAAAATAGTTATAGATTCGTAAATAAAATGAACATTTGAATGTAACTTTTTTGTAAGTAATATACATATGTTTATTCGAATCTTAATAGTAAGAAGATAACGGTAACTAATCTTTGCACATGGGACTTAAAAATAAAAAGGCTTCTTATTATCTGCAAAGTTCTGAGATTAGTGCCGGTGACATTGTTAGTGATCTTGGCGTTTCAGTAAGTAGGGATTTTAAATGGGGACACCATTGTGGGACAGCCAGTAAGAAGGCGAATAGAATGCTGGGATTTATTAAAATAAATGTATCATCTAAATCTAAGGACGTAATTTTACCACTTCATAGGAGTTTGGCTAGGCCCCATCTAGAGTAGGCAGTACAATTCTGATTACCTTATCTCAAAAAGGATATTGATTTTTTAGAACGGGTTCAACATAGAGCTACAAAAATGATTCAGGGTACTTCAGGAATGAATTATGAAGAAAGGCTTAGAACTCGAAATATGTGTACGCTCGAGGAGAGAAGAATTAGAGGGGATCTTATTCAGTTATTCAAATTTATCAAATTGGGTGATGTGGCGGGATTGGAATTTAATGTTGCCAATGTGACTAGAGGTCACGGATTCAAATTATACAAGTCACAGCTTAATCGGGATGTTAGAAAGCATTATTTTTTTAATAGGGTTATTGACAAATGGAATGGTTTGCCTGAGTATGTTGTTAATTCTTCAGGGGTGGGTGGTTTTAAAAAACGATTGGAACGGCATTGGGTAATCGTGAGGATGATGGATTGACAGGACCAACCTTGCTGGGCCTAGAGTCTGTAGTGGGTCGACATTATTTGTATTTGTATTTGTCTCTTTCAGCAAATAATATGGCCGAGCGGAAAGGGTCTTGGTGGTTCCAGCCTTCTCAATGCCATGCTGTATTCCAGAGGCAACAGAAAGAATTACGATGAATGGGCTAGTAATGGCGCTGTAGGTTGGAGCTACTCAGATGTCAAGGGCTACTTCTATAAACTTGAAGACAACACTGATCAAGAATATATATCTGATGGTAAATATACTACTCATGGTTATTTATGTTGCGCATCACAGAAAGTGACAGTAATGTAGTGCAAAGAAGAGCAATAATGTAGTGCAAATAACACAACATTATTTATATTCAACGGCAAACAAAGCATTTTTACTTTATGTTCTTTTGCTTTGAAATATCACATTTTACGTGGTGCTAGTTTCTGTCAATGAATTATGTACCCAAACCAATTTAAAAGACTTATACACGCCAAAAATTTATGCGTTTTTAATTTTTGGTTTGAGCGGTGTTGCTCTAGCAATGATTCTTATTCACTTTATATTACTCAAATATTACTTAGGCTGAAAATGTTTAATTGCAATGTGTAGATTTATTATTTATGAGGTATAATTAGCAAATTACTTTTTTAAAATTTGTTGATGAACGTTTTTTTTTTGTTCTTTTACTGTCTTACAACATATAGAAAATTTAATATATTTATTAACAAATACAACAAATACAATTTTTCAGGTTACCACGTTGTTGGGGGACCGGTATCATTTCAGAAGCCACGATACGAAGCAGAAATAAAGCAACCATTAATAGAATCAGCGGTGCAGCTCGGTTATAAAGTAGTGGATGTCAATGCTCGCTCACAAATAGGCAAGTTAAAGTTTACAAATTTAATTGCTTTATTGGCACAGTTTACAAGCTAAAATACTTTCATGTATTAAATAAACGTGCTGGTAAAACTTGTGTTTGTAGACATGTTTGATCTAGAAAATTCCAGTATGTGTGGAAATGCTATTATTTCCCATGAATCTTTTATAAAAAAAATACTTGCTAATCCTTTAATTTTCCAATGTGTGCAATTTCCTTGCATTCAAACAACAGTATATTTTCGCAGAACGACATCCGTCTTGTAAAACATTATTTTTCGATGATTTTATGGACAAGTCAAAGAATCTTATACGAATGAATAAATCTAATACGAATGAACAAAATATGTAATTTGACACTAAAGTGAAAAAATTTAGAAAGTTTTCGTTTTTCTAAATAACGTATTGGCCAATGAAGACAAGTATTGCAAAAGCCATAAAAATGAGTTGAAATCCCAACGAATATACCTTTTATGTTAACAAAATATATATATATATATATATATATATATATATATATATATATATATATATATATATATATATATATATATATATATATATATATATATATATATATATATATATATATATATATATATATATATATATATATATATATATATATATATATATATATATATATATATATATATATATATATATATATATATATATATATATATATATATATATATATATATATATATATATATATATATATATATATATATATATATATATATATATATATATATTACTGTGTGTAACATTCTCAGTTATTATTTAATATAGATTTGTAATTATTTTAATTCTAAAAAATCTGAAATTTAAAAAAAAACTGAATTTTTGAATAACATAAATTAGATTTGTCAGTTCTGAGATATAATAAAGATTTATAACATATATATATATACATTTTAAGTTTACCTGTCGTGATTGACTTTGCCAGCGGTTGTCTTTTACCATTTTCCAAGAAACTGAATGTGAATTTTTTTTTACATTCATTGAAATAAAAACTATTATCATCAAACCAGATATATAAATAATAAAAATTGTTTTATTAGGAATCTGAACTAGACAGAGGTTAACAAATTAATGAAATTAAACATAGTGTTTGAACTAGATACAACACAAAGATTTTTAATATTTTCACATTTTGTAAAAATAGCTTTATTTCTAATTAAAGTTATATAGCTAAAAATTGCATTCAATTTCACTCGTACGCATTAACCTGTCAATGGATATATCCACAATTTCAATTTTAACACATATTTGACGGAAAGTTTTCAATCAATACGTTAAGGACACTATTCTTCTCAAGCAAATTTTTATATACATTTATTTCACATTATTATTGCAAATTCAAAAAACATATTTAATTTTGTACTAACAAATGTATTTTAGGATTTTATGATCAACAATCAAATTTACGGAATGGACAGCGCTGCAGCGCAGGTAAAGCTTATTTAGTTCCTGCAGAAAATCGAACTAATCTTGATATAGTGATAAATGCATTTGTGAGAAAGGTAATTGATTTTCTAAATTTTATTTACTGGTTTTGAATAACATCAAATTTGCTAAATTATTTTTAGCATAATACAATAAAGCAGTATGTCAGCTACAGTAATTTTTTTAAGAATAAATAATTATTTTTTTAAATGTAGGTTTATATTTATTAATCCCAGAATAATTATCACACAAGACGACTAGGATCTGTTTTAATTTTGTATTTATTGCAGTACCTTAAAAATCTTGTGTATGTAATTATTTCTATTTTTTTTTTTAATTTTTCATTCAATTTTTAAACCACAATAGAAAAATTATTACAAAGTTTTATAAAATCTTTATATGTTGTGTAAAATATACTAAACAATATGTTATTTCAATTTTAACATTTATTTAAGGAAATTTATTCAATCAATACCTTAAGAAACTATTTAAAGTAATTATATAAATTTTCACAAAAATGTCTACGTTAATTTTAAAAATACCTTAAAGTTTTCATATAAATGACCTCACTTATTTTACTAATACTCATTACAAACAAAGTTTACCGAGCAACATTTCAAATATCTGAATCTACAAAACAAATGAAAAGTAACGTTCTTACTATTAAACGTGTTTATATGTAAATTCGACGTAACACAAAAATATACTTATTTAAAGAGCCTTTCAAACGAAATAAAAGTCAAATTATGGGGTCACTGTATCAAAACCATAACTCTTTCATAAAAATGAACCGCAAATGTAACTAATATTTGTTAAAACTAAACTTTAATAATACAAAAATATTGAAAAAAAGGTTTATTGCAGATTAAAAACATGAACTTATCGTAAATGCATCCGACGAATTGAAATATCAAAATGTGTTGTTTTGACATATAATTATTTATTTTAACTTTTAAACATATTAAATTTCAGAATATTGCATAGCATTGGAAAGTTTTACTATATTTCCCTTAAGCATCGTTTTTGTGGGTATTATTCACCTAAAATCTAAAATACGATGCTTGCATAAAAACAATGTTCTTAAATTATCAATAATTAATAATTAAAAACCAAAAAATCTTAAACCGTTATAATTAAATATTAAAGTATTTAAACACTATTAAATCCAACAAACAATATGCAGTGAGAAAGTGAGTTGGTGGCAATAGCTCTATATTGTGTATTTCTTGAACTGGTTTTGGTTTTGGTTGTTAGAAAGCACTATCAAGAGAATAACTAGGGATCCGAGGTACCCTGTAACAAAGGAACAACACACTTCTCTATTATTGGAATTTTTTTAATGCTTATCTGTTCAAAAATATACATAATTAATAAAGTATTTTGTAAATATTTTTTTTTCAATTTTAAAGCTGGTGTCTTGTGAAATGTTGTTAAATAAATAAAAAACAGAATCGTAAGTAAATTTCCTGATTGCCAAAATTTAACTATACCTTAATGCAGGACAATATAATTATGATTTATGGATTACTGTGTTAAAACTTAAGGTATTGGTGATATTTTCAAAATAACAAATGGTGATTGTTTACATTTAGGTTGTAATAGAGGATGGCGTAGCTGTAGGAGTGGAATTTTATCACGGAGATTCAATACACACTGTGAAGGCCAAACGGGAAGTTATTATGTCAGCTGGAACTGTCAACACGGCACAATTGCTGATGCTTTCTGGAATCGGCCCAAGAAAACATTTAGAAAGTTTTAATGTAAGACGTTATTGTTGGTTTACTCATATTTTAATGTAAGAAGTTTTTATTGGTTTACTCATATTTTAATGTAAGAAGTTTTTGTTGGTTGCATATTTCACATGCAGTGCAGGGAAATAAGTATTTGAACATTCTTGTTTTCACAACCATGTCATTGTAAGAAAATGGAATCAATTTCAATTTCATTAACACATAAGTAACACGCGTATTCTTAAATAGAAAACAAGAAATTGTGTACATTTTATCACTCATAACTTATTAGTAGCATAATACTCAAATTTCTTAGGGGAAAAGAGACTTCCAGTGGCCCAGTGGATAAAGGTGTTCATCTTGTAATCATTAGATTGATAGTTCGAATCCGTGCTAGAGACTTGATAAAGAAAAGTAAAAAAAGTAGTGATCTTGCGATCGGAGGATTGACAGCTCCGAAACAAAATTACTAGAAAGTCGTCCAGAACATCCAATAAATTATACTGGCGTGTATACGGAACTGGTCCACGATAAATCTTATCGGAGTCCAATGTCCTGACGCTTATTAAGGTTGCATTTAAAGCTCAGGGTTGTCCTCATCACGTTATCGTTATAGGGTCTATCCTTCGCGATAGACTCCAAACCGTCGTCAATAGCCCCCTGTGCAGCTTTAGTGCGACGTTAATTAATCAAACAAACAAACTTAGGGGAAAAGAAACAGAATATCACAAATCAAAGATCGAAGAAACATTTTAAAATAAATATAATCATTTGAAAAAATAATCAATTATTGTTATTTTACAGCTTGTAGCCTTCTTAGAACTGATTTAATTAACCAATTAACCTTTAGTTACATCTGATGACATATTTTGCATTTTTTAAAAGGTAAATTTTTGAAGTATTTGTACTACAATTTGTTAAAATACTCTATAAATTCACAATTGTGTTAAGATTAAGGGAATATGGATGATGTTTAAATGTGAAGACAAGATACTATTTTGTATCGATGGTTGTGTATTGGTAGTTATTTTCCTATGAGACCATAAGTCATATTTATTCAGTAAAGTTATGACAGTGTCGAATAAATTATCTTGAAATGTTTTCAACCACATACAAGCATTCATAATATACCCAATTACAAATAAATTATAAGCCTTATTGGAAGTTATACAACATTAAAACAGTACTCTGCCAACATCGTGCTTTACAATTACTAAATGCACATTTTCATAGGCCTTGAAGCAAGCGTATTATTTTACCACACAGTTTCATAGTTATGAAATCCAAAAAGATAACATTTACTTTTATATTAGAATAGTACAATTTTCCAAAACTAATTGGCTTGATTATATATTTGCGAAATAAATACGTTTATTTCCATTATTTTTACTGACAAATGGATTTTGCTTGACTCCCCATCCATCCTATTCATTATATCCCTGTAATTTAGGTTTTTTAAATGCGTAACAGAGACAGTCTGAACATGATGCAATATTCTATGCGGTGTATATAGTTATTATTGACAAGCTTTTTTTTTTACCAATTTAAAAAAAATTCTGCATCCTTCTGCTGTAAGAGCATTTGACTTTCTCCTGTTCTCAGTTTTGTCTTAATATTTCGGGTGGTTTTGTGTTTTTTTATGATAAAATCATAAATTGACATTAAAATTTTAGAAATTGACAGTGCAACTTTAAGTCCTATATCTACAGTTTTATCACTCATGCATTAAATCCACACTTACGTTCCTAACCAGACATTTCCAGAACATCGGATTGCGAGTGGTAAAGGGCAAAACAAGATAGAAATTTTAGAAAAACTTTAAACGTGTCATATTTTTCTCTTCAGTTTCTTAGTACCTATTCTGAAAATGTTGTCAAAGATTTCCGTGTTTATCATTACTTGTTTAAATATGTTTTACCTTTGATGTATGTATATATTACCCCTAAAAATTATTATGTTATAAAACTGGTACTATTTTTTATTTTTTATATAAAGTCACTTGAAATATTAAAAATTTAGTTAGTTTTCCTCTATTTCTAAAAAAAAATATTTCAGAAACAAGCAGTAGTCAAATACTTTTTCCGCCACTGTATGAAAGAGATTTATCGTGATAAAGTGACATATCTTCAGTTAAATTTTACAAAATATATCAGTTTCTTTAACAGTGTTACAATGTGTTTGGTACCAGTTACAAAAGGGAATCTAGGACTGTGATGTAAAACTTAATCCATCTTAAATTTAACCCAAATAAAATATCTAATTTTTAGCCGACTGCTTGTCATGTTTTTAAAAAAATTAATTAATATTTGCTATATAAATCCAAACAAATAATTAAAAAAGTAGTCATTAAAACCCTTTCAATCTTTTGACAGTAAATGTATGTATTTTGAACACTTTTTGCGTTCTTAATAAGTTGGCAGCACCGAAAAGTTCTAATTTTAAGAGTTTTGTGGTAAATGTTTATTTTAAATTCTATTAAAATTTAATTATTTTCATAACTTTAATACTAATAATATAATGTTAACTTCTAATAAATATAAATTATTCACTTGAAATAAATAAAACGCTTCATATTTTTATCTTTCTTTTTAAAGATAACAGTTAACGCAGATTTGCACGTTGGAGATAATTTCCACGATCACTGCTGCTGTCCTGTGCCATTCCAGTTGGATCCTAAAATTAAAGATATACAGACGAAAGGACTGTATGCATCTTCTTTGATAAAATATAAGCAAGACAAGTCTGGTAGGTTTTTTTAATTAAAAATGAATATATATATATATATATATATATATATATATATATATATATATATATATATATATATATATATATATATATATATATATATATATATATATATATATATATATATATATATATATATATATATATATATATATATATATATATATATATATATATATATATATATAAATAATACATTATTTATAAGCGAAAGAAACATATTTTTTTCTCGTCCATTAGAAGCACTCAATGAAGTAAAAGTTCAAGTATATAACGAAAATTTATTTACAAGGTCCCGAAAGAAATGGAAAGCTTCATAATATGGAGAAAATGACGATAAAACAATATGGGCATCTATTCGGTATTCCCGTTGATCAACATTCGATTTTTAAACTATAGTAACATCCTAAACTATAAAAATGAACAAATCTAATAATTATTAATATTAATTATTCTAAATAAACATAACTTTTATTAGGCACCTATATCAACAAAAGTCTTTAAACTTCCTAAATTTGCAAGTTTATAAAATAATAAGTCTGCAAAATTAAGAGGTTCGTGTCTTCACATGATTTCTACATGTTCAGATATTTTCCTGTTTGTATAAGAAACCCTATTTGCATACGAGATTTTACGCTTCTAAGTCATTCGGAAGTGTTTCCAACTAATGTTCTGTAAAGAAAACGATTTATTTGAAATTAAAGTCGAATAAGAGGTTTTCAAACCTTAAAAACGTCTGATAAGAAGAAAAAGAGTGGCAAGGGTTTTCAGATGTATCCGAAATTAACGTCGAAAAAGGGGTTTTACACCCCTTAAAAAATTTAGATTCGAACAAAAATTACTTATTTTTTTATTTAAGGTATAAAGAAGAAATTTGACAAATTTTATCTTTCTGGGTATACGAGAAGTGACGAGTGAATGAGAGGATCATCATACTTTAATCAGTGCTATTATCCATCTCATTTCTATATTTCTCTATATCTGCCTTTAAACTGACTTTTTCTCATTTTTTTCATTTATAAATTGCAATAAATTCATTCAAATATATGTAACGTTCAAACATTTCTTCATTTGTACATTGAAAAATATATTCCTTCAAAACTCAAATTGAAAAATGTAATATATTACTATACTGTCAGTGATTTGTAATCATCCCAAAAATTTATAATGTCAAATCTATTTTATAGGTGTCTTAACATCCCCTCAAGCAATTTCTTTGATGGCATTTTTAACTAATCCACAACCAGAAGATCCCGAAATTCCGGATTATGAACATTACTATGTTGAACTTCCCATACAATATGCAAAAAGCCAGTTCGGCTTAACACCAACAGTAAGAAATATATGTATGCTTATTTATATATATATACATTCGGGTACATATATGTATGTTACTGTGAAAGACTAATATCTGTCGAATTTCGATGTTCTCTGGTGAATATCAGCATTCATATTCACTGGCCGAAATATTTACTAAATATCGATATTTCTCGATATTAAACGATATTTATCGATAATAAACGATATTTATCGATATTAAACGATATTTATCGATATTAAACGATATTTATCGATATTAAACGATATTTATCGATATTAAACGATATTTATCGATATTAAACGATATTTATCGATATTTCGATACTAAATATCAATGCAAATGTCGACATTCAGCATCCACTGATAGTGAAGGTTAAATAAAAATAATTTTGTTACATTAAGACAAAAATGCAACTTTTTAAATCATTCCTAAAACACATATATCCCTTCGTATAACATTTCGATTAAGTTTAAGAACTCTTTATGACGGTGAAAAGAGACAGCCACCCAATATTCAACTAATTTTCTTGTATCTGGTTCACTTCACTTTGCCAGTTACTGTATTTGTCCTTAAAAATATTGAAAAGTTTCATCTTATCTCCTCACTAGATTATACACAAAAGCTGGTTCAAATCCAGTAATCAGTAATCGCATAAGATATACATGAACATGTGAAATACCATATAACTAAATTTAAAAAAAACTCATCTTGCCTTTTGATTTGAATCATTATTAAATTTGTAGGCATATGAAGGATTATTTGGCCCGTATGAGAACTCCACTATGTTTATATGCCTGGCCCAAATATTGCATCCCAGGAGCCGAGGCACTGTCAGACTCAACTCAGCCGATCCTTACGATCCGCCACTGATTGACCCCAACTATTATGCAGATTCTAGGGATGTAACAGACATCGTTGAATGTAAGCGTGTAAGAATTTTATTAATATGTGTGATCTGTAAATAGTAATAATTAATAATGAAAATATATAAAAATGCTTTTATTTCTAACTAGATGTTGATATATAGTAATTAAAGTTTTGTGTGTTATAAATTGTAAAAAAGAAATAAAAGTTAGTAACCGACTTAAGATTCTACCAAGAGGAGATATATATGAAAAATGTATCTAAAAAGTCGAGCACAAAAGAAAACAGTAATTAGTTTGATAAGAAGGACATTGCTATATACGATTATTAAATGTGCTATAAATATGTGTCAATACTGTTGTTTTTCTCTCAACTAGCAATAAAGACGTGCATTAAAGTCGCAACAGGTAAACCGATGGATAAAGTCGGATCCAGACATCTGCTAAACTTGGTGCCTGGGTGTGAAAAATTCCAAGGCGACAATTACTACGAATGCTTTGCGAGATCCATAATCACCTCAAACAGTCACCCTGCCGGAACGGCAAAGATGGGGGATCCGGATGACCCCTATGCGGTAGTCGATCCAGAGTTGAAGTAACTCAGCTTTTTCATATGCACATTTTTAGTCCCCATAATTGCTAATCGTATTGTGGTTTTTCTTATCCTTCGCCGCGCTCTCATTTATAACTTCTTAACCTGAAAGTATACGCACTATTCACAAGAACACGGGGGTGCTCACCCCAGTATTACATTTAATTTCTTAAGACGAATACCAATTGTACAATAACACTTAAATTCATTTATGAACTCTTCATATGAAGATACTTCTTTTAGCAATGATTTTAATCGTTTTATCTTCTGATTGTAGGTTATATCACTAAAGAACAAAAAAATAAACAAAAATCTTGAACTCTAACAATTATTTAAAAAATAAGCGTATATATATATATATATATATATATATATATATATATATATATATATATATATATATATATATATATATATATATATATATATATATATATATATATATATATATATATATATATATATATATATATATATATATATATATAAAAGACTATATATATATATATATAGTCTTATATATAGACTATATATATATACTTTGTAAAGACTATATATATATATATATATATATATATATATATATATATATATATATATATAGTCTTTACAAATAATATTTTTAATGTATTATTTGGATGATAAGTACTAACCTCAAAACAACTTGTCTACCATATATAAATATATAATTTACTGTCGAAGTAATCTTAATTTTTTTTTAGGTAAACTGAATGATAGTTTATATCAGAATAGTGTTCATCATGAAAATCAGGAAGCTTTTTTGACTTTTAGAATAGAGTAATGAAACAGCTTCTTCAACTTTTTTAAATTTCTTACATATTTACTGGAAATGCCTTTGATATAATTCGAATTAATTACAGGCATTGTTTGAAAGTGAGAATTTCCTTCTAGTATTATTATCCACAATTAAACTAGGACACATACACATTTTTGTTACCTTTTTATACAACAATTATGGGCTATTTATTGCTTGGCAGCTACAGAATAATATGTGGCTTCATTAAAATTCAAGCATAAATACATAAATAATAACATATTTGTCAATTGACATAATATATGCTGTAAAAGAATGTTGCCTAAGTTTTAAAAATTAGTCATTACCAGACCCTACTAGCTATATTTATAATAAAATTCAGGAATATTGATAAAGTTGAGTAATTTAGTTTTTTGATGATGTCATCGGTTCATGCTAAAAATATTTGAGACTGAATTTTTTTAAGAATTTGTTTACCCTTTCTAAACAATTTCTTTCTGTTGCTGTTTTTTTTAAATAACTTCAACTAAAAAAAAAATTGTTTTTTGTAATATCCAATATAAATATTAAGTAAAAAAACATACTTTATCATATAAAAAAATTCATAGGAAATTATATTGTATTAAATTCATAGCAAATTATATTGTATTAAATTCATAATTATTTATTGGTAAATCTATATATTCATTTTTTACCATTGGCAAAAAATCTATATCAAAAACCTGCATAAAACCTTTGTTTTCTTTCAAGAAAATTGCATGTTTCTCTAAGTAACTTTATAAATACAACCTGATTCTTTTAATGAAATTATTAGATTTACCAGCATAAAACCTTTAAAAACCTGCATTTTATCTTCAATTATTTCAATGTTGGAATTTCCAGCATTAAACGTGCGTTAAATTTTAATTTAACAACTTTCGAATAGGTTTTACAATTATATTTTTGCTGCGTCTCTTCTCTAATGTTACTTTTCTTTCCAGGGTGAGAAACATAAAAAACCTCCGCGTCGTGGACGCTTCGATCATGCCCAGTGTTCCAACCGGGAACACGAATGTTCCGACCATGATGATTGGCGAGAAAGCGTCCGACATGATCAAGAGCGGAATCCGCTGCAAAACTCAGATCCCGTTCGTCGGTCAGAATGACCCGGCTTCCCCAGTCTATAAGAACAATGTGTACACCTCGTCAAGTACATTAGGGACGACTGTAGTGAATCTGCTTGGATCCCTCGGCAATTTACTTGGAGGAGTTTAATTACTGCATTAACTTTACTGTACCGAAAATATTTTTGAATATATGTAATTATGTATTTTCTAACTTGTCATGAATTTAAAATATCGACATTAATACTTTTGAAATAAAAATTATAGCTTTAGGTTTTGAAACATGTATACAAAAAACATATCTAAACTGCACAAAATTTAATTTACCTGTGACACATTTTAAACTAACTGTGACTGCGCATGACTGCGCCTTTTCCGAAAAACTTACAAAAAAATGCACTTTTCCTCTGAAAGAAAAAAAACTAGATTTTGCAACACTCCCGATAAAAATTGCAGTTAATATTTGTATTATTTACAAGGAAGTAATCCTTATGAATGTTAATGTCGAATAATATCTTTATTCTTATTATTTTATTACCTTTTTTGTTCCCTTATTGATTTAATGTATTTTTTCATATTTATTAATTTATAAGTTTGTAAACATATGTAACTAATTAGGCAATATAATAATAAAAAAATGAATCGGGAATCGATGAATGGTTGTAAATTTTTTAAGTTCCTAAACGCGTTAAATTTCATGTAATATTATTATGGATATGCAAGTATAAGCGTCCATTATATATTTTTTCTACTAATTAACCTATAAAAATTAATTATATATAGTATTTTTATGGTTATAAATAGTTTAAAGTGGTACACTTGCACATTTGTATATACATTACTTTTAAGTTTTCTTAATACACTTCTTTTGCGTACACTATATTTTTTATTTTAAACAATTATATAGTTTTGCTATTTTTATTTTTAAAAAATTCCTTGTTTATAATGATAATAACAATTTTTTATAAATATATCATTATTTATTTTATGCATTTAAAAATAAAGTTTTTTTTTTTATCAAACCATGTATATCACTCGTGATTTTTATTTGAAAATGTGTGTTAAAACACAATAGGCAGTTTAATATGCGTTGTTAGTAAACGAGATTCCTTGTTACGAGTATGAAGGTTAGCTCTCAAAATAAAAAGTCTGCATTTCCTAAAACTTTAGATAAATAGTGAACTACTTCATCTCTTCGCAAATATAAGTATTAGATAATCTAACATTAATGTCAATATATCTATAGAAATGTTAAAACTATTATGAAGCTTTCTTCCATTTTCAGTGGCATTTGAATTATTTGTTTTTGAAATTACAAACTTGTATTGAAGAATCACGATTTTTTTTATGTTTAAAATTTCTCAATGAAAATTATTAAAAAAGAAATACATAAACAACGTGTGTGGTTTATTTTCATATATATATATATATATATATATATATATATATATATATACTATTATCGTGATTTATCTAATTCATTTTGCTATTCCAACTTATACACAAAACTTCTTGAAACTAATTACTTGTTTAAGAGTAAACGAAGTTTTCAATGTGAGACGTACCTTGTTCCCCGTACCGTATGAGGAAGTGTGGGCATCCTCTGTTTAAAATTTAAGGATAGTGAAGAGATTTTTATGTTTTAGAATTCGGGATGTTACTTTGTTATTTAACAATGTTTAAGTCCTAGTTTTATGTTTCAAAGTTAAATTGTTTTAGACTTTTACCATAGTTGTAATTGAGAGGCGTACTAACCTCTACGTTAGTTGGAGATGAGAGCGAATAAAATTATCACGCAATGAGGCAGTTATTTAATAAATATATATATTTTAATACTGTATGAGTGTATGTGATTGCGTATGTAAGAAAAATAGAAACTGCAGGAGGCAATAACAAACAATTAAGAAATTACTAAAATTTATAAACTACCTTAACTATTTCATAATCATTATAAAAAAAAGTATTTTCTTGCTGGCCATTTTTCGCAATGAAAGCAATGGAGTTTTAATAATTTATATTACATCGGCTTTTTAAGGGTAATTTTGTTTTGCCGAGTCCACTTCGATCTATTGCCAAGCCATTCGTTGATATTGTATAATCATAAAACTGTTTATATGAGCGACCGGAACGTTTTCAAGACAACTACCAAAAAATTTTACAGTTTAATAAATTTAATAAAAAATATATTTTAATTTCAATAACGAATAATAATAATAAAAATATATTATTTTAATAAAATGGTTTAGAATTCCATTGCTGCAATTGTTTGAATCTGATGCTACTTTAGAAAATGTTTGTGGTTGGTACTTTCCAACGAATTAAAAATTTTATACCTTTATTTTAATATTAAAAATATTTTTTTATTTTAATCTTAACAATAAAATAGGAAACAAATCAAAATATAAATTAATCTAAAAGTACCAAACACTTAAAAAAGTTTATGTTTATGTAAAATAAGCTAATTAATTTACATTCGTTTTAGTTTAAAAGTATTTTTATGAGGGACTATCCACTATATTGTGTATATAATTCAATGTTTTGATCAAATGGCCAAAAAAATCAGTTATCACTATGAAGCAAGAAAAATGTATGATGTGAAAAGACTATCAAATAAAGTTAAAGGCGAAAGTATATTCAATACTTACAAAAGTGCCTCTACAATGGTACAAGAAAGCAAAATCAATATCATAATTCATATAATACCGGTATTGCATGAAACATGAACAACAAATATTGCGAAATAATAGTGTTTTATTTTCGTTAGTGTTAAAATGATTTCTACAAGTAACATTAAACAAGCGAAAAAAGCATGTAACATTATTGTTTTAAACACATTCTTCAAGTAAAAAAAACAGTCTAATGACACGATTTCATTAGTTCGAATTGAATTTCAGAATTCGAATTCTAGGAACCTAATATTAACAACACTGGAACTTAATAGTGCTTGGAAAAGCTGGATCATAACTCTATTATCAATTAGTTAAATCAATTGAATTCGTATGCGTATATCATCAATTGATCAAAACAACTAAATACAATTAAACAACAGCTGCTCAAAGAACATTTCAAAAAGTTTATTTGTAGCAATAATCCAATGAAAAAAACATTCCAGTGAACTTGAAAAATTATATTAACTTAGTTTCAAAAATATGGTGATTTAGCATTTGTCTACTAATAAATATATGAAATTTCTTAATTATTTCATTAACTAATTATTTTTTTTAATTGAAAATTCTTTGAAACATTGGGAAAGAAAATATTTAACATTAAGTTTCTTGTATTGAATTTCTTATAAAATACACATTTAACAAAGGATAGTGGAGCAAATTAAATTTACGAAAGGAGAGATTGGGTGATGTAACTATGGACTCCATTTTAAATTACATTGATTTGAAACTTCATAGCTGAAAGTAGTAAATTCGTTATACAAAGCTATGAAGGCACTTTTTAAAAAAAAATACTACATTCAAGTTATTTTCTTAAGCTAGTTAATTTAAAATCATGTTTTTTTTTGTCAATTTACTAACAAAAATTGTAAATTATATTAAAAAAATCCTAGCATGTAGCACTGAATAGTTATTCTGAGCATATTTGCTACTTGTTAAACTGTTCATATATTTAGGAATGTAATGTTAGGTACATATTATATTTATATACACGGTGGACAAAAATTAATAAGTATAACAATGCTGAATGCTTCAATGTGGGGAGTAGTGAACCACCATTTTATGAACCTCAAAGATAATTTTTAAAGACAGTTTCTACATTTAATATTCAAATTCTAATAATTTTATTTAATCCATACTGATTTGAATTAACATTTTACAATGATTCCGTTTAATATAATATTTTAATTGGTTTCTAATATACACGGTTAACTATCATATTAAAAGTTAGTTTACTTTTACTTATTTAAAAAATGTCATGTGTGCTAGTTTTCAAATACTAATTATTACTTTTTATAAACGCAAAAGTTGGTCTAGTACACCTTTATTCTGGAGTAGAATTATTTGCTTACTAAACCACATTTTTCTAATACATTTTGTGAAAATTAAAAGATTACTGAAAGATTTCAGAATTTTAATTGTTTAACCGGTATTGTCATTTATCCCGTGTATACATAGGGACAGATTTTTAGCATGGACATCTATTTGAAATATTTATCTAGCCGTTCTGCCATATTAAAGCACATTATAAAACCTGTAACGATTGAACATTACATGTTCCAAATGACTCTATAAGTTTATTAAAAAATCCATTTAATATTGCATATACTTCCTATATTTATTCGTTAATTCAACACTATTTAAAGATTTATTTATGTATTAAAGGTTTTATAAAAACATGTTCTACACGATTATTGACGAAAATATATACAATAACACAGTCATAGTGTAATAACATATCAGTCATAGCGATAATATATCAATCATAGTGACAAGATAGCTAAATATGATATTTCTTTTATCAGTATAGCTTTGCGACTCAGGTTATTCCCTTCACAGGGTCATACCCTCTATTTTTGTAAATCGAACAAATACAGTTAAAGGTAAATGACATTGCTTATACTTAATCATGCGACTCTATTTCACACTAATCTACATTGTCATTTAATTAATGGTATTGTTTTAAAATACATAAAAATATATAAGTCAGTTTTACATTTTACCATTTAGCTGTGACATTTAACTTTTGAATAATTTTTAGTTTTACATATTTTATTAAATTGAGTTTTTGTGTTTAAAAGTTAATTTATTTAAAATTGTACTTACCTTTTTTTTAACAAGTACGTTTATGTGATAGACTACTTGAAAGACGCTAAGTCATGCAACACGATAACATAAAGCGCATAGTCACTAAACTAATACTTTTTTCGAAAACAAACACGATGATGAAAATTATATGAAATTGTTTGAAATAATTGAACTCTTGCAAATAGAAAAGTTCATTGAACGTATAGTAGATAACATAAAACATCTTTCAATTTATATAACAACTATTCACTACTTTCCAATGAATGTTTATGTACATTTTTCGTGTCTACTCAAAGTAAAATATTGAGTACAAATACAAATTCCGCTTTTGAAAAGAAGAAAAATATTTTTAAGTATGTATATTCCTGGTATAATATTAATGACATTTTCTTACCCTATGTAAAGTACAGAATAATTAAAGTTTGGTTACACCATTCGATTAAAATGTTTTAAACAATATGATACTATTCAACACATTTTGTTAACCTTCAACAAAACTCACACTTAAAAAATAGTCGCTTTTTAAAATAGTTTCTAAAACAACAACCTTTCACTTCAATTGTGCTCAGCTTCCACTAAAACTACCAAGTTTTAATTTGTATCAAATTATATACGTTGATACATTCACACAGCTTTTAATGTTTGTTAGGTTGCAAGTACGCTTTATATTCAAACGCTTTTCATTAAATAAGACAGATAATATGCCTCTAACTTTTAATACTTTGCATAACTTCTACGTAACCTAAAATAATAAAGCACTTTGAGACATGCAGTATACTCCTTAGTACAATTTTTAAGCCATGCATGAGAAGAAAATACTTTTGAACCATAAAATTATTGGCACATATTGAACATCATGCACTTTTATATAGAACTATCAGAAATAACCGCTTTTCTTCGGAAGAGTTAGATAATATTATATCCTATGTATATGAATACATATTCTTTTTTCTCTCTACACCAAGGACAGGATTGCACATATTTATTTAGACTTCCAGCTCTGTATTTCGTTAAGTAATTTATTATGGAATTGCAACAATTTGTAATATATAATGAATTATAACTTAAAAAAAAGTATGAAACGCTGAATGATAGCTCAAATATAAGTTTGCTTTGACGGCTACCTATGAATCTCTCCCACCCCCCCCCCTCCCCATTTCCGCGTCAACCCTAAGACAAACAATGAGTTAAATAAAATTTTGAATTGCGTTGGTTTCTCGGTCTCAATATCATTTATTAATTGTAAACCTGATATACAAGCATTGTTCTATTTCTGTGTGTTTACGAAAATAATTCTATCGAAACTAGAGATATATTTTATTATTATCATCAAAACATTCTGTTTCAGACCTCATGGATTTGGAAACCAATAATGCGTATCCCACACCTGTACAAAACAACCCTTTTCTGTCTGTGCTTCTCATGGTATTGGCTTCTCAGAGAAACGCTCCCAAAACATCTTCAACTTTTAAGAAGGAATATGATTACATTATAAGTAAATTTTTAAATATTTATTTAACTAAGTAACATTTTGATTAGTTAGCATTGAACGTTTTAACTTAGTAAGTAATTTATAGATATTATAGAGTAATTTTAAAGTATATTTAGATTTGTGTATTAAAGCTGTATTGAATTTTATTGTATTTTTGATATAACTGGCTATAACAATTATATGTTACACAGTTGCACTAATTCTCGGGATCCGGAATTTGTTGAAGTAAATTATGAAATATGTTGCCTAATGCAGAAGTAAATTTTCCAGTATTTTGAATTTAACACTTGATACGCTTCGGCGTTTTTGATGTCAAATTGATAAATCGAATAAATGACTTCTTCTCTGCATAAAAAAATTACGAAATTAATTTTCCTAGCTAATAAAAAAAATTGTGCTATATAATGATATTATTCAGTGGTGAATTTATATGTAACCGTAAATTTGGTCTTCAAAATGTTTACTTCAATTTAAACGATTTTAAACAAATTCAATGTATTTTCAGTTAAATGTCCCAATATATTTGGATTTTGAAATGGGTAGCATAATTTAAAAAAAAAAAACTGCTTTGTTTTAGAAAATTTGATATGTTTGTATTCGGCAACTTGCTTTGAATTTTGAAACATAAAAATAAATAAATATAAATTGGTGGTTTTTCGTTATATTGGCTATATAATTATGCGTGTCTGTCTAATTATTAGTGCATTATGTATTAGTCATTTAATTATACATTGTACGTTTCTTGACGACGTCCACTCGTATGAATGACGTAATTCGGTATGCTTTATATTTATACGCCACTTGTATTTAACTAAGATATCCATTGTGTTGCCCACAAAAATTGAAATATGCAACGTTCCCAAATTTAAATTTGCGTCTATGAAGCGGAAATAAAGACATAATTTATAAGGAACAGAGCAGTAGACTCATTTAAATGACTGTGCAAACCCTACCTGCTATTCATTGATATGGCTGTTGGTTAATATACACATGCATGGCAATTGGTTAGACTATAAATCTGAGAGTTAGGCCACGTATAACAATTTTAATATAAAATAATATTTGCTAAGTTTTAATTTCCCTACATAATGAAATTGTAGCTAATGTCTGGGTGTTACATTGTAAAATATATAAACCGTTTTTCGCAAACTCAAAAGTCAATGGTTTAAGACATTTATTAAATAAAATTGTCACTCTTAACCATAGCAATACAAAAAAATCGAAAATGACGTTTACAGCAATCCCCACTTGAATGCTTGCAAGTTAAATTTAAATTCGATTAATATTTATACGAAATATATGATGATAGTTGGCGCTGGTTCTGCCGGATCAGTGGTCGCAAGTCGGCTGTCTGAAATACCCTGCGTCAGTGTTCTGTTGCTGGAAGCTGGAAAAGCTCCTCCTTTACTCAATGACCTTCCATCCATTTCTCGAAGCTTCTGGTTCACCGATCTGGACTGGGCTTACAAGACAGTGCCCCAGAAGCATTCAGGTGCCGGAATGGTAAATAGGGTAAGTAATTTTTTTTATTTATAACTTCAAGAGTTTTTAGACGTTGATTGGCTGATTTTATGTGATCAACAGATTTCAGTTGTATCGGAAAACAAAATATTAAAAAATACTAGCAGTATTCGAAATTTAAAGGTATATACGTGTGAAGATTTTAGCAGAAATTACTTACAGATCCTTAAATATTATGATTTTTTTCCTATGAGGTAATAAATATGTATTTATTTGAATTTAATAGCAAGAGACTAATGGTAATAACACTTTTTTTAGCAAGTAATATGGCCGAGTGGAAAGGGTCTTGGTGGTTCCAGCCTTCTCAATGCCATGCTGTATTCCAGAGGCAACAGAAAGAATTACGATGAATGGGCTAGTAATGGGGCTGTAGGTTGGAGCTACCCAGATGTCAAGGGCTACTTCTATAAACTTGAAGACAACACTGATCAAGAATATATAGCTGATGGTAAATATCCTATTTATGTTGCGCATCGAAAAAAGTCACATTGGAAGCAATAATATAGTGAAAAAATACACAATTATTTTTATGCAACGCAAAACCAAGCACTTTAACTCCATTAAATCCAAAACAATATATAACGTGGAAAAATATACTTGAGATTATTTTTTTCCTTGAGTAAGGCAAAACATACATAAAAAAGTATGTTAGGTATAATTCTCACTGTTCCGTAAGGTTAAGTTCGTAAATTCTTTGTACGCTCTTCTGCTCGCCCTGCTCCTACTGGCGTTTTCTGTAAGGGTTAGATTTCTCCGTATTCTTAAAAAAAATTAGATTTCTTGAAATAACTCGGTTCGCCTTGAACTGATTCTCAACTTGTGTAAGTTTCCAATGCCGTAATTGAATTTTAATGGGATGTTTTTACTTCATAGTGATATAGTCAAATCGTCCCTTTCCACTCCATAGAATTTGCCCACAATTGGCATATACTCTCAACTAGTCAAAGGAACTTGAGTATAACTCTTTGTTCTATTTAATTCATACACTACCCGTCGATTAAAGAGAATGAACATCACTGTATGTCCCAAATTTTACTCATTTTACCTCCCCGCGGTACAAAAGCCAAAAAGAGGAGTATATTAGTAGTCACCCTGGTCGACATCTCTACACGATTCTAGGTCACTTACTTTCATAGGCTTTTTATAGTCGCGCAAGTTTCTGCCAATGGATGTTGTATCCTGACCGTTTTTAAGACTTGTAAGAATCATTGCACGGAAAACGTCCGAAAACGAAATACAAAAAGTTCCAATGCTCATCTCAGAGTTTCGTAAATGTTTAACGTGAATATGTATCGTAAATGTTTAACACTTTTCTAACATTTACGAAACTCTGAGAAGAGAATTGGAAATTTTTGTATTTCGTTTTCGAACGTTTTCCGTGCAATTATTCTTTTTAACTTTGTATAACCCAAATTACTAAGTAAGCTGATAAAATTTTAATCGCAATGTATAAATTCATTATTTATCAAGTGTAATTGGCAAATAACTTTTTTAAAGTTTGTTATAAAGATTTTTCTTTTCTTTCTTACAACGTATAACAAATATACAGTATCAATATACACATTATCAATTAAAACAGTATCATTATATACAGCATCAATAATATACAGTATCAATATACAATATCAATTAGAACCAGGCCTCATCCGGATAATCAAATATCCAGATGATTAGATAATTCACAAAAAAAGGTTATTTTTTTAATAAAAAAACGAATTTTGCTGTGTTATGTAATGTATGATATGTAATGTAGTATGTATTGTATTGTGTTTTTATCATTCACTGATATGAAACTGTGATGATATTTGGATTTTGCTGTTTTATTTCATTCTCAAATAGATCCGGATAACATTGGAATTCGGATAATGTAAGTTCTAATGTATTATATTATTATATTCAACACCAGAAACTACTTTCCAGGTTACCACGTTGTTGGAGGACCCGTATCATTTCAAAAGCCACGATATGAAGCAGAAATAAAGCAACCCTTAATAGAATCAGCACTGCAGCTCGGTTATAAAATAGTGGATGTCAATGCTCGCTCACAAATAGGCAAGTTAAATATTACAATTAATATAAAAAATAATTGCTATATTGGTATAGTCCACTAGCTAAATAGTTTCATGTATTAAATAAATGTGCTGCTAAAACGTGTTGTTTTCAGATGTGTGTGAACTAGAAAATGCCAGTCTCTATGGAAAGGATATTATTTCATATGATTATTTCATTAAAAAAATACTGGATATTCTGTAATTTGCCCATAGGAGCAATTCGCTTGCATTCAAACAACGGCAAATTTTAGCCTAACGTCAAACGTCTTGTAAAAAGTATATTTCGATCATATTATGGATAAGTCAACAAATCTAACATAACTGAAATAAAATTAATATATAAATGTAATATGTACGTAATAGCTTAGTCGGCGCAGTATTTGAATAATGTGATTTTGTATTTTGAAAGTTTAATTTTTTTAAATAAAGTAATGGCTAATAAATATATGTATTGCAAAAACCATGAAAATGTGTAGGAAAAAAATCCTACGAATGTACAAGTACTTTTTTGTATTACCAAAGCGTTTAAAAAAAAAGAGTTATCTTCAAAGGATCCATTATGTTTAAAACCTTTACTACTTTTACGGCCTTTTTACGTAACGGGAAAGTAGTTGTCAGGTATGACCTTAGTTTCCCTTTTCAATCAATGCAGTTACCAAATCTTAAAGGATCTATTTTAATCAAAATAAACTTATAATTTCGATTTTTGCTCATCCGTCAGAGGGTTACAAATGAGATAAGCACAAATAACAACCACCGAGCTCCTTGCCTGTAGGAGCATTGGTGTTGCATGAAACCCTCTGCATATATAATATACAATACTGTTATTTCAAAGAAATTGAATTTAATAGAATAAAAAAAATACGCCATTGGGGACAATTTATTCACTATTTCTGTAATATTTAGTTTTGTAGTTAAAATAGCTAAACACGTTTAGTTAATTATAATTTCAAATTTAAAAAACTGATTTCATTTTGTACAAACTAATGTATTTCAGGATTTTATGATCATCAATCAAATTTTCGGGATGGACAGCGCTGCAGCGCAGGTAAAGCTTATTTAGTTCCTGCAGAAAATCGAACTAACCTTGATATAGTGATAAATGCATTTGTGAGAAAGGTAATCGATTTTTCCTATTTTTATTTACTGGTTTTGAATAAAATCGCCTTTACTAACTTACGTTTAAAATAATACCATAAATCAATATTTCCCTACAGTTAGTTTTTAAGAAAACATAATTGTTATTTTTAAAATTTAAGTTAATTTATTTAACTACTTAATATCTATCTGACTTGTATGTTTCTTTCCTTAGGTTATGAATGAGTAACTTAGATAAAATATAATTTTACTCACCACTTAATAACGTATAAAAACATTTTAGTGAAGACTTTTCTACTTGTATCATTAATAAGAAAAATCATAAACTAGAATCTTAAGATGTTGAAAGTAAACATTACAATCTTTACAAACTACATGCAGTGACAAGTTTGTTCCTAATGTGTATTGCTTAAATTGGATTAAAGTGTGATTGTTAGGAATCAGCATCAACTAAATAACTATGAGTTATTCGAGGTACACTGTAATCAAGGAAAAACCTTGCAGTCTCCCCTACTATTGGAATATTTTTGTAACGTTTACATGTACAAAAATATACATAATTAATAAAGTATTTTGTAAATAATTTTTAAAATTTAAAAGCTGGTGTCTTGGGAAATGTTGTAAAATAAATAAAAAATAGTATTGTAAATAATTTTTCTGATTTTCAAGGTTTAACTATACCTAAATACATGACAATATAATTATGAGTAATGGATCACTGTGTTAAACTTAATATATTAGTGATATTTTTAAAAATAACAAATGGTGATTTTTACATTTAGGTTGTAATAGAGGATGGTAGAGCTGTAGGAGTGGAATTTTATCACGGAGATTCGGTACACACTGTGAAGGCCAAACGGGAAGTCATTATGTCAGCTGGAACTGTCAACACGGCACAATTGTTGATGCTTTCTGGAATCGGCCCAAGAAAACATTTAGAAAGTTTTAATGTAAGAAGTTTTCTTCAAAATTATATATATTTTTATAAACATAATTTTGTTCCTTAACACTTTTATTACATTTTAAACTTTAGGAGATATATTGACATATATTTAGTTACACTTTACAAAATATCTCAGTCTGTAAGATTATTATCCTGTGTTTGAGACTAGTTACCAAACTGAAGCTAGAGATGTAATGGAAAACTAAACCCAGATAAAAGTTTTTAATAGCCGTGTTTTTAAAGTAAATAATTCATTTTTACTCTTCAGTTTCAAGAAATTAATGTACATATCAGTCATTATAACTCTTTCAATCTTTATTCAGCAACTGAATACCTTTGGAACAGTTTTTTGCGCTTTTAATAAGATGGCGACTTCACAAAGCTTTAATTTTAAGAACATAGAAGTTTAAAAGTTTATTTTAAAATCTAATAAAATGTGTTTAAATTTATAACTTTAACGCTCATAATACAATCACTTAAAATAAATAGAAAGATCCCTATTTTGAACTTTATTTTTTAAGATCCCAGTTAACGCAGATTTGCACGTTGGAGACAATTTTCACGATCACTGCTGCTGTCCTGTGCCATTCCAGTTGGATCCTAAAATAAAAGATGTAGAAACGAAAGCACTTTATGCATCTTCTTTGATAAAATATAGGCAAGACAAATCTGGTAGGTTTTTTTCAATTAAAAATGTCAATATTAACACATTAAGGGTGTATATCTATTTATCTCTCCCATTATTTATCTATTTATTTCTCTCACTATTATTTTTTGATGCATATCTGTATAGAAAAAGTTTCTAATTAAACATAGACTATTCAGAATGATACGTAGCTTGAACAAACAACTAGATTAGCACCACATTTGCTGGATAATCGAAAAAACATGTAGTTCCGAAAGTCGCATTTAGATGAAAATGTAGAACTTTCCAGTGTAAAAAAGTGTTAAAAAAAACAGGCAAATTAATAACACAGACTAAATGATATCTGAAAATGACACTTAAAATCAGTACGAACGTCTCTATCTCATTTTAATTGACTTATTGAAAATGTTGTTTTTTCATTTATAAATAACAAAAAATCAATTCAAACATATACAACATGGCAACATGGTATATATATATACATATATATATATATATATATATATATGAAATGTTCCACTGGGTGGTCATTTCATTAGTTTAATTGCAGTCGTGACTAAATTAATCCATGATTGGGCCGAGTAGATTTCACAGAAACATGTTTATTCAGAGAATTAGCTTACATCCTTTCGTGTCGGCAGCCGAACACCAAGTGTCGTGAGATGGGGATTTTTCATATTACCAAGAGGGAAAATGGGGAATTCGTATCGGTTCGGAAGCACAGTCGTTGATTGGTAGGGATAATCCTTTAGGGAAAAAGTGAGTTCTTGGAATAAGAGAGAAAAGGCACAGATTGTGCTTAGTTAATTTAAGGGATAGATGTTAAGGGATTTTAAGAGGGGTTTTACAAGGGGTCAGGATTAGAAAAGGGGGTGGTTATAGGAATTTTCTTTCATCTCCCTCCCGCAAAATCATACACATCGGCCAGCGATGAGCACAAATGCGAGAAAAGACATGCAAAGAAATGAAGAGAATGTTAACCAAATGGTTGATCAGACCACAAGCTCAACATGAAGAATCTGAAAGTGGAAAAGACATATTAATGACGGAGGTGGAGTGAAAATTTTGAATATTCATGGACATACGGTGTGTAAACGACGGTGCCCCGGTTCGATTCACAAGAACATAAAAATTGTTATCAAAAACAAACATTGACTGCTGGAGACACAAAACACAGAGAAAAAATTATATCATCAAACATTTCAAAACATCAAAAGTATTTCCATACACAATATTTCAAAAGAAATGCACGCGCAATAGATATGATATACAAAATGACATGTCGACAAAAATAAAATCGAAGGAAACATTTGCGTGATGTTTCACACATGTTGAAAAAAGAAAAAAAAATGAAAATGGTAGGCTTCAACAAACATCTTCATGTATAACGTTATTCAAAATACCCTTCTTTTTGAAAATTCAATTTTTGTCTTGAACTTTAAATGAAAGACTAACTCAACTTCATCAGTTCGAGTTGTCGCCAAAAGTACCTGAAAACGAAAAAACAAATTTTTTTTACAAATTTTAATACGAGTTTTGTATCAAAATTGCATGTTTTATGAAAGATGTTGTTTTGGCCGCCATTTGTTGAAGGACCTTTTACATGAAAAAGGTGTTGAAAAATAAAGATGGCCATTGAAGAAAGTTTGAACTTTCTGAAAACAGTTCACTTTTAGTGAGTGAATGTTGAGTGATGAGGATCCTCGTGAACCTATGTTAGGTTGATTGTTCCAAAGTTCTGTATTATTCCATGGAATAGTGGAAAATAAGTGTACTGACATACTATAACACTTTGGGTACATTTGAAAATAATTATACAAATAAAATGAACAACTTACAATAATAAAATACATGGTAATACAAATTTAAACAATAATATAATTATATAAAGTTGAAGCCATGTCAATGAGGCATTCAACTGGTTTGGTTTTTATGTATCCGGACGTAAAAAATAGTTACAAATCAGGGTCAGGTTCTGGTGTCTCATCGGGATCTTCCCTTTTTGCGACATTTTGTGGATGTCGCACATGTTCAGTGTTTGATGGAGTTTTGACATGTCTAAATTGACATGTGGACATCCAGTGATAAGCATTATATATCCCATTTTGTTCACATAACCTACAAGGAGTAGGAGGAAGGCTTTTTTGGTAATGAGAGGTGTTGGTATGATTTTGGTTAACTGGGCGTTTAATATCCTGCGAGGGGACAACTGAGGGCCGATTATTTTGGAACGCCTGAGGGCGGTGATTAGAATAATATGGCTCTCGAGGTTGAAAAGGGCGAAAATTTTGTTGATATCGATTACCTTGGGGATATTGGAAACGTCCAAAAGGTCTGTTGCCAATATTGCGAGGTTCATAAGAAGTTTGGTGTGAAGGGGGTGGATTGATTTTGTGTACTTTATTTGCTAAATTTAGCCAATCACTGGTGGAAGGTATGGTATGTCCAACAAGAGCAGTTTGCATAAAATTTGGACAACCATCTGTCAATCCTTGAATAATCAACTCGGTCGAAAGACCTAAATGCCTACCTGCTTGAACTTTACGATGGAAGTACAAAGAAATATCATCTCTCGCATAGAATCTTAGATTTGTGAAAGTATTAAACGAAATTGATTTGGGTTCGAGGAAAGTCTCAATAAGTAATTCTTGCAAAGAGTTCCAATCATTTAAGTGTAATCCATCATTGATATAGGTCTTAAGAGCATTTCCTTTTAAGAAGGAACTAATATTTTCCAACTTCCATTGTTCATCTTTAGGTGCATGAGTATTAAAATAACACAACCAAGAAGTGATGGACATACCTTCATCAAAACATACTAAAGACGGAAGATAATTGGGGAAAATTAAATTCGTAGCCTGAGTTAAATTCGATGAACTAGCTTCAGTTTCATTTACAGAGGATTGTTGGTTCATGGCAGAATTAGAGTTAGTATTGTCAGTTGAAATTAAAGTAGCTTGACTACTCGGTGTGTCTTTGTTTACTGACATTTTAACTTGACGTTGTACCAATATAGCAAATTAGATAATGGATAATAATAATTAGAATAATTAAAATTCAAAATCAATTTCCTGATCACAAAATTTTACACAATAGCTCATTAATGATCATATTCAAAACAGTTTTTGAAATAAACTATCAAGTTTAATTAATTCTTTGAAACTATTCAACATTACAAACTGCTAACTCTTGTATAAAAAAAATCTTTGTTTACAAAAAATAAATTTAATTGGAAACACTTAAAAATAATTAATATGAAAAGCTAACATCAGTTAATTAGTAAGCATTTAAAATTAATTAATTAAACAGTGAATTATTCAAATAAAATTCAATTTAAACTTCTACAATTTAAATTAAAAAAAATCAATATTGCTTAAATTTGAAAACTATTAAGTTTTAAAAATATTTCAAACATTATCAAAAATACACATGGTTTCGTGTCGAAGCATTGGCACTGGTCAATGTTTTGACCGTAATCGACGCAGCACACATATCGTAGAAATGCACACAAAAGGAAAATCGAAACTAACTTTCGTCGAGAACATTCATTTCTTGGTCTTTCACACTGATCACGGAGATTTATGTAACTTGCAGAACTTTGATTTCACGAACATTGATACTGTTGAATATTTTGATTCGTATCGAAACAGCACACAAATTGTAGAAATGAACACAACATGAGAATCGAAACTAACGAGCACATTCGTTTCTTGGTGTTTCAGTTTCACTGATCACTTTGATTTCGCGATGGGCAGAGTACTCACTGTTTCGAAGACACTTTATTTTGAAGATGAGGAGTTTAATTTCTCAGCAGGTTGAAAAACACACGAGTCGGCGGTTCAGGGCAAGCCGGGAGCTGGCTCCGTACGTCATGGCGCCGCAGGTAACGGTCGCTTTCGTTTCTGTAGGGCGCTTCTTGTGTCGCTGCCGTTGCAAGTTCGAATCGCCCATGTTTGTCGAAGCGGTCGTCGCATCTTCTAAAAGGTAGACGGGCTTCTGTTCTTTCGGAGCTTGAACGTGTACTGGTGTTTGCGGATATCAACTTTCGGTTCGGCTTTCTATGTGCCAGGAACTACGCAGTAGGACTCATTCTCGGCAACCGGCTTACAAATCCGTCGGGATCGGTAATGAACGATAGTTTTTCACGGCAGGAAACCTCCTAGGATGGATGCGTTTCAGTTCCAGAATGGTATTCCGGTTGGCCACTTATCGCTGTACGTTGGCTCGGACATCTGCTGGATTAGTGTTCGGCTAGCATGGCTATGGGAAGCTATGTGCGCTAAAATTCGCCGTAACAGGACTTCAATCGCTGTCGACTTTTTGAAATGTTCCACTGGGTGGTCATTTCATTAGTTTAATTGCAGTCGTGACTAAATTAATCCATGATTGGGCCGAGTAGATTTCACAGAAACATGTTTATTCAGAGAATTAGCTTACATCCTTTCGTGTCGGCAGCCGAACACCAAGTGTCGTGAGATGGGGATTTTTCATATTACCAAGAGGGAAAATGGGGAATTCGTATCGGTTCGGAAGCACAGTCGTTGATTGGTAGGGATAATCCTTTAGGGAAAAAGTGAGTTCTTGGAATAAGAGAGAAAAGGCACAGATTGTGCTTAGTTAATTTAAGGGATAGATGTTAAGGGATTTTAAGAGGGGTTTTACAAGGGGTCAGGATTAGAAAAGGGGGTGGTTATAGGAATTTTCTTTCATATATATATATATATATATATATATATATATATATATATATATATATATATATATATATATATATATATATATATATATATATATATATATATATATATATATATATATATATATATATATGTGTGTGTTACCGTGAAAGACCGAAATTGGAGAATGTCGACATTCACCGGTGAATGTCGACATATACCAAATACGTCGGTGAAAGATCGAATATTTCATTACATTCTTGTACATTCGGACCCTCACCGGTGTATGTCGACAATCACAGATATGCTCTGGTGGATGCCGAAAAGATGTCGTCCCTGATGTCGACCGTCAGTGGCGGAAGTGGCGGATCTAGGGTCATCCGTAGGGAGGGGGGGGGAGAAGGGCAGGGGGCATATATACAAATTCCACCTTTTTACATGTAAATTTCTGTTATAGCCGTTAAACGGTGTGTGTAAATTCTGACTAAAAATCTTTATTTGATACCATAATGAGATACATGCCGCCAATGTAAAGCAACCATGTGGTGTTTTATTTTGGCATAATGTACTTTTTATTTTTGTATGAGAATAGATTTTGTCTTGCCGCCTTCTGAAAATAAATAAAGGAATTTTTGCCTTCCACGCTGCTCATAAAGTAGTCGTTTGGGCATTCTTTCCGAGCAGTCAGTTTTGTCATCTTAACTCCCTTTCTTATAGTCATTTTGGGGTTCTCGTATCATAATATTTTTTTTATTGGAATGTAAACAAAATTCTACAAGTATTAAAAGAAAAAAAGAAAAACATGTTCTAACTCATAAAATAATTTTTAAAAAATCACATCTTATAATTTTAAGTACGTGTATTTTACTTAGTATTTGCATCCCAATAACTTACAGGGTTGTCAACGTTGGCTTAGTAATATGTTTGGCCACAACCTATTGGTGAGAAAGAGCAGACATGCAGCGGAATTTGCCTATCAATTTGAAAGAATAAAAAAATAAAAAATTGTGCCGGAAATTACATACACCGATTTATTCATATACCTTATTCATATACCGATTACTTCATATACCTAATTCTTTGACTTGGGCCCAGTGATCACTTTAGTTTGACTGGTAGAGTATCGGTGTAGCAAGCAGAATGTTCCCTGTTCGAGTCATAGCCAAAAAGTATATAGTGCTATATTTGTGACTTCCGGATTGCAGATCAACGCTACCTTCGAAGAAACGCCGCGTCGCATCGTTGACCGCAACTTCAACCAGTGCCCACGGGATAACACTTCACGAGCATCTCAATCATTCGTTCCACCATCCGACTCACAGAAAGAGGGTACTGTGGAGGTTGTCTCATATAACGGATACTCCCACTTAGGCCCGAGTGACCAATTTAGCCTGACTGGTAAAGTACCGGCGTATTAAGCATAGCCCCCCCCCCCCCCGTTCGATTCCAAGTAACAGCAAAAAAGTGCACAGTGCTACAATTTTTTTTGTAAGATACAGTAAAAAATTTAGTACCCTAGCAATAAGATGCACATTACACAATAAAATAGTTTATTTGTTCAGATGTACAATAATAAAATGCCAAATATTAAAAAATTCGATCTAACATTTAAATACAAATAAAATTATATGTTACAAAAATTATAGTTTTAAATCTAATTTGGCTCTTAAGGGGACGTTTATTTATTACGATTTGCAACCAGGTGCCGACTTACAAACTTAGGGGCCCAATACAAAAGAACATTAGTGTACCCCTCGACGCAAATCAAAAGAAAGAAAACTGTTAAATATATGAATAAGTACACAATGCAAAATAACATAATAAATCAGCAATGCCAGTATAAAATACCTTAAAAAAATATTTTTTTAAAACTCTCACTAAGTATTTTTTTCTTTTGATAATCCACGGAGAAGAAAATATAAATCTCCGACATGTTCAACATTTACCATTAGTGTATGGTGAATGTCGACATTTGCCGGTGAAAGTCCGAAATAAGGTTATTTAGCAAATATTTCGGACATACACCAAGCGACTATGTGAATGTCGACATTCACCGGTGAAAGTCGACATTCACCAGATTTCGGTCTTTCACTGTAACATATATATATATATATATATATATATATATATATATATATATATATATATATATATATATATATATATATATATATATATATATATATATATATAATATATACGCACATTCAATAATTTATTCCTCCAAAACTAAAATTGAATAATGTAATATGTAACTATAATGTCGGTGATTAATTAATAAAATTAATTAATTAATTAATTAATTGTTAATAATAAAAAATAAAAAATAATTAATAATTAAAATTAATCAAAACTGTTCTGTAGGTGTTTTATCATCATCTCAAGCAATTTCTTTAATGGCGTTTTTAACAAATCCACAACCTGAAGATCCTGAAGTTCCGGATTATGAACATTACTACGTGGAAGTTCCAAAACAGTATGCAAAAACCCAGTTTGGCTTAACACCAAAAGTAAGTAATATATGTACCGTGGAAACGAGCGAATTGGAGCAGTTTTGAAATTTAACAGTTTTTCTTGCACATTTAAAAGTATTGGTAATACCTTAATAGTTCTGTGACGGCCTGTACTGTAAACCCGAATGGTCAAATAAATTATGATTTGATTTTGAGGCCAAAAAAATCCATCTGCAGAACTCTGCCTCTCTTCTCACCAGCAAGTACGGGTAGTAGTATTTTATTCTGTATCAATTATGAAATCTTGCTAGGTGATTTTGAAGGTGATTATTTGCTTTTTAAAACCCTTTTTAAGATCCTCCTACTCCTAAAATTATAGTAGATACACAATATTATAATCTTGGTAACACATAAATTATCTAATGACAAGTCATGATTGTACAATTTATTTTCTGAAAGAAAAAGTAAATTGAAGGTTCCTGGATTTATTTATGTAATTTACTGCTTAAAGATATTTAACAAGACCTAAGCAATGATGGAAGAAAAAATCAAGACTAATTGTGAAATTTTTTTATTTTAGTTTTTACAATTTTTAACTCCTTAAAATAGGAGTTCTTAGGTAAATAGAAATTATTTCAAATTCGTAATAAATAAACGGCAAATTACAAATAAAATATACTCACAGATTTTAAAAGGTATGAGTTTTAATGAGGTCAAACATAAACTCCAGATACGCATATTGCAAACACGTGCTGAAAATGGAGCTCTCTAATCATACTCTTTATCAGCTGTGCATATAAACTACCTATTACGTCACTGTTTGCGCCTTTCTTTAGTCCAATTTTAAATTGATTTGATCTTTAAATTACGTAGATTAAAATGTTTTTTAATACATTTTTTGCATTTATGAAGGCCTATATGAGAAAAAGCACTTTCCTCAAAACTGCTCTATTCACCCGATTCCACAGTATGTATATGTATACATGCGGAGCATATACATACACACAGGTCTGTTATAGTATACATTGCATTATTTTCTTTCTATATTAGTGGGTAAAACGAAGATTTTCTTATAAACAGCGATATGCTTAAAAGCTGCAAAATTCTTATGGTGCGTAGCCCCAAAGTAGACAAGCACTGCGATTAGAGGTAAATTGTACTAACTCCAAAAGATCCTTGACCTTTTATAAATAGAAACCTGAAATCGCATTGATTTAAATGAATTCAATATTTCAATACATTCAAAAAATTTATATAGGATCTTTTTTAACAATCCACGATATATACTTTAGCATGGGAACAACTATGTAACTAAACTCTTAAAAAAACCTGCTGGCCTTTTGGTTTGAATCTTTAATGAATTTGCAGGCATATGAAGGATTATTTGGTCCATATGAGAACGCTTCTATGTTTATATGTCTGGCCCAAATATTGCATCCCAGGAGCCGAGGCACTGTCAGACTCAACTCAACTGATCCTTACGATCCACCACTCATAGACCCCAACTATTATGCAGATTCTAGGGATATAACAGACATCGTTGAATGTAAGTGTATAAAAAAATATAGTCACATATGTGATCTGTAAATAGTAATAATTAATAATGAAAATATATAAAAATGCTTTAATTTGAAACGTCAACTAAAATCTTTTTGTCTGACTGTAAAAAAGAGGTTAGAATGTTAGTTACCAAAAAGAGATATATATGAAAAAATGTATCTAAAAGCACGAAGATCGAATAAAAAGAAAATAGTACTTGTAATGAAAAGCAGGAGTTTGTTATATAAGATAATTTAGTGTGTTGTGATGATGTACTAATACTATTGTTGTTCTCCCAACTAGCAATAAAGGCGTGCATTAAAGTCGCAACAGGTAAACCGATGGATAAAGTCGGATCGCGACATCTTCTGAACTTGGTGCCTGGATGTGAAAAACTGCAAGGCGACGGTTATTATGAATGTTTTGCGAGATCCATAATCACCTCGAACAGCCACCCTGCGGGAACGGCAAAGATGGGTGATCCTGATGACCCCTATGCGGTGGTCGATCCAGAATTGAAGTAACTCAGTTTTTTCATATGTACATTTTTTATTCCTCATAATAGCTAAGCATTAGTAGATGATTTTTCTTAACCTAACGTTATTCTCGAACACTGTAGCGCGCATAGGGTTTGCGCACTCCGGTATTTAAATAATTTCTTAAGAACAAAAATACCACTTCTGCAATTTAAATATGACTATTTCTTAAACTTAAGAATTTCATGTAGGTAAAATTAAAGTTCATTACAAACAAATGAAAATATATGTTTATTATTCTTAAAGCAAGCTCTTTACTCATACGAACAAGGATCCGAGAAAGTTGCACCAGTATTTAGTTTCTTTTCCTAAGAGCAAATACAACTTTTATAATTAAAGTTAAATTCATTTATAAATTCTTTATCTGTAGAAACTTCTTTTAGCAATGTTTCTAATCGCTTCATCTCCTCCTGGTAGGTCAAATAACGCGATATACTCAAGCAGAAAAAAACCCACGAGATTTTGCAAATGGTGTTTTATACCCCAGGACTCAAATTCTACTAAACTGTGACAAGAATTTACAAAATAAGCGCTTTTCTTATTAAAAAGTGACATTGAAAGCAGATACAGTTGACTGCAGTCTGGGGCCTGTCCCGATGGTTTTCAGGTTACGACCCCGGACTGCTAACTTATCTGCATGTCTCTACACCTTTTTCCGCCCGACCTTGATCGGTTGAGCGTGGACCCACACTTAATATGTTACACAGTACATTAACTGGACATGTTTTCTATTTGCTAGTATAGTATTATAGTGACTTGATGTTACTGTTCTATTTATTTGCGTTTATGAGCATTTACAAAATGAATGGAATGAAGTAGTATTTTTTCCCCATTTTTTTTCTTTCTTTCCGACTCGGTTTATCGTTTGGGCTTTAAATTTAAGGAACATGAAAGCAGATACACTGAGTTTGACTCAGTTTAAATAAGGAAAGTTAGAAAACGTGTGAATTCACTTCCGTAGGGTGCAAAACACCCATTTGTGCGTGATTCCTGTTTAAGAAGGATTGTGCAACACCTCATCCGCTGATGGATCCGGAACGACTTAAGTCGTTCTTGGATTTCCAGTATTCAAGCAGTACATTAAAACTTCAAATTCATAGAAATATTCGAGGTTGAAATATTTTTCAAATCTAAAGCGTCAGGATGCTTATTAAAAGCTATATCTATTAAAATTATAAAAATTACACACACATATATATATAACAACTATTTAGTCTTTTTTCTAACCGTTCAGAAGGCTCTATGATCGACCAACTAAAAGTGTGATTTGGTTAATTAACGTAGCACTTGAGCTGCACATTGACTAACTAAAGATTTGCCTTATGCAGGATATTTTAATGAATTTTGTTCTTTAGTATCATAGCGAAATCCTTTTTATGCGTTTTTGAATTAATAATTTTATTGTGTATATATAATCACAAAATTATTTTTAAATAAATTCTTAAAGAACAATATAAACATGACGGTTATGAAATATTTCAGAGTTAATAAATATTCAAACATACTAAACAAGAGTCAATATCAAAGGTAATCCATCTTAAAACGTACCACTTCACTTGTACCACTTCAAATATCTATAATTTTGTTTACACTTTCAGATTTATTATCCAAAACTGTTATATAGTGAAGCATTCTAAATGTATTTCATTCTTTACTATTTTTTAAAAATTATTATTTAAATTGATAAGTACAGCACATAACCTCAAAACTCTTTCTCCCCTATATAATTTTATGTCTAAATAATTTTTGTTCCAAGATAAACTGATCAAGAGTGCATATATAAGAATAGAGTTCATAATGAAAATCAACAATCATTTCGGACCTTTAAATAAGAGTATTTGAATAGCTTCTTGTTTCGTCTGGAAGTTCTTACATATTTACTATCAATTGCCTTTTAATTAAATTTAATGTTGTTTTATTTAAGGAAATATTTAATAACAGGAACTGCGTAGAAGCGAAAATTGTCTTCGTGTATTTCGATACACAAATAAAAGTAGAATAAATTAAGACACAATTCTGTAACTTTTTATGCAAGTATGGGCTATTTATTGATTAAGAGTTTCAAAATTACATTCGACTTCATTAAAATTCCAGCATATGTACTCGGAAAAAATTTAAAATAAGAAAACATATATATATATAAATAATTTTAACTCTATTTTTAAGTGTTGTAACACCATGTGTTGTACATTCAAAAATAAATTAAAAAATTACATATTTGGCCATTCTGATATCATATGCTGTAAAACAGTGTTTGCTTTAGTTTTAAACAGGCTTCATAACCAAACGCTACTACCTATATTTTTAATAAAAAATCACGAAATATACAGATTTTATTAAGGCTGGGAGATATAGTGATTTGAAGGTTTTATACGTTAATAATAAAAATATTTGATGTTGTGAATTTTTAAGAAGCTATTTACACACCTGCTGAAAAATGTGTTTATGTTGCTGGTTTTTTTTAATACTTTTGGTTAAAAAAAGTTGTTTTTTGTGTTATTAAATTTAAAAAATCTGTAAAAAAACATACTTCATAATACAAACAATTTTATCACAAATTACTTTGTTTATTACATTATTACTTGTTTATTATTGGTTAAAATCGTTATATTCATTATTTACCATCTGCAAAAAATATTGGAATAAAGACTAAACCAAAAAATGCGCATAAAACTTTTATATAACCTTAATAAAACTTGCCTGTTGTACCTATATAAAACCTGCATTTTTTTAAGTATATGATTTGCCTGAATAAAAAGTTTAAAAAACCTACATTATAACTTCAATTATTTCAATGTTGAATTTTTCAGCATTAAACGGGCATAAAACTTTAAATTTAAGAGCTTTTGTAAAGGTTATATACTTATTTTTTTTGTCGATCTTCTTCTATAACGTTTATCATATTTCTAGGGTGAGAAATATTAAAAACCTCCGCGTCGTGGACGCTTCTATCATGCCCAGTGTTCCAACCGGGAACACGAATGTTCCGACCATGATGATTGGCGAGAAAGCGTCCGACATGATCAAGAGCGGAATCCGTTGCAAAACTCAGATCCCTTTCGTCGGTCAGAATGATCCAGCTTCACCAGTCTATAAAAACGACGTTTACACCTCGTCATTTTCATTAGCGACGACGGTAGTGAATTTTCTTGGATTCCTCGGCAATTTACTTGGAGGAGTTTGATTACTGGATGAACATAACTTTACAGAAAATGTTTTTTTATGTATTAAATTTTGTATTTTCTAATTTGTCTGAGATTTTAAGTACCGAAATACTATTTTTGAAACACAAATTGTAGATTAAAGTTTAGAATTAAAAAAAACACGGTAACTCTCACAATATTTAATTTACCTTAGACACCTATTAAACTAATAGTTGCCACGAATGACCTGTCATCTATCGAAACTTTGAACTCTCAAAAAAAAACATGTTATGCACTTTTTACCTCAACGAGAAGAAACTGAATAATGCAACACTCCTCCGAAATTTTTTTTATTTAAATTTTGTAATGTTTGCAAGGAATTAATGTTTATGAATGTTAATTTCTAATTGTGTCCTCATTCTATTAAAGCAATGCTAGTTTGGTTAATACTTTGATTAATTTTGTTTTGTATTTATTAATAAATATTTATTACTCATGGACTTATATATTTCATTTCTTAACTAAACAAAATTAACAATTTTACTCAGCAAAATATTAAAAGATGTATCGTGTTTTTCAATCAACTAAAGACCCTCCAGCAAATTTCAGGCCATTCCCATTGATAGTTTTGGAGAAACAGGAAATATATAAAATATACATTTTTTTTTTAGTATTTTTTCTTCGAACGTGACAAAATCCATAATTCCCACAGCACGGCCTTGTGACTTTCAGTATAACAATAAGTCAATAATTACAGACCCTACAGCAAATTTCAGGATGTTCCCATTGATAATTTTGGAGAAACATTAAATATATAAAATACATATATTTTTATTCGGAATTTTTCCAAAAAACTTAAATAAGATCTTCCTGACAAAGTGAGAAATCCATAATTTTCACAGCACGGCCTTGTGGCTTTCGGAATAACAATAAGACGTTAACTAAAGACCCTTCAGCAAATTTCAGTATATTCCCATTGATAGATCTGGAGAAACAGGAAATATATAAAATATACGTATTTGTTTGGGGGTATTTTTTCCAAAAAAGTGAAAAAAGTCCTTTCTACTCACCGCACGGTCTTGTGGCTTTCAAATTAACAATAAGTCGTTAACTAAAGACCCTCCAGCAAATTTCAGGCCATTCCCATTGATAGTTCTGGAGAAACAGGAAATATATAAAATATAATTTTTTTTTGTTTGGTATTTTTCCAAAAGACTAAAAAAAGTCCAAAGTTCATGCCATCTTGCCTTTATTTTTATTTTGTGTACTAGGAGGCTCCGCCCCCTGCTCCGCTAACGCTTCGCCAACCCCCGGAGGATTGCTACGCAATCCTCTTTAGTTTGCTTCGTAAACAATACCGGCTTCATACACTGTAGACAATGACAATGTGTCCTAACAACAATACTTTTTTTAGTTATATAAATTAATACTGGCAGTGCCGTAATAATTTATATAACTAAAAAAAGTAAATTTCTAATTGGTGTTAATAATAATTTCCCGTTAAAATATATAATAAGCTACAGGATTTAGATTTACATACATGTTGGCATTTTGCCAACGTTGGCATTTTGCTCCGAAATATCTTTTAATAATAATTATAGTACTTCACATAAATAGTTACATCTAATTTATTTTTTAAGATATAATTTCAGTATTGATACCATTCAAGAAAGGAAGATTTTACGAATATAACTATATTTTTTTAACGGGAAAAAAGTATATTTTTGAACTACTTAGAGCAGTTTTAATTTATCCCTTAAAATTTTACGCGTAAAATTGACGATTATTTCAGACATTTCGTCAATTATTTAAAAATTTATAACTACAAAACTAAATCGAAATTTGACAAACGCTCTGGATCATTTGTAGCCAATAATTTAATCTATACCCCTAATTTTTTATTTATTTTTTTGTTGAAAATTGGAAGACAAGTATACAAAAATGTATGAATTATTTTCAAAATGTTCTAAAATCATGAATTTAACATAAAATAACGTCTAATATACTGATCGTATTGAAAAACAAAAATATTCATCTTATTACCCAAACATTTCTTAATAAACTGGCATAATTTCATAATTGTAGGACATTTACTTTTTGAGATGCAAGCGGAACAATGAGACAAAAATTCGCAAATTAAAATTTTCTCGAAATATCCGACATTTTTCCTTTCTTCACTATTTTTTATGCCTATCCAAATTGACCACATCTAATTTAATTGTAAAGATAGAACTATAATCTTTATAACATCGGAAAGATGAAGTTTTAACGAACATTAATATATTTTTTTTAATAAGAAAATATGTAATTTTAAATGACTTATAGCAATTTAGAAAACACGTTTCAAAAATGAGGGCGAAAAAACTTCAAAAAGTGGAGCGTGTTCAAAGGTTTAAAAAATTTATAAATCAAAAACTAATTCGAATTTAAAAAAATGCTTACTTGGATTTCCAGTTCAAACTTATTTGTACACTCCCTAAAAAAATTGGATCTCTCCTCTTAATAGTGTTTCAGAAACTCGACGGACAAAATTACTTGTAAGCGAAATTTTATCAACGACGACTTTAATATTAAATAACTTATAAACTAATAACAGTATTGAAACAAAAATATATTCTTCTTATTTATCAAACATTTCTTAACAAATTCACTTAATTTCGTAATTTTAGGACTTTAACATTTTGAGATACGATCTGAATAACATTGAAAGAACTGAAAATTCCCCCTAGGGCCGACTTTTTCCCCCTAGGGCTTACTTTTTTTTAAAATAGAGAGATATCTGTTTTTTTATATATGTATTTTATTGAATATATAATTTTTAAATGTATGTATATTATTGTATTTTTATTGCGTTGTATGGATATACATACATGATGCTTGACTACATTGTGTCTAACAATAATAATAATAATAGTCAATAAAATACTATTTCCAATATATTATACGTGTACTTGATTTTTTTAGGACATTGTGTTATTTTCCTAAAAGTCCATTGTCCGTAAAGGTCGCCAAAAGTTAGGGATAATTGATAAAGAAATAAATATATGATATAATATTGGGGTATGCGCCGACTGAGCGATAATTCGCCAAGTCTCTTCGGCAACCACAGGGTTATCTCTAGAAGGGACCGGACGAAACAGTACGAGTCGAGATTGCAACAATGTCGCACTAAACCCGTAGCTCACGCGAATAAATAAATATTATACTAAACAACCTTCTGATTATTATTAAAATTAAACCATCAGTCACCTTAATAAAAAATAACTCTTATTTTTCGCAATTGTGTTTAAAATAAAATGTATTTTTTTAATCCTAAATTATCATATGTTTGATAGTCTAAAACTAAAATCATGTAACGGCATCCGTAACGGTACTCTATCTATAGATATTATTTTAATGATATATAAAAGTATGTAAATATATAACAGAATATAAGTGTATAGAGACAAATATATGTTTTTTAGAATAATGTTTGACTAGTATTGTGAGAATAAATGTAAGATTTTTTGTAGATTTTTTTACAACTTTTCGTTGTTTCATAAATGTGTGCTTTCTGTATAAAAGCTTAAATTTAATCATTAAAAACAATTTGATATTCCAAAAAAGGTGCTTCTTTAAGAAGATTTCAGCTAATGCATTGAAGACTATTCATTACATACCAATGCATGTAGTATAAACGAAGTGTATAAAGTTATGCCAGAGAAAAGTATAGAATTTATGCCTCCCCTACGTCCACATCCAATACTTTTATTACATAAAAAGTTTATAAGTATTCATTACACTTTAAAACTTTATTTTTTTCTGAAAAACTAAAAACAGTTTAATTTTTTTTAAAAACTATATTTTCATTTTTAAAAAAAAATATTTTATTATTTTACAAAAATAATAAATACCCCAATCACAGGTTTTCAAATAATATTTTATTTCATTTCATTACAAAGTGATTTTTAAAAAGGTAATTATAGATATTATTTTAGTGTTAAACAGGTATCTGTGTATTACAATTTAAAGTACTCTTTATCATGTCAGAAGCCTTTTCAGCGACCATCAAAGTTGGCCCAATCGCATTTCCAGATATAATTGTTGGCATTATAGAAGCATCTACAACACGCAGTCCTTCTATGCCTTTTACCCTAGAAATAGATAATTAAATTTATGAAATAATAAAAATACTGTAAAATAATAAAAACAAAAAAAAATGCTATTTTCAAAATTTCGCTTTACATTTGAATTTTTGCTGAGGATCAGAATACCATAGAAATTCATACACTGCATATGTACCCAAAACCTATATTTCTAGTTATCACCATGTAGTAACTCTTAGTATAAAGTACTTGAAGTTTTTTTTTTTTTTTTAAAACCTTTGATTCAAATTTTATTTTTATTTTTTATTAAAGACATTGGCTATTTAAGCGATGGAAATATTTCGAATGTTAATAGATGTATTGACTAAAAACTGTAACTTAATGTGTACATTTTGAATTGCAATTAGCAGCCCAATACCGCTTCATAAACAATATGCGATACATTTGGTATGAAGCAACAAATAACTACTAAGAATCAACAAGCCTGATCTGGTATTACTGTTTTCTTAATAATTACAATCTGGTTTTTTTAGTTTGTAATATTTTTTCTCTTTTATCGCGAAACTATATCTGTTAACAGAAATAAAATATGTTTAATAAAAAGTATATACATGTAGGAAATACAGAAATTAATTTGAAATAGACAAAATCCTTTTTCATATAATTACTCCATTGCATACATACCTATAATGTAATTTTTTTTGGAATAAAAACAAGAACATAACGTAATGATCCATTTAGACTAAATATATAAAACTGATTTACCAAATTATGTTATACACAAAGTTCATAATTTGTTTTTCAAGTAAAATATTGATTTAAACGATAGAAAAATGTACAATTACTTTCTTCTGAGAATGGAACAGTCGTGTTAAAATTTATATCTTGGTATATTAATGGCAAATGCCCTGAATCACGAAATTGACTAATGCTTTCCAAAAACTTGACATTGCCATAAGACATAATTAGTTTGAGCCTTTGTAGTACTTAATTATAAATAGTACTTACAAGGAATGTAATTTACTTAAGACATTATACTTTTTTTATTTAAAACAAAATTCTGTTCTTTCAAGTAATTGGTAGGAATATCGTAAAATCGGTAGTTTTGTACATTGGACCTTCATCAATTAAGATAGAGATATATAACAAAACTTTTAATATAAAAAAATTGCAAGTGCATATCAAATTACCTCAGTTGAGCGTCTACCACTGTTTTTGGATCTTTTGGATCTCCCATTTTAGCTGTTCCGACTTGGTGGGTCAAGGATGCTACATATGCTTTAATGGTGCATCTGAAGTACGCGTCATCGTTGCCGTCGAACTTTTCGCAACCAGGTTGAAGAGTCGAGATAAGTTCAGATCCGACCCTTTTCAAAGAATCGCTCGTTCCGATTGCCTTGCATTTCTTCATACCTAGATAATAAAATGGTGAAAAATATATTATATGTATTTTACTTTTATTATAAAAGTTCAAATAATGTTAACAAACATGATCAAAGAATTGTACCAACTAAATTTAATATTTAAGAAAAACCATATAAAAGCCTACATGGTTTAAATAAATATTTTTTTGTTGTTGAAAAAATAAAACGTAGTATTTGAGAGTATAAAATATATAACTCAAAATGTTTGGGTGGCATATTTAAATCTTCAAAACTGTATAAAAAATATTACATAAAATTGCAACATTTGCATATCTTCTTGGAGCAATTATCAATGACTGATAGAATGCGTTTTTGTCAAACATAAGGAACATGTAAAGCCATACGCACGTATGGGAGGTAAAATAACCATCAAGTTAGTGTAAAGCATGATATTTCTTCCTAAAATGTTGCTATTAGTTAAAAATTAAAAATAAAAAAAAAATCATCGTATAATGGAACTTTTAAAATGAAAATTTTGCCTTTTGATTTATCAAATTCAGTAAACGTTTTTTTTTTCAATAAACGTTTGTAATTTTGTTATTTTTTAAGATTTTTATTGATATTTGAATAAAACTATAATACGTGTAGTGAATTATTTTTAAATTTTAGAGTGAATAAATTGCTTTTTAGGAGAAGTATATAAATTTAGAGAAAGCTGTATTAAAGTCATTATTTTATTATATTTCATTTAACTTTCATAGGGCCTGACTTCCTTGAAAATTTTATAGTACATTTTACGACGTTATTGTACCTCTCTCAATATTGAATAAATATTTTTAAAAAAAGATATTTGGAGGTTGATATTCAGCAGGTTGGCTACCAATGAATGTATGATGTAACGCACGACGTTATATTCCCCCATAATCCGTATTCGTAAAAATTATTCTTGGCGACTTATATTAAGGTCACATATTATAAAGTCGCCCTTTACTTGCCTTCCACGATCGGGTCAATGTCACTGGGGTCATCCAGGTAATTGGGGTCTATGAGAGGTGCATCGTAAGGATTCGTGGTGTTCAATCGGATGGTGCCTCGACTCTTCGGACGAACCTGCTGGACCAGGCAAATGTACAGGGATGAATTCATGTAGGGTCCGTAAATTTTGTCGAATACCTGAAAATAAACAAATGTTTAAAAAATTGCTTTTAATAAATACACATTACATAAGAAAAGCTAATGGCGGTGAAATTGTTTTTTGGCGATGCTACTTACATGAGAGTAGTAAATGTGTAGTATATATATTAAAATATGTTTCAATGTTAGGCTATGACATTATCAAAGAATATTCAACAAAACAATTTTTAAAAAAATGAATAATTTTTTTTTAATTAAAGATGCTAATTTTATTGTTGATGAAGGTCCTTGAATAGTTTAACAGACAACGATTTGCGTAAACTTGTACTTAAAACAACATTGCGCTAGAGTAGCTATATAGAGAAACAATAGTCTATCTAACGAATCAACAGACAAACGGGTGTAGAAATTGATATAAATGTTTAATAAATAGGTAGGGAGGCAACTAACGTCATTTCCATAATGCGAGATCTTTTTACAATAGTAGGTATCATTTGTATAATAACGAAAAAAAAGCAGACCATTTGGAAGTTACAAAGGTGGTGGCAGACGTCATTAAATGAGCGAAAAAATTAACCCCCCAATTTCAAATCATGTGAATAATCTATATATCAACGCCGCGATTCGTCTCAAGACATCTCAAATAGTTTAAATATAAAAGTCGGACACAAATTATTTAGCAAACATTCCGGCAGACGTGTGTAAAGTATCGACAATTTAAAACTTTGAGTCAATTCCATTTCCTTGTTATTAGACCATTCTTACTGACTCAGGTACAAAGCACAAAAAATAAACAAATAACTCGACTTGACTCAAAGTTTTAAGATGTTAGCATTTTACGCAGGTCTATCGAGCAGTTCGTCAAGGAATTTTGCGCAGACTTTTTGCATTTACAATTGTTGAGCTATCCTGAGACGAATCGAATATCTTTGACATCAAGATTATGCAAATGAATTAACAACAGTTCTTTTTTCTCGGTTTTTGTCACATCTACCACCGCTTTTGTAATTTCAGAATAGTCTTCTTGCCTTATTTTATTATTAGCAAATGTTACCTACTAGAATACAAAACATAATAATTATGCAAATGGCTTGGCTTGATTCCTTATTTTTAAACATTTACATTAATTAATACGCCAGTGCGGCATGCGGTTCTAGATCCGGCATACAAACGATTGTTTCCTTATAAAGTATAATGTGGTTTTACGTAGTATAACGGTATGACCTTTGGAGACAATTACCTCTGGTTTTAATCCAATAGTTGCTTGTAGAACTTGTGCAGGAAGTTCTGCAAAGTAGAGCTCATAATCCGGAAAATCCACTTCTGGTTTCGTTTTGACATTTAAAAAAGCAGCCACGGAGAGACCTTCATGTGCCGTCAATACTCCTGTAATATTCAAAAGAGTAGGTACACTATATATTTTTTTTAATTCATTGAAAATTGTTTTGTGTTTATTTACGCCATACTCTTGCATGCTTTTCCATTAAAACAGAGTAATTTTTAACTTAAAACATAAATGCTTTAATTCGGTGACATAATAAATTCAAGCAATCAAGATGAACAAAAAAAAAGATTCATCTCCAATATTATAGGTGTTTTTGTTGTTAAAAATCAGTTAACAGTTAGTTGAGAGATTAAAATTTCGATTTTTTTGGTATTAAAATAACTTGAATTGTAAAATGTTAACTATTTTTAGCCATTTGTAAAATCTACAATAAAATTTTGTTTTCCTGACATATTTTAATGGATGTATTTTAAAAGTATTTTCCATGGTGTGAAAAAACCCGATTGAAGTGAAAAACATCATGCGCAGTTTTGTGAGAGAAAAGGGTGAAAGAAAAGCACAAAATTGATTATAACAGAAGCAAAAATATAAATTTATTAAATTAAATAAAGCTATTTATTTTGTTGCTCTTGTAGTTTTTTAAAGTTGACCACAATTTACAAAAATAAAATAAAATTTTACATTTTAAATAGTTATTTAAATATCTATGAAATACTAACGTGTTTACTCATTTGTATATCACCGGTTTTCCTAGCAGAATATATAATTTAAAAGTTCGTTAAAGATATATCCTTTAAAAAAGTTATCAAATTAAAAACAAAATATTTTTAACTTTTTCGAGAAAACATTATTGGAGGTACTTAAAAAAACAATGTTGGAGGTATTTAAAAAAAACATTATTTTCATTATTTAAAGTGTAATAAATATTATGAAGATATTAAAACTATAATGTATTAAAAAACGAAAACAAAATTTTTGAAATGCATGACTTATTTTCCAATAAAGATGATTTAGTTTCAAAAGGCATTGACTTGCAAATCTATAGCAAAACACATTTATAATAATTCCTGAATCCATGGGTAAGGTAATTTCTTTGTATATTCCTGCCATTATTCGAAAACTTTAAAAAAAAATTAATTATACAAGTATATTCACATGTAAATTCTTTGTATTTTTATTATATTGACTGAGCCATGAGTATTTTATGAAAACTATTCGTTTTTAGAAGTATCTTCGTTATTTTAAATATTAGATTAAATCAAAATTACATGTCGCATGTTTAACATGTCTAAATTTTACTTTTTTTAATAAATTAAGTATGCTTATTTGTCAAAAGTGCTTTGTAAAATGTATAACTTGAAATAGATGAAAATTATTCTAATATACGGAATAGTCAAGAAAAACCAGATACCAGTCCTGTTGTTGATAAATTCATTAATAAGGCTTGGATTTGTAATCTTTTGCACTAGGCTTGGGGCTTTAGAATTCAGATTAAACGTGAGGATTACTCCGCAGTGGTCTTGAAAGTTCTCCCCTACTGGGAGGTCTGCCACAATCGGAATCTGGAGTTAAACATTAAAAAATATATATTTTTATTTTTCAATAAAATATACACTAAAACCTGTTTTTTGCGGTCTTTTTTGTGCGGTATATGAAAATTTCAATCAAATTGGAACATAATTGATTATCTGGCTACCGAGACATATACAAGCGTCTAAAGAAACAACAGTCGTCGCAAAAACTGTTCACTTTCTTCACTGACTACATGGTAACTGTAAAAAAGGCAACTCTAAACGAGTGCGAGGTAGTATCTTCAAGTGACGAAAGTGACGAAGGATAATGGTTATACGTTTTGAAAAGTTTTGTATGGGTAAAATAAGTACATATGTAAATAAAATATTTAAAAATGTTCGCATGTGTATTTTCTAAATCAGATTCCAAAGGATTTGGCGAGATTCCGAGTAGCTGTCAAGCATCGTGTCTTGATTTTGTTTAAAAAAGCAATTTCTAGTTATTTCGTAAGGTTTTGAGTTATTTTCTATATGAGACTTTTTTTATGCAGTCCCTATCCACCGCATAAAAAAAATTGTGTTACGAAAACTATTTTTTATGTGAACTCGTGAAGTTTTGTGCGAAATTTTTTTATGCGGTCCCTATCCACCGCACAAAAACAGGTTCGAGTGCATACTGAACAATAATTGTTCTATCATAAACAAATTAATATCTAATATTTATGATGCATATAAAAAATTATTTGTTAGATGAAATATATATTTTTTTAATTTATAATTTTAGTTCATGTGATTTTCAATAAACATTCGAAAATCAACATCCATGAAAGGGTGATTAAAAGCATGATAATCTTTAGAATAAGAAATACATTAAGTGACATACTTTAAACGTTTTAGAAGATACATGAATTCTAAATATTACAAAGCAAAGAAAACAATTGAAAATAGACAGGACCAGTATAGTGTAACTTTCGATGCTGGTATATGGTCATAAAATTCAACATAAAATTCCATTGGTTCCACAGTTTCGATTTATAATTGCCATTTTGAATAATCAAGACATTTTTTAAATCCTTCGCTTCCGTTCGGCAATGATAATTGTTATACATTATATATTTACATTTTTCTGAATTTATGAATGCGACCGAAATACACGTTTAACGAAAATTTTCTTAAGTAAATAGTTTAAGTTTTGAGAAAAAAATACTTTACATTGAAATTTACTAGAATATTTGGCATTTTCAGCAATCAATACAATTTTAGAATCATTCACATACTATGGGCATGCGCTTAATGTAATTTCATTGTTGGAAATTAGCATTACCAAGTGATTCGTTTGGAAAATCGTTCGATACGAGATATTCATAATAAATCTATACGTGTTGTTTAATGATGTCGGAACTAAGGACGACATAAGTTTTCAAACAGCGTTATCAGAAAAAGAAAAAGTACCAGCGTATATGAATATATGTTTTATGATTTCTTATACATTTATGAATCTGATCACTATGTTTATGACGAGGAGAGAGGACAATACACTCTGACAAGGACATCGTTTAAACATTGTCGCCGAAACAAATTTCAGTTCAATTTGGTAACCCTATGCAATACTTCAGCAGTGTAAATTTTAAACGCATGCGCAACTGCGTAATATCGCGTAGTTACATATCCCCATATCATTTCTTATATAATATAAACCGCTTTTTAAATAGATATTTCTCCTTTATAGTTCAAAGTTTATAATAGTTTCATTGTTTTTTGTAAAAATAATTATTTAAGATGTAAGACCTGATTGGTTAAGGGTAACAAATAATATAATTCATGATTTTAAAAATTGTAATTCTAGATCTTTTGTAAAGAAAGTTAGTGACCAAAAAATTCATTAGGGGGTCTCAGCAAAAAAAGTCAGCATAAAACCTTCATCAAAATTTTGAAATTGAAGGTTTTATGCAGGAAAACTGCAGTTTTTTTCGAATATCTGTAAAATTAAAGATTTTTGTTTCAATGTCCTTCATAAAAACTGCAAAACCTTCATAAAATCATAAAAACCTGCAAAAAAACTTCAATTTTTGAAGGGAAAATGCAGATATTTTAAAGATTTTATGCAGGAAAATTAGAAACTTTAAAAAAAATGCAGTTTTTTTGTTTCAATATCCTTTAAAAAACCTTCAATTTGACAATTTTGATGAAGGTATCATGCTGACTTATTTTGCTGGGGTGCTCCGCATATTTAAGTCTTTCCAAACTGTTATTAGAAAATGGTAATCTTTAATTAAACATATACTTCACCTTGAATTTTTTCAGTTGTTTCTTAGGTCCCACTCCTGACAGCATGAGGAGTTGAGGTGTGTTAATGGTTCCAGCTGACATAATAACTTCTCGAGTGGCCTTAACCACCCGTCTTTTCCCGCCAAAATCGAATTCAACTCCGACGGCGCGATTTCTTTCAAATATTACCTGGAGAAAGAGAGGATAAGTCAATTAACAAGTTATTATTGACATGTAAACTTTCTAAAGTTTAACTCTTTGCACTAGAAGAACACTGTATGATTTGTGTTCTTTCTATGGAACAGTTAATCCTCTTTACGTTCTTTTCCAAAGATATATATTTTTTATACTCATAAAGGGAAAACAAATCCTAATCTGTTTTGTATTTGCAAGAGAACAAGTTGAAAAAAAGATTGATGTTCTAAACACAAGATCGTGCTGTTCTCGTTTATTTTAAAGAACAGGGAAATAAAATAACTGGTCGTTATGTTGGCACCTGAGAGGCGACATCGGAGTGCAAAGAGTTAAATATCAGAATTTCAACAGATCTAATCCCGATAGACACACTGGCCACAACAAATTGATAAAAATAACTCCCGAATTGAACACAATCCTACCAGGAAGAAGTATGGACAATATCAAAGTCTCTATTACCATAATACCGAAATTCAATATAATGTAGAAAAGTAATATTTAGTCATAATTTGTGATAATTAAATCAAAAATATACTTTTGGTTTGTTTAAATGAACACACCAAATACGCAAAATTTTAATTTATAATTTGTTTAACGCATCATAAAGATTTAAAAAACGTTTAGAATTTTTCTTCTTATGGAATTTAGAATATTGGCTTCACATTTAAAAGTATTAGTTATCCCACTTATAACAAAAGTTAAAACTTTTTAGGTAAATTATTTTTGATATAGAGCACTATAATTTAAAATTTGTAAATAAGATTTCCATTACCTTCCTTACAAAAGCCTTTTGTAATATATCAAGATTTGTTCTATTTTCAGCGGGCACTAGATATGATTTAGCAACCGAACATCTTTGGCCATTCCTTGAATATTCTTGTAAATCATAGAATCCTAAATTATTAAGAAAAGTATAACATATATTATGCAAGGATAATGCTGCTATTCATTTCATTACGGTTTTCATTCCTTGTATAACTTACTGCACTACTATTCCTTTCATTACGGTTTTCATTCCATTTTTAACTTACTGCCTTTTCAACTAGTAAGGTAGTATGTGGTACCGTGGATCACTTATTAAATTTATGGTCGGAAAGTAATTATTTTTCCAGTTTATCCCACACAATCTCATTTTACCTTTAAATTTTTTCAATATTGAATATTGTTTTTAAAAACGGTATACAAATGATAAATCGTACAAGACCATCTTGTACCGTGGATTGCAATCTAATGTATCTTGGATCACTCTTACAAATAAGGAAAAACAACAATTTTAGATAATTTGGTTTGCTTAATCTATTCCAGATTTTTAAAATGATTTAATTTACACACAAAAGTAGCAAATTTTACCGTAAAAAGATAATTGTCTCGAATAGCAGTTATCTTCTCAAGCGATGCTGTAACAGTCTGAATAGCCATTTTAATGAATTCAGAATCAATAAAACACTTTTTTTTTTACATTTTTGTGTTAAACCATGCTTTTTAAAAATTAAAGTGCAAATAATATAATATCAAGTACCTAAGATCATTGATACATGATGATTGATAGATGATGATCATTGATACATGATGATTGATACATGATGATCATTGATACATGATGATCATTGATACATGATGATCATTGACACATGATGATCATTGACACATGATGATCATTGATACATGATGATCATTGATACTTGATGATCATTAATACATGATAATCATTGATACATGATGATCATTGATACATGATGATCATTGATACATGATGATCATTGTTGATACATGATGATCATTGATACATGATGATCATTGTTGATACATGATGATCATTTATACATGATGATCATTTATACATGATGATCATTTATACATGATGATCATTGATACATGATGATTGATATGTGATGATCATTGATATATGATTATCATTGATACATGATGATCATTGATACATGATGATCATTGATACATGATGATCATTGATACTTGATGATCATTAATACATGATAATCATTGATACATGATGATCATTGATACATGATGATCATTGATACATGATGATCATTGTTGATACATGATGATCATTGATACATGATGATCATTGATACATGATGATCATTGATACATGATGATTGATATGTGATGATCATTGATACATGATGATCATTGATACATGATGATCATTGATACATGATGATCATTGTTGATACATGATGATCATTGATACATGATGATTATTGTTGATACATGATGATCATTCATACATGATGATCATTTATACATGATGATCATTGATACATGATGATCATTGATACATGATGATTGATATGTGATGATCATTGATACATGATGATCATTGATACATGATGATCATTGATACATGATGATTGATATGTGATGATCATTGATATGTGATTATCATTGATACATGATGATCATTGATTCATGATGTTATGTGATTCAAGGTACAAAAGGATGCCGTTAAAAGAAAATATACTTTAATTTATGAATGAGTCATTTAAATAACATACCATTTTATAATACCATTAATCAGATAATTAAGGTTTGAGTGAAGACTCTTCCATTTATACCACTTAACACTGAGAAATCAAAAACTAAAAAGAACATTTTTAATAGTGCATTGTGTTCTTTTACGGCTTTTAATTGTGCATTGTTTTATTTTATATTATATAAAATATTTTATATACCAATCACACATGTTTTTACGCAGATTTGTGAAAATGATATGCTAGATTTTTATTAGATCGATCATTTTGATTTCTATTTTTGTGTTATCGATCTAATGAAATATTTACAGTAGATTACATTTTAATGCATTCAAATGTAATGAATAGCTAACAGGAAAGTAACAATATGTTGACAACAAGAATTTATTTGCTGAATTCCAACGAAATGATACTGTAAAGTGTTTCGGCATGTAATCTTATATTATTATTAGAACCATATTTCCTGAAAATTTTCCACATTCACGAGATACTGAACTAAGGTTATTGAGGACAATTAATTTATTAGTTTTAGTGTAAAACTTGGTTTTTTCTACTATTAAAGAACATATTTTTTGTTATTATTAATAAATAACGTTTCATAATATTGATATTAATAATACAAACCAGTTTGACTTTTTCCATTGGGATCTATAACTTCATGGCCTAACTGTCTTGCTGCTTCAAAAATGGGTTCTTTTATTTCTGATTTGTATCTTGGTCTTTCAACTGACTGTGGACCCCCAACGACATGGTAACCTACAACAAACACTCATCATTGAGACGCCTAATTAAGCATAGATATAATATTTGCTTACTAATATCTACTTTCCTTAGATTTACCTACAACATACAATATTGCAAGCAATGTTTCCGGGAGAAATTTAATATGAAGATTTAATATATATATATATACAATTTTGTAGCCTCTGAAAGTAATTTCTATTTATTAGCATAATATGCTAATTGACCAATACCAATACAAGTTAATTTCTAATTAATAAGCCATACTACATTGCTAGCATATATAAAATTTACAGTTCAAAGCAATTAGATCTTAACTTTCAAGTAACCAATGCGCACCCCCACCAAATCTTTGGGTTCAAGTATTTAGAATAATGCTGATACTCAGAACTTCTGTGACATGGTGACTCCTTAAGAACATTTGCATACGCCAAAATTTACGAAAAATAACAAAAGACCAATGAACTTTTAAAAGGAAGAAGGATAAAGAACGAAGTTATAACAAATATTTATGTGTGATCTATTTCTTTAATTTAATCCCTAATGCTCCACTGTAAATACAGTTCAATGTTATCCAACTATCATGTATGAAGAAAGACATATCAAAACTGTTTTGTTATTTCTCGTACATTTTGGTGTATGCAAAGGTTCTTAAGGAGTCACCAGGTCACAGTAGTTCTGTGTATCAGCATTATTATAAATACTTCAACCCAAGGGTTTGGTGGAGTGCGCATTGTAGCCCAGTCAATAAAGACCCTAAAATATCAAACTTCGGAAAAAATTAGGGTAAAGCTGAATTTTACCCCATTGATAGACCACTACTAGAGGAGCATTTTGACAAAAGTCCCCTAAAATCCCCTTGGAGCTTTCCCCCCCAGCCCCCCTCAAAGGTCAAAATCCCAATATTTACGGAACTGTCATTATCTCTGTTACTAATGATCGAATCAAGCTCAACTTTTTTTTTGTTTTGTTTGTCATTAAATGGGCTACAATATTGGTAATCAAAATATTTTCGTTAAACCTAATAGTTTTTTATGAATTAAGAAAAATGTGTAAAAAGTATGTTTTTTATTTTCAAATTTTTGTTTTTGGCGTTATATATTCTTTATATGTCAAATTATGTAAAAACTCTTGATATAAAATTTATAACCTATATATTTTTAAATCAACTGATATACAGTTTTATTTATTTATGTACAATATTAACGCGGGGGAAAGCAAAAATGTTCGGCGTGCAACGCGGCATAACCTGATAAAGTTGGCAACGTCGCCCAGTTAATAAAAGACTTGAATCGGAAAAAAATTAGAGTAAAGTTGATTTTTAACCCATTGATAGACCACTACTAGGAGCATTTTGACAAAAGTTCCCTAAAATCCCCCTGGAGCTTCCCCCCCCCCCCCTCAAAGGTCAAAATCCCAATATTTACGGAACTGTCATTATCTCTGTTACTAATGATTGGATCAAGCTCAACTTTTTTTTCTTTTGTTTGTTATTAAATGGGCTATAATATTGGTTATCTATATATTTGCGTTAAACCTAATAGTTTTTTTTATAAATTAAGAAAAATGTGAGAAAAGTAGGTTTTTTATTTTGAAATTATTTATATTTTATTTATATGTCAGATTATGTAAAATCTCTTGTTATAAAATTTATAATCTATATATTTTGTATTAATTTATGTGCGATATTAACGCCGGGGAAAGGGGAGAAAGCAAAAATAATGTCCAGCGTGCAACGCGACATAACATAATAAAGTTTTCAACGTCGTTTATATCACCATAAGTCCTGTTTTCCTCTCTACTCAACCCTTCGCTTTTCTGCACCCACAGAGTAGCTGACACACCCTCTTTTGCAAGCACAAGATAGTTGATGTAACAGATCATATGGAGAAAATGATTTGATTGTTGTAATTGGTTTCAGTGTTCTTTTGAAAATGTCATTGTATTTAAAGTTTTAATTTTCCGTCACCATTTTGTAGTGGGGAGTTTGTTTCTTAACCATCCTTGAATTTGTAAATAAAAAACTCTAAGTAAGCGTTGTTGGCACCTTTGAGGTCGGTGGTATTTTGCCAGGTCAAAGTTAGATTTTAGCGTACTTTTCTTTCTCAAAGCCTCAAATTTGAAATATATAGATTCGTTAAATGTAGAATATTTTTTTAATCCATACAAGTACAGCACAAATTTCTCTCAGCCAACAATTCTTCTTTCTATGTGAAAGCATCATGGTTAAATAAAAGTTGTTGGGAACTCTTGTACTTTCAATTAATGTTCCTATCTTATATATGACTGTTAAAGAAATAGCACCACCTTTCTCTTTACAAAAAAAATAATATTTTTCCTGTTCAGGAGACAGCGTAATTAACAGAACCTTTAAATCTGCATCGGAACCCACAACTACACCGTTAGAGCTAGTATTAATTTTGGTTTATAGCAGTCCTTTCAATGTATACATGTTCATCTGCTCCCGCTGTTATCACCTTCAATCCATGATTTTAACGGAAAGTTCCAATTGCGGCCCATGACAACCTTTTGTCTGGGCGATAAACAAATGTTTTGTTCTTTGAGAAAAAGGTAAACCCGGCTCCCTTCGGCCGCAATTGGGCTATTGCTGACTTTAAAATTATAATCCCAGAGTTAGTGACTATTTCTTTTTATTGGTTTCGTTTTCCAAGAACTCCTCTTTTGCGGTAAGACAAACAGTGTTTTTCTCAAAACGATATCGCAGGATGAATGTCTTGCATCCCTCCTGTTTTGCTCTTCATTCTTGGTAGTAGGTTCTTCGGGATATCCGTCAAAAACAACAATCGCATTTTCTCCATACTTATTGTGAATATATCCACAGTAGTTTTCTAGGACATCACTGTATGAACAATACAAAGACGTAAAGTAGCATATTGTGCGAAATGGATGTCAATCAAATATGGATGTTGGTCGTGCTGACAATTCATATTCCAGATACAATTTTAATTTTCTGGGACTATCGCAGACACATAACGGTTGAAGATGAAGAGCTGTTGGGAATTAACGATAACTTCTTTTGATTTGATCTAACTTTAACTGATTTTTTCTGTGCTTGAGTTTTTACTATGTCTTTTCTATAAAGTTCAAGTTCTTCAAAAAAAAATTCTATTATTTTGTCAATAGTTTTAAGCCCAATCTCATCAGCTTGGCCCCAATTTACAGAATTATCAAATACAAATACAAATTCCAAGGACACTAGTTTTAACGAAAGTTTTTCGAACGGATTGTGTTGTTATAGTCACGTGGAAAATTTTAGTAAGTCCAGAGATCTATTTGTGTTCTTAACTCTCGTAGTTCAACATGTTGTTCATTTTATTGTATTGATGTTCCAAAAACTCCAACTTCTTTCTACAAAAAATACACACCATATTTGAATTGTTTATTCCGATTTCGATTTAACGAACTGAACTTTTAAAAAATAAGATTGAGAAATAATATACTTGTACTTTGTAATTACTTTTTCCAGATATCTATGACTAACAATAAAGAATAATGTTTAGAAAAATAATGTTTATGAATTAAAAATAATCATTGAATCCCTAAACACACAGAAATTTAAAAAAAGGCCTGGCATAATAGGACACGTTAAATACATTGTAAAATTCATGAACACAAATAGTTCAAATTGAATGGTAGTTTTGATATGAAGCACAGGAAACATAACTTTTTTTTTAAAGCAAAAATTAAACTGTTCTTTTACATTGAATAAGACACCAAAGGTACTTTACAGACAAGTTCAATGTAAGATGTGGAAGGATGGAGTAGAAATAAGTCAGGGAAACAGGACTTATGGTAATAAAAACGATGTTGCCAACTTTATCAGGTTATGCCGCGTTGCGCACCGAACATTTTTGCTTTCCCCCGCGTTAATATCGCACATAAATAAATAAAACTGTATATCAGTTGATTTAAAAATATATAGGTTATAAATTTTATATTTAGAGTTTTTACATAATTTAACATATAAAGAATATATAACGCCCAAAACAAAAATTTCAAAATAAAAAACCTACTTTTCTCACATTTTTCTTAATTTATAAAAAACTATTAGGTTTAACGCAAATATATAGATTACCAATATTGTAGCCCATTTAATAACAAAGAAAACAAAAAAAAGTGTAACTTGATTCGATCATTAGTAACAGAGATAATGACAGATCCGTAAATATTGGGATTTTGAACCTTTGAGGGGGGCTGGGGGGGAAAGCTCCAGGGGGATTTTAGGGGACTTTTGTCAAAATGCTCCTCTAGTAGTGGTCTATCAATGGGGTAAAATTCAGCTTTACCCTAATTTTTTCCGATTCAAGTCCTTTATTGACTGGGCTATTGGTAACACATCAAAACTCAAGAAGCATTCCGAATTTAGATTTATGTAAATAGTTCGATGTATAAAAAATAATTACCATCAGCCAGGTAGTCTTCATCATGGTTATCTTCAAATTTCAAAAAGTAGGGCCTTGTGTCAGATGCACTCCAGCCAACTGCTCCTTGTTTGGCCCAATCATCGTAGTTCTTCCTATTGGCTCTGCTGTATACGCCTGCACTGAAAATTGTAGATCCGCCAATTCCTTTTCCGCTTGGCCACAATACTCGCTAAAGAAAGAATTATAAAAACAGACAACCCCATTATTCACCGTCTATGTACTCTTTGCCCAACAATTACATTTTATATGGCGCGGGACATCTCATAGTTCGGCTATACCCTCAAAGTGCACTTTATTCCAAACTTCATATCCTTCATATACGTAACTACTACTCACTGAAAACCTGAGTATATCAGTAGTTTTAGAAAATTATGAGACATGGCTGCTTGGAGAGGGCTTACAATGAAAAGTAGGGTATTTAAAAGTATATTACATAGATTGTTAAAAAATCGGGAATCAATAAACTGCATGTTCGAATAAATATGACATTTCTTTAAGTTTTCATTTGTCATTATTTCATTGAAGTTATCGTTTAACAAGAGTTTTGAAACAATGCAACTTTAAGGAAATATACATTCTCAACAGTATATGTTACTTATTTCTAGTAAAAAATTATGTATATTAATAAGCTTTTTAATATAAAAAATAAATTAAGCCACAGTTTTTGTTGTAAAGAAGTAACCGACGCAATTGCGATAGGAGCGAAATTCCATACTGAATTATCGAAATAAATTCAAATAACATTTTATTTTACTATTAAGGCAAAGTTATTTTTTGTAATTATTTCAGAATGTTTACAGAATAAGCAACTACACCAAGGCACATGATACGAAAATTGACCAATGTAAAATTGTCCAGCTCTCTTGATATCACTGTTCTGAGGAATAACTTATCTATAATGAAATGTATTTACAAAAGAAAATGCAGTTGTAAATACAACACTTCCATCTGAAAGACTAAATACATTAATTAAAAATTTGTATTAATTCATTTTCCTTCACTAGGCAGATATATCTATCATTTTGCCAAATGGTGTGGGTTCTAGTTCAATGGGTTGCCCAAATAATAAGTGGAACTTTAATCCACTGAACGAACTTCGACTAACAGCTAACTTTAAATTTGCTCTGATGAAGGTATGCTGCTTTTGGATTTACACCATTTGACAAGCAACCTGCCCAAATGTGTTTAAGTATTTACGAAAACTTACTCTTCCAACCAATGCACTACCAGTGTTCTTTTGCGGAACCGTTAAGTATGCCCAGTCCAGGTCGGAGCCCCAGAAGTTCCTGGACAGTACTGGTATGTCGGTGATGAGAGGCGGGGATTTTCCAGCTTCCAGCAACAGGACGCTCACGCAAGGCACCTCAGTCAAGCGGCTGGCAACTACTGAACCAGCAGCTCCAGCTCCCACTTTAATGTGTATAATAGAGAAATTAAAGCGTGCTTTTGAAAACTTATTAATCTGCAGTTTAGCAACTTATACTTCTTATTTTCACAGCTTAGAACAAAGTCTTTTCTAATTATAATGAAAAAAATATATTTCCTGTCAGAGTGGTGGATAAATGTTTGGTGAAAAAATCACTAAAACCTTATTGAATCGCAGTTATTGACGAAATGTGATAGAAATTTTAACGCTGTTACATACAAGATGTTTTACTACATATATATATAGTATTTTTATTTCGCAAATGCTTTTTTTAATAACATTTACTTTGAGAATATAATAAGTGTAAGTAGTTTGTTAAACACAATGTAACTGCTGAAATGTAAAAATTGTATATGTGTTTAAAAATCGTTATCCCTTAAATTCTGACCTATCGTATAATATCATTAAAACAATTTTGCATTTAAATTTTTACCTATGATGTAATCGTACTCTGGTTTGAAGCTAGTTGCTGTTTTCGGAGCATTCTTTTGCTTTGCTAAGGACATCAATAGCATCGACAGAATTGTCGTGTTGGCATAGGGCGTATTGTAGGCACTGTTAGTGGCCACGTCCATAGTGCCTAAAATGAAACAGAATTATTTTAATGATACTTAATTTATATTGTTTGATGATCAAACATTACAAGCGTATTTTGTTACATTGATGTAATTCGTGAAAAAAACGCAAATTACTTTTCGCATTGCATTTACTCGCGTATAAAACTCCAAGTTTTAAAAGTAAATTTCAAAAGGACAAAATATATTTTGGACTAAGGGTATAATTCAATTCGATGAAAATTCAGAAGCTAATTTTGTGATGCATTACTCGCAATAATTCGATATTTTGGACAGCACAAGTTTTAAATGTTTGCTCCTTGTTTTTATATGATGTATAAAACTTGCTCTTGGGAAAAGTATGATAAAGTGCACACTGCGTGTTGGCATTCTGAATACAACTTAACCAATCTATCTACAAGATCATTACAGGCACATCGCATCCTTAAAAGCTCCTTTGGCAATTCATTATTATTTCATATATTTTTGTAAGAAAACTTATATGCAAATCCCGAACTGTAATTTCATATATTTTTGTAAGAAAACTTATATGCAAATCCCGAACTGTAATTTTATTTTAAGTATAATCTTATATATTATTTACGTTGTATCCTCTTACGTCTCTTACACACTGCACATTTTAACAAGCGTGGTATCAAAAGTAAAGGAATTTCCCGGAACAGTGACGAATCGTACTTTTGTCTCATTAATATTAACGGCTTTTTTAATTGTGTTTAAAAATATATTAATTTGCAAGCAAATTTTAAATAAGGCTTTGGTAGTGCTGCCCTCCATGGGTGGGTAGAATTCTTTGAACGGAGTACCCTCTATGAGTAGTCACAACGAATGTGTATGGGGGAGGAATGGTTGTTCGTGCGATTATTATCACACGGGCATACAGAAGATATTATGTTAATAGCATTGATCCCTTTTACGTCTCTAACACATTGCGAATTTTTGACAAGTGTGGTATCAAAAGTAAAAGAATTTCCCGGGGAAATTACGAATCGTCGTTCATCTCATAAATGCCAACGTTTGTTTAAAGAATGCGTTTAAAATAATTATTGCATAAAGACACTTCCTTAAAAAACATTTCCACGGTCTAGCTGGAACGTGCCTTTGCAACTGGGTCGGTTGCGAGATGTATCTCTTATAGTAGTGAAATCATAAGGTTATAATCTCGATAACATCAAAGTGAGACCAACATGTATGGCCTCAGACACGTGGTTTATTACGTCATCCATTCATAATTTTTTTCTAGTTCATTCATAACAATATCCTGTACTTCACGAAATAACACATTTACTATTATTTCCAAATCACAAGTCAATCGCAAAGTTTTTTCATTGATAAATTTTTAAAGGAAATCACGTGACTGATGCCATCAGGTCTGAGATGTTTGCATCACGATGAAGACGTCATATTCGCTCTACTACAGTCCATTCATCCTCAAAGGTAGCGAGTGACAATTTAGAGCTTTAATTCGCAGGGTCGAGTACTCAAGTAAGGCACTCAATGTCTGCGTTTTATGTGCACTTATATATATTTACAGGTTCCCCGACAACGTGAGGCCAAACAGAAAAGTACATGCGATAATTCTCGCATGGATACGCTAGCTATATAAACTTTTCTATAATCCACATAACCTTATCGAAGTATTTGTTATTTCAAAGAAACTAAAAAATTTTGTGCGAATTCACTAGATTGTATATGTATTATCAATACTAACAATTGAGATATAATTTACTTATAAAATTATGATTTTAACAGGATTATTTCTCCATCTTAATACAAATAATTTTACATAAAAATTTCTGAGTAATAAATGTGTTATTACTTAAGTTATCAAGATGATAATACGGTGTTTCATTTGAAAACTATTCAATTAATTCATCGATTCTAACCTGTGGGGCGCGCCCCTCTAGGGGGGCGCCGGCACACTAGAGGGGAGGGGCAAGAATATCCAAGAGAAAATATTATTTAAAAAAAAATCATTAACTGACTGAAAGGAAAAGCACATTCACGATAGATTCAATAGCGATAGAAGGATCGACTTGAATGAGACTGGCTGGAATTGAAACTTGTGTTATCGAACATTTTAATTCTTCCTATGAAAAAACATTTGCTGTGAGCATGCTCGAGATGGGATCGGTCGTGTGGATTCCCTTCCACAAACATTACTTATTTTTTTCTCTTTTGTTTAGTCATGCTTCTGTTTTATTCCTTTTATTATTCGAAAATATGTATTCCCAGTTTCTAAATTTAGCTCACTCCGTCTAGGTTAACTTTCATTAACGAAATTTTTTACTTTCATATTCTTTTAACGTTAACTCCCTGTTTGGCTTTCATTTTAAATATAATATTTAAATTTTCCCCGCTATCATTCGCTTCATCTGTTCACCGCCCGCTTGGCAAAATGCCAGATGTGGTTTCTCGCCAACGTTGGCTTGCTTTTACTCTTGTTTTGGCAGTTAGTTAAAAAAAAATTAAAAACAGAATCCAAAATACTCAATATACATTATTGTTGTATACATTTTATTGTAAGCGGGGGCGCGATGAAAATTATGATTGAAAACTGGGCCTCGAATACTGAAAGGTTGAGAAATGCTAAATTAATTGAATACTATTTAATAAAAATTTTAATTTCATATTAGAAAATTGAAAAAAAAGGTAAGCGTCCTAATTACCAGCACAATGTTTTGATTGTGTGCTTATTGAAAATGCACTTCCTAAACAAAAAGCATTTAAAAAGTGTATCACAAAATAATATATATATATAAAATAGTTTAATATTCCAAATTTTTTGTAAGAGTAAACTAAAGAAGAACTTGGGTACCTTTTAATAAAAAAAAATATATATGTTTTTAGTTTTCATAAAAATAGTTCATATAAAAATAAACTTTACAAAAACAATTGGATTTTAACAAAATTCACTATATTTGGAAACACAATTTTAATATTCTAAACAAGCGAAAAAATAAATAAATATTTAAAAGAATTTTTATACTTAATATTTTTTTAATAGGTAAAATTTCACCAACTTAAAAACATGTGTAAAAGTTTAAACTTTTTCAAATATTTACTTTTTTATCACATATTTACAAAATTAAAATTCTTACTTCATGTATTGATAATTTAAAAATTATTTTAGATATTTATAACTTATCTAAAGATGCACAATCTTTGAATAGTTATGATTATGACATTACATTATGAAAAAAAAAAATACATTCCACTTTAAAAACATTCAACCCAATCAAAGTGTTGCAAAGCATTATATAACGCCTCATTCATCAAAAACCATGACTTTGGTCAAAGATAAAAAAATAAGTGTATGTGTATTACTCATTTTGATTGCTGAAATATATATTACACCATTATTCATTATAAAATAACAATTCATGATTAAAAACTCTAATGATTTATTTCCGCAACAAAAAAAATCTGATTATACTTAAGTTTTTTTTATTAACGTTAATATTTATGAATTTTAATTAAACGAAATTACTTAAGCAAGCTCATAGTGTTGCAAATTTACCATTTGGGAGCTATGTAAATTCACATATTTTAAGCAGTAGTTATTACAAATAAATAGAGGATAAACAATATTTATTATAAATAAATTGTAAACGTATTTCTATCTTATGAAATTAGTAACGAAATAACTCTTGTTTATCCTAGGAGAAGACCTTATAGAAACTATATCCAAGGACATATTCATTGGCTGTTATTTCATTTATGGTATTATAGTAGTAAGCTACGTAAATGTAAATTCACGTATTCTAATCAGTAGTTATTGCAATTAAAATTACTGTTATATCGAAAATGTATTTGTATGCAGCAGCACTGTCACATAAAGCATTATTTTATCAAGTGGCAACACTATTTATATTTGAGTATAAGATTTTTTTAAATTCTTAGATCTGTTTGATTTTGGTAAACGTTGAGCGTTAAATAAAGTTTAGATTATTGTATCTTTGCAAACTTCAATGGCTTCCGTTTTTTTTACTTATCTATGAGTAAATATTATTAACAGATATTTATATTCTACGGATACTAATTATCGGGAATTTACAGAGCAAGCTTTTTCTGTGTGGAATTTAATATTTTGTGATCGGACATGGAGCATAAACAATATGTAATAGTTATTTCGTTACTTATTTCATAATATAAGATTACATATACCATAGATTTTTTTTCAAAATATGAATACATAAAAAAAAATTGCGCAGAATTCTAGTGAGTAAATATAATTTATTTACTTTAAATAATGTTATTTGTACTAAACTTATCAACTATCTTTTTACATCAACATGACTGTTTACATTTGAAAATTTTCTATCATTAATAGTAAAAAGCAAACTACAATTTAAGTAACAAGAATTAATTTTTTTACAATTCATAGCACAAATATTAAACTTATGAAGAAAGCGGTAGGGAAGTAAAAATATACCTTACTATAAATAGCACCAAACAAATTAGTTTTTTAATATGATGAATTACATTTTTAATACAACGATAAGATAAAAAAAAAGTTACGATAGGTCGATGTCCTTGACAGGAAAGTGATAGTACTGATTAAAGGGTCATGTTTCAATGCAATTTGGTCGTTCTTATTCATGTTTCCGTTTTTTGTAAGTTTCCATCATGACAGAGCGCCACATTCTCCCACCTTGGCGCTTTTTGAAATTAATATGCATTCGGAATCAAATGTTTTAAGTCGTTATTAGATCTACTACCTAGTCTATTTTTCCGGTTCTTTGAGCGATAGCCACACATGCAAATGAAACAACGGTTTAATTAGAAACACATTGTACTTAACCTAATCAAAATTTAATTTGAATGATCTAAACGACAACGTTAAGATTTTTGTATGTGTACCCAGACGACTACTTTTACCATCGCGTGTATAAGCTTATATTTCACAAATAAGTTATGCTCCCATTAAGAAAAACCTCTCAAACAGAATAGTTATAAGAAAAGAAAGAACATGACTGGAAAAAAAAATCGGTGTTTTAAATTGAGTTCCAAACACGTTCCTTTTTTCCGGTTATCAATCGCAACGTGAGTGGTATATTTTTAAAAAAGGACTTCCATTTGCTTTTAGAAAATAATTCGACTCTGATGTGAATACTCATAAAAAAAACTGAAATTTTCAAAACTTTGAGCGGAACACGCAAGTGTCAAACATTGTCCAATGGAGGAAATTGTTTTTGCATTCCTCTTTTAAATGCTAAAGGCAAATTTTAAGCACTTTTATATTCCGATTTAAAAACTTTTCAATTCTTTTGGCCCACCCGACTATACGTATAAAGACAACTATGATGAAATAAAAATGTACCGTCATAAACATAGTATACATACTATATGCATTGGTATGCATAGTTTTAAGAAGTTTTGCTTTCCAAAGTGACGAACAACATTTATTATACAACAATAACAGGAATTCAAAAAATAATAAACGTCTTTAAAGAAAAGGGGTATTAAGCAAAAAAGACTTAGTATATATTAAAAAAAATCTTTTTTTTAAAATATTAGATTAATTTGTAATATAAGATTTCATATAAATAGAAATATGACAATCATAGAAATATGACAACCATACAGAAAAAGATTCAATTTCGTACAAATAGTTAATTTATTTAGATATATATCATATTTAAGAGTTAGACGGGTAGCTGTGTTCTACAATTTAAAGTGCTCTTTATCATATCAGAAGCCTTTTCAGCGACCATCAACGTTGGCCCAATCGCATTTCCAGATACAATTGTTGGCATTATAGAAGCATCTACAACGCGCAGTCCTTGTATGCCTTTCACCCTAAAGTGGAATAAAATAAATTGTTTAATTGCTAATAAGTCACACAAATCCGGAAATAAACTAACACTAACTGCAAAAAAATATGGTGCTTAAAAATGAGTACCTGAACCTACTCGTTTTTCTTTGAATACAATTGTATCGGAAATGAGCGGTGATTACTCGAATTAAAGTAATCGTACTTTCTCAAAAAATGAGTAATGTGATTTAATATTGCTAATCTGAGCTTCTGTTTATGCCATCTTAACAAAGAAACCTAACAAACATAAAATAGGTGTTCAGAAGATAGTCTTCCACATTATTTGATGCCGATTGCTTACATGGAAACCGAGTTATTTCAATTAAATTATCTTACTTCTCATTCCTTTGGCACACCTTTTTTAACATTTCTTCTGTTTATAACTTATTCACGTCAACCTGGTAGTACAACGAATAAGGCACTGGGCTGCGGTGCCTGAGTATTTGAGTCAAAAATAAAACTTATATAAGTTCGGAGCTATGATAAGCGTCGAATGTATTCAAATACGAGTACATTTTAATTATTTTTGAGTACCTTTTTTTAACAGTGTTCTGTTATGCAGTTTCATTAGTATTATAGATAGCAAGAAATTTTACACAGTGGTGTGGTTACAGGTTGTAACAGGTACCCAGTAATGAGTTGACAGCATTCCACTTATAATCATAGACAAGGCAAGTCGCAAATATTAAAAAATCTTATATATGATTATTGTTTAAGAACGTATACCGCTTGGCATCCAACCTACACATATGTGAGTTCAGCGAAGTTTTTAAAGTTACTTCTAATAACTGTAAAAAATATAGATAAAAAGCTTTTAATATAATTTTATAATTTCAATACGTTTAGAAATCCTCTACTTAAGAACAGATTTGTGTAATCAGTCTATTTGGTGTTAGGTGCAGTATATTAATTTATTTTTCATTTAAAAGTTTATCAGGATTTTTTTGTAAATTATTTATACAATAATATATTGTTGATTATATTGTTCATTTGACTATATAAAAGAATAAAGTTTTTAAAAGATTTCTGATATATTTTATTAAATTTTTGTTATGAACCAGCCGTTGTCAGTTGCGTAAATAAACTGCTTTATATTGGTACTTAATGTAAGAATGATATAATATTAGTTTACTTTTGATTTTTCAGTAAAAAGAAAATATATTTTTAATCTGGGAATTCGTTTGGAATGTTATTAATTTTTTTTAACATACCAAGTACTGCTTTTTTAAAACTAACCCGTATAACACTGGGCTTATCTTTAGGATAATTCAAATTATAAAGAGATATTTCAGGTACCAATTACTCTCTAAATTTGTAATTCATTAGTATTTTAAAATAGAAATGAACTTGTGTTTCAAAATACTAACTATTTCTCTTTTGAAATATATTTTTATTTCAGATTTCACAAAAAACACACACTATGTAGTTTTGTTTTTTTGTCACTTTAAATATATATTTCAAACAATTGGAACAAGAAATATACCTAACAAGTTATAAAGTTTTAAATTAAATTAAATTAAATTACTTCAGTTGAGGATCGACCACTGTAGTGGGGTCTCTTGGATCTCCCATTTTGGCAGTTCCGACCTGGTGAGTCATTGCCGTCGCAAGTGTTTCCGCCAGGCACTTGAAGTACTCGTCATCATTTCCATCGTACTGTTCACAGCCTGGATACAAAGTAGTAAAGAGTGTGGATCCAATTTTTTTCATTGGCTCACTTGTTCCGATGGCTTTGCACTTCTTCAGACCTATTAAAATATACTGCTTATGATTCCTGCTTAAAGTGCAGGATGGTCACAGATTGTTGGGCAATGATCATTGATTGCCTGTATCAAATGTAGCTGTATTTGCATTTAAAAACATTATTTTTTCCCAACTCCTTTGCATACGTTTTAAACAAGTTACTTTTCTCTAGTAGGACAAACAATATAATTAAAGTATATCAAAACAAATGGTTTATTTTGTGTAATTAAACAGCCAAACAATGACCATCGCCCAACAATTTGTGACATACCCTGTATTATAGTGACATATACATGATTTATATAGGTAGGACAGCATAATACCAGTTTGTAAACATCCAGTATATTGCGGCTCTGACTAAAAGAAGCATTTGACATTATAATTTATTCAGATTTTAGTTGGTTGGTAATAAATAAAAAATGAACTATTGGCAGTGGTTTAGAATCTATTCTAAAGGTCCTCCAAGTTTGGAATATAAATCCTCCTCGGTTTTGAGTCTAATATCCGGAAACAGTCCCCTAATTGTTTATCAAAGTCAGATGAGAACAACAACACCTGAGCTTAAGATCTCAAAGTTGAGATTCGAACACACAACTTTCCTGTTATGAGCCGAGCACTCTACCGATTGGCCACCCAATGGGCATTCAGGGTTTATTTCAGCCGATTGGTTAACAGGCACAAACTTACTTGTTTCTTGTGCCTTTTCGATTATCAATACAAATGTTCGTTTAATAGTTTTAGCTACAAATGCCTCCAGGCAGGTAGACTATTTCATACCATCCGGTATTAACAAGTTATCTTATTTGTATTTGCTGTTGGACATGCAGATAAAGCAGGTGCCTAATGCTTTCAAAAATATTAAGTGATAGATACTAAACAATGCACATCACATTAAATTAATTTTATCATTTGTTTAACCATATACTCCAAAAGTGCTTTTCACTTACCTGCTACAATAGCTTTAACATCGCTGGGATCGCTTAAATAGTTAGGATCAATGAGTGGATAATCGTATGGATTGGTGGTGTTCAGCCTGATGGTGCCACGACTTTTCGGTTGAAGACTCTGAGAAAGACAAATGTACAGGGGAAACTCTTCGTACGGACCAAACACTGTTTTGTAAACCTGAAAAGAAATAAGCACTACAAACTTAAAACTTTGAAATACATGTAGACATTAAACCGACATTTAATTGGATATTTAAAAACATAGATATTTCATACTGATTTCCAAAATGATAAAAATATCACGATGTTTTACCGTAACCTAAATTTTATAGTTTTATCATGCGCTTTTTATAAAACGCACATTAATTTTTTTGATAATGAACAATAACGACATGACATTTAAATTAATTTATGACTAAATATTGAATACGCAACATTATATAAATGTATAATAATTAGCAATATATCAATGTAGAATAAATAGCGAAATCTCAATGTCTAATATGTAGCAAAATTTTCGATGTGTTTTAAATAAATATACATATCTTAATATTTAATACTAAGAAAAACGTATTGTGTAACATGAATAAATTCTCAATTTTCTGTTTATAATCAGGACATTATAATACACGTTAACAGAATGCATTGATGGTGACAATGCAGAATGTGTTATAGTCTTATAATAGAATGTGCGATATTTTCATTTTAGAATGCGTAAAAAACTTTAGGTGAAGCATTTACAATGAAATAAAGTTGATTTGAATCGGAAATTACATAAAAGACAGAACTTTACATTTGGTTTTAATCCAAATGTTGCTTTGATAGCTTCTTTGGGTAATTCAGCAAAGTACAATTCATAACTTGGGAAGTCAACTGTTGAGTCTGGGTTACCAAACGCTACGGCAGTTACTCCTTCAGTTTCTGACAAAGGTCCTGTAAAATAAATAAAAGGTGTTGATTATTTTTTAAATGTGACTTAAAATCTTTAGTGCTTAAAATTGTATCATTGATCTGTGCTTTGTTGTCAATTAATTTAATACATTTAAATAAGTTAACTATTTTATGATATTTGTTTTGTCAAAAATAAATGTTAGAAGAAAAACAAATGTACAACTTTAAAAGTCAAATATTTTAATATAAAGCAAAAACGATATATTATAAAAAAATATTTCTAAAAATACATTTTTAATTCATTCAGTTGCGTGTATTACTGATTTCAGGTTTTTGATATTTTATGTAAGATTATTTAAAATTATTTTTATTTTCTTTATGTTACTGACGCTAAAGATTATGATATCATTTCCTCCGATTTATAACTTTTTCAAATAATGTACATAATTTTTAAAACTTGCAAAAATAAATCTTTTGAAATGTGTTTTAATTAAAATTGCCTCAAGTATAATTTAAAAGCAGTCTATTTTAAAGTAATTTAAAAAATAAAAATAAATCAAAACATTGAGATAAGAAGGTTGCTCCCCCCAAACCCATCCCACCCTCACACATAAACTAATAGTGAGTATGGGGTGGATGTTAAAAGCAACCCACCTGTTTGATTTTTTTTTTAAATACAACAATTACGTTTGTGCAAGATAAAATAAAAGTACCACCAATGGAAAATGAATATATTTATTATATTGAGAAAAAGTTGTAAAGATGTAATATTAAAATAAGAGTTCGTCTGTACTGGCATTTTTTTTAATGTTGAAATGATAATGACATGCAGTAATTTTGAAATAAGCATTGTTTTCACTTGTAAAATCAATCGATAAAGGTTTACGTAATAATATAAAACAATACAAATTATATACCTGTCTTGTGTTTGATATATTCTTGGATATTGCTTGAGTTTGTAATCTTCTGAAGTATATTTGGAATCTTTGAGTCCAAATGAAAAGTTAGAACGCTGCCGCTTTGGTCTTGAAAGTTATCTCCTACTGGGAGGTCGGCAATCATCGGTATCTAAAGTGACAGCATAGGTTTATTTATAATAAACAGTTTCTCATTGTTTTCGGATATTCTAAATCTAGTGATTTATAGAGCTGTAAAGTATAAGGGGGTACCTTAAACTTGTCCAGTTCTTCCTTTGGGCCTACACCAGATAGCATCAACAGCTGAGCGGTGTTGATAGTTCCCGCTGATAAGATCACTTCCTTTCTGGATTCCACAACGTATGTTTTGCCTTTATAATCAAACTGAACTCCTGTGGCGCGATTTCCTTGAAATAAAACCTGGTAATAAAAATGATGGATTCAGTGATCATTAGAGAATGTTATTCGGTGACTTTTAACACTCATCTCATGCTCACCATTAGTTTAATGCAATTCTAAATCCTTTATTTTGATAGACAAACAACCAAATGTATGTCCTATTGGATAATCTATTAATCCACTATTAAAATAGTAGACGCAATTGGACCTTACGGTGAGTTTGTTGTGATGCAGAAATATGACATGGCACACTGATAAAAATAGGTACTCAAAAATCAGCAAACTGCACTCATTTTTGAGTACATTCGAAACTTATCATAGCTCCGAATACTAATGTTTCATTTTTCAAAAAGACATGTACTCAAAAATAAGTACAATAAGGAAGAAGAGAAGTTGCTTGCCTACATAGGCTGCCATCAGAAATCACTTCCAATAAATATCGACAATTACAACCAAGACTTACCGGGAATCAAACCCAGATCCTCGGTACAGTGCTTTATCCTTTGTACTATCAGGGCGACGTGAAGAAGTTATATACAGATAAAATGTTAAAAAGGTGTTCCAAAGGAATGGGAAGTTTCCATTTAAGCAATCGACACCAAATAATGTTAAAAACCATCTTCTGAACAACTATCTTAAGTTTGTCATGTCGCTTTGTGAAGATGGCTTGAACAGAAGCTGAGATTAGCAATATGAAATTACTCTGCTCATTTTTGAGAAAGTACGATTACTTATATTTGAGTTCGTCTTCGCTCACTTACGATGCAATTGTACCTAATGAATAACAGGTATTTTCAGATACGAGTGTGTTCAGGTATGTTCAAGTACCTTTTTTTTACAGTGCAACAGTGGTTAGATTATATTCATGGCTAGCGAAAATCGTTGCATTGCTTATTCGTTTTTAGAACGATTATTTACTTGATCGATTGTAGAATAAAGAACTTGCCTTTAAAAATACATATTTTTTTTATATAATTATATTTGTATACGACTTACGAAGTTACCTTTGTCACAAAAGCTTCAGTTAATATATTAAGATTTCTACGATTTTCAGCAGGTACCAAGTACGCCTTAGCAGCGGAGCATCTCTGGCCATCTCTTAAAAATTCTTGTGGATCAAAGAATCCTAAAAAAATAACGAAATTATTATACTATTAAAAATATATATGTTTTGAATATGTTGTGTATATTTATCAAATAGAGTGAAACAAATTGCGAATGATATCCATTACTATTATAATATTTCAAATTACCAGAAAATAAAAAAAAAAAATGCATCAAAAATATAGTTACACGAAATAAAATGCTAGTATTTAGGACGGTAAGACGTTTTTGTAATGCGCATTTTCTAACTGCCATTCAAGATTCTTTGTTTTAATATAGAATATTGTTCAAATTCGAATATTTTACTCTTATATTCTCTTTGTGGATACAATTATAACTATTGTCAGAAAATAAAGCGGTACTATATTTTTTTCCAGCGTTACTAAAGTCACTCCAATATTTATAAAATATTATTTTTTATCAATAACTAAAAGCATTTAGAAAAAAAAACAATCCGTAAATTTTTTATTAGGGAACATAAGATGAGGAAACTCAGGTATAAATGCATAAGATACTGCATTAATAATTATTTTAATTTACAGGTTTGAGAGTTAGCTGAGAGCAATATGGATTATTGTAATTCTACGCTAATTTTTCTAAAAATACACAAATGAAATGCGAACTATAATATAAGTATAATTGTAATATTGTTTTTAAAAAATGGTTAATCCGTGCATGAAAAATTCAGTCGAGCAGGAATTTACATCATATATTTGAGACCCTAGCATTTATAAAAATTAATATTGGGACCTTCCTTTATCTCTCCCTCACAATAAATAAATAAATAAATATATATATATATATATATATATATATATATATATATATATATATATATATATATATATATATATAACAAATATATATATATATATATATATATATATATATATATATATATATATATATAACAAATATATATATATATATATATATATCGTTGTGTCTAACAAATCTGAAGATTAGTTTCTTTAGTAAACCGATAAAATAATAGAGTCTATTTTATTTATTAACTTGACATATTCACAAACGTATTATATTATACGACAGCCCCCTTTAAGACATACATACATTTATAGTGCCTTAATTTATAAATTTCGTTACCTGTTTGTCTTTCACCGTTGCTATCAACGATTTTATCACCCAACTGCCTCGCAGCTTCAAGTATTGGTTCTTTCGTATCTGATTTGTATTTAACTTGCTCCACGGATTGTGGGCCGCCGACAACATGATAACCTTAAGTAATAGAAATGTTTGGGATTACTTAACACCTGAGAGTCCTTTTTTGTCATAAATCTTTATATAAACTTTAAATTATTTGTACGTTTACTATAGAACTATACACATAGGCTTTTAACCTCTAAATGTGAAGCAAAATATCAAAGCCGTCCAATGCCTCAGACTTTAAATAACATTTTTAAATACATTTCAAATTTACAAAAGAAATTTGCTCATTTATTTCGGTTGAGATGGCCTTCAAAAATTGTTGCAAAGTTTTGATAAAAATTTAACCGTTTATTATGTTTATAAATGTAATTTAAAAAGTATGAGTATTGGTTGAAATATAGGATATACATGTTTAAAAAGTATATATTTTACATGTGAAAATAATTTCATTTGTCATACTTTATTACATGTTTGCTTTTAATTTAATAATTATTTTATATAACCACAAGTACAAAAATATAAACGATGTATTAAAAAAAATCCTATGTAGTCAAAATATTAGTAAGTAAATCCCTTTTACTTATTTATCCAACATGTGAAAATAAAATGTCTTAGTAGTTTATATTCTTTTGAAGTACATTGCTGACATGCAACTACAATCAGTGTACGAATATTATTATTATGCTCATTGGGAACAAAAAGAACAATAAATTATAAGATTAAAAACCCTATATTTTTGAATTACTAATTGAATATTTCAATTTGCCCAGTGTGGAAATGTACTTGAAAATTGGCTATGCTATGTCCAATAAATATATCCTACTCCGTTAAGTTTCAACCTCATGCCAGTATAAATTACCATCTGCTAAGAAGCTTCTATCTCTGTTATCTTCAAGCTTCAGAAAGTAGGGTTTAGTGTCGGATGCGCTCCAACCTACAGCTCCGTGTTTGGCCCAATCGTCGTAGTTCTTTCTATTGCATCTGCTGTATATGCCAGCACTAAATATTGTCGACCCACCAAGTCCTTTTCCACTAGGCCATATCGCTTGCTAAAACAATATAATGAAAATTTATAGCTAGAGGCAGTAAGTTCAGTGAATGAATAAGAGTTCCGAGATACTTATAATTTAGTTTGCACAGTGGTATACTGAAAGATAGGTATATATTTTGTATATAATTTTTATTGCTAGAAACGGAACCAGTGCTCTTTTTAACTATTTATTTCACATTTTTGAAACCAAATAATTATGTTTATGCAAAACTTAAGTGATATTCAGGCAATGCATTTATTATTTACTGTTTTATTTCCAATCTTCCTTGTTAAGTGACAATATAACAACCGTTTTTATTTTCCTTTTTTAAAAAAAATTAACGGGAACAGCAAGCTATTGTATCTTAAAATCATTTTTATTTTGATGAATCTTTATCATAATAACTCAATAATATTGCTTTTGCCAAAGAAGTATCATGTGCTTAGTATATTCTTCATAACACTATAAAGTAATGGTACTATAAAATATGGTTATTTATATGGGTCATGTAATGAAAATGATAGTTTTACATTTAAATCGTCCACGAACTCTTGTCTTATAACAGGTTGTTGCGATAATTTTTTTTATTTTCTTATAAACTAGCTTTTACAGATATCACTTGTTACAATAAATTAAATAAAAATTGCACTTTATTCCTATTAAATGCCTAGCTAAAAGTACATTCATTTTGCCATTTATTGTCTGTTCACTTAGTTGAACGCCTAAATACATATACATTTACTACTTTAATTATAAACGGTGCTACCCAACGATTAGCATACTTTATACTATACACACATTTATAACATGTGATAGACTAGAGCTGTCTATTATAAATAGAACATTCATGTTACAACTATTCGTTTCTGGTTTTGCGGAAATAACCACTTGTGTCAATAAAATCTCGTTAAATCAACAACATCTTTTTAACGAACCCTGTTGACCAATCCTCTTCCGGTGTGCTTTTGTGGAACCGTTAAGTATGACCAGTCCAGGTCGGAGCCCCAGAAGTTCCTGGACAGTACGGGTATGTCGGTGATGAGAGGCGGGGATTTCCCAGCTTCCAGCAACAGGACGCTCACGCAAGGCACCTCAGTCAAGCGGCTGGCAACTACCGAACCAGCAGCTCCAGCTCCCACTTCAAAACAATTTTCAGAGAAATTAAGTTATGTACAGACTTTTCAGAGACTTTTTGATCAACAATTCATCAAACTTTTTGTATACTTTATGTAAGTTCGTTTTTACATTGATGTTTGTCATTAATTATGTGTGGCATTTGTTTTCACATTTGTATTTGGCTTATATATTAGAACAAATTTAACATAACTCAGCAAAAAAAGTCAGCATGAAACCTTCATCAAAATTGTCAAATTGAGGGTTTTATAAAGGATATTGAAACAAAAAACTGCAGTTTTTAATTTTTCTGCATAAAGCCTTTAAAATATCTGCATTTCCCCTTCATGATTAAAAATTGAAGGTTTTCTGTAAGTTTTTTATGAAGGTTTTTGACAGTTTTTATGAAGGACATTGAAACAAAAACCGTTAATTTTATAGATCTTCAAAAAAACTGCAGTTTTCCTGCATAAAACCTTCAATTTCAACATTTTGATGAAGCTTTTATGCTGACTTTTTTTTGCTGGGAAGGCTACGATATTACTAACAAATTGTTGAGCAATAACCATTGTTTAGATATATCACATTTAGGTGAATTAGCATAATTAAAAGTTATGTTTTCCCAAATATTTCGCTGATATTTTAAACAAGGCGCTTAGCTTTAGTACCAACAAATTTGAAACAGCCCAACAATGACCATCGCCCAACGTTCAATGACCATCCTGTAAATTATGGTACTATAATTTTAGTTTAAGTTATTATTATTGAGATATTTATATTACAAAATAATTAAATTATAAAAACGTATTTAACAAACTTATAGTGGTTGTTAAAATTAACAAATCAACATGAAATTATGACATGAGTAGTTTAGAATTTCCCACAGTTATATGTTTGTGTAGCACTCACATGTAAATTGAAATTATTTTTTACGAAAATTGTGTCAGAAAATAGCGGGCATATAGTTTGTGTCGCCAATGGTCACCGACAAATTTCCAAATGCGATAACTATGCCAACCATTTCTATCGGTGTAATCCACCACCTTATATATCACAGCTCATTCAGTCTTCCACAAGTTATGCAGTACATATATGTGTTCCAAGGAGGAGTACTTTAGCCCTGCGTGTGAATATCTTATTGGTATTTTACCTATGACGTAATCATATTCAGTAAAAAACCCATTGTCACTTTTTGGAGCATTTTTTTGTGATGCCAGAGAGAGTAGAAGCATCGTTAGAACTGAGGAGTTGGCGTATGGTGTGTTGTAGGCACTGTTAGTGACCACGTCCATCGTATCTGAAACATAAAACGGAAGACGAATCGTTATTTATTAAAGAGTTTTTAGTCAAATTCATTATTAGGACAATATATTACGAAATGTTACGCTAACGATGTATTGGGAGTCTATTTCAAATTTGGATAACTAGTGCAAGTTGAACTCAGATGAAGGCTATAGACTATATCGCCATTCTAGACGACCACGACATCCCTTTTGTAGACTATCTGCGTGGAAAGGGCTCTACCGAAACTGTCTGCCAACCCAACAATTGAAGGGATGGGTGGATACACCAGGCAGCTCCACTTTTTTCTGATTGACACTTTTTTACTTATTCATTTAAAAAAAATCCTATATTGATTGGTGCAAGAACTAAACAGCTGTAAGCAATGGCTATAGACCACTTGACGCATACAACGAGTATATCCAGTTTTTCCAGTAGTACACATAATATAAAATTTGATAAAAAATCAAATTTTTTAAATAATTTTCAAATTCAAAGCATTAGGAGTACTTTTAATAACCTTTTTCACTAATATAATTTAAAAAAAAACATTTTTGTAAAAATAGCAATGTGTTGAAATAATAAATTTAAACTCTCATGCAGTGAAAACAACCTACAGATTCGAAATTTTGCTTATCCGTCAGAGGGATAGAGATATAAAAGCTGTACTGTTGTCTCATACAGTGTGAGAAATGTACAGCTCCAAGAGTTGTCTTGTTTTTGCAACGAATTAGTTCGAAGTTTGGTCGCTTGATTGGATCGCTCTCTGTGTTGCATTAGCCATTCATTTGCCAAACTCGTTGTTTGAAGGTGTTTAGTTTGTTAAACAAGCTAAAAAGTGAGTTACGTATTCGACATTACGTTAAAGGGGTGTAATTCAGAACTAGAATATATTTATATGTAGTTTATTGTTCAATCCTTGAATGAAACGAATATTTTTTGGTGTTTAAAGTTCACAGTCGCATTGTTGATTTCGAAGTATTTTATCAGGATTTTATTGGCATGCTTGGGTACAGGATTACAGAGTTAGATGTAAAAAAACAGACAGCTCCATTTTTTTTCAATAAAAGAAAATAGGCAAATAGTTCAAAAATTAAAACCGGTCTGTAACAGAACAATGTATTTTTAACGTTTCACTCAAATTTGATAAGTTTTAAAATATGTTAAGTATTTTTAAAGTGCTTTTCTTCCATCTTAAACAATTTTGAAACGTGGAGCTGTCTGGTTCTTACACCCACCCCTTCAAGTGCACCTTGCATCGTGCCAGATGTATTCAAAAAAGATTCTCCGAGCATGAAGTTGACCAATGCCAATGAGAAAATTTATGATGCTTTGGAATTGGCTATTAATAGGAGTGCGCAACTTCATAAGAGAAATTGGTAGAACGATTTATAGTTTAACGAGTTGGGAAATAAGCACTGCAGGTGTTATACAGCTCCCTCAGTATGCATCGTAACATCCAAGAGGTTATTAGAGCAAATATGTAACCAAATATGTAGTTTATTATGGAGTGTATTAGTAATATTTTTTTGTCTGAAGTGTTTTTTTATAATTAACTTGCAACATATTTAATATAGTTTCTTGAATACTTTAAACATTTGCATTAATTTTCGTTTATATGCACTACGTTAACAAAAGTTTTATTCTAATAGCACATAAAGATGGCAAAAATATTTTAATTTTGACAAACATGGGGTAGCAAATACATCTCTTTATTATTACATAAAACTGTATTGGTAACTTTTTAATATTTTTAACCAAAACAGATTATTATTAAAACAAATTAAAGTTATTATTTATTTAAAGATTAATTTAAAATTAATTTTTAAGTTAAAATAATTTGTAAAAAGTTTTTTTTTTCTTGTAAAACGACAATTAATTATTTAAAAAATATGTTAGCCAGAGCCCATAACTCCTGGATAATTTGTAAAATAGTAACTTTTACAAATGAATATGAGCATATAGTAATTTCAAATGTTTTTAATTTGTGAATATATATATATATATATATATATATATACTTTTTTCACTTGGGCACATTGTAATATATTTCAAGGTCATATGCTTTAACTGGTTTCAACTACATAACGAATTTTAGAATGGAATGCATGCCAAAAGTCATATGTTCATGTTCTGTAAAGGTTCAAATTAAAACTTATAACTATTAATTTCACATTTATACCTCATTGTACCATTCTAATTTATTTCATTATTATATCATTTAATTATATCATTCTAAAAATTTGTTTTAGACAAATAATTTTCTGCCAATTTTTTTTCAATATTATATTTAAGGTACGCTTAATTTTTCACCATTTTATATTTTTTTCAAAATAAGTTGTTGATATTCCTAACTACCGTTTTTAAAGGTCGTGTTTTCTTTACAAATAAACAAAAATATCATAATTTTTTTGAAAACTTACCAATTAGCAGTTTTATTTTTTCAGAAATGAAGATAACTAAGAACCAACTTTCTCTAATAAAACGTTTGTAAATGAAAATTGGAAGGAAATACCACACGAATCGTAAAAATAAAATAAACTACTTCTTTGAGCTGTACAAATAAAGCGAAAATTGGAATTAGTTTTTAAATGTATTTTCGAACACCTGCTTTTTTACAAATACGTAGATAAACTACTACTATTATATTTATCACGCGACGCGGTCGGGTTCGCAACGTTAAGCCAAAAAAGAAGAAATAACGCCATCTCGCCAAAGCAGCCAACAAGAAACGAACGCCCTGATTGAACAAGAGCTTAATTTACTCTGCACAACTCCTTATGTTAAGCCGCGTCCATAAAACATATTCCAGAACCCGAACTACGTTTCGTAAAAGAATCAAACTAGTATTGGCAGAACCGTATCAGTGCAACCTTTAATGTAACACAATAATTTGTTTTTTAATTGGAAATAAACGAAGATACGGAGTTTTTTAATTTGCGTAAAGTTAATCGATTTGTCATTTTTTCAAATTATGAAGCCCAAATTTGTTAAACAAGCTAGACACTACATTATTATTTAAACCGATTCTTTTGATTAATAGCTTACATGATAGATTTATATGCCCCTTTGTTACTTTTATTTTATAATATTAATTATTTATAAGTTTAATTAGCTATAAAAGAAATTAAATCCTACAAGCCGAAATTCTCGCCATTATGCAATTAATAACCAAATATAAAGTCCTTTCACTGCCCGGTCAACAAAGCAAATTATGTTTTAGAGTGGCTTAATAAAAGTTAAAATTATCGGTAAATAATACGCATTACAAAATAAAAAAAAAGTTCCGTCTGAAAGATAATAATTCCCTTTATTCGATGCAAAAAAAATCATTTCCCTTGGACAATTATTAATGAAGATAGAAGCATTTCAAATAATTAACATTATTCAATATGTTCCCTCTGTTCTTCTCTCTAGAAAGGAAACTCTCTAGGAGAAAGGAAACTGTAACGAGCAACCATTGTCGCTCGCTCAGGTAGATAAAGTGAGTGACGCAACAAATCCTTGAAAGAAAGGGGGAGAGGGGTAACTGCTTTAACTTTGAGATAACTACAAGATATCCCGTAGTTAGTAACGAACGTGTTAATTTAATTCTAATTTTTAATACAGCGCGTGTGATATATATTCCTTGAACTATCGGGATAAACTAATGACATGGAAAAATAAATAGTAATTTTTAAAAAGTTTAAATGACAATTGATCTGACATTCTCCAAAAGATGGGTTGAAAAACAGGACAAATATCCTCCCCAAAAAAAACGTTAGAAAAGTAGAAAACGCTAAGCCACCCCCCTCCCCCCCAAAAAAAAATATAATAACCTTTGAAATTATGGCTAAAAAAGTTGTGATATAAAAAAAAAAAGCCAATTGCACTAGGAGGATATACCCTGCACACCCTCTCACTAGCCTTCTCCCGGAAAACAGCTGAGCTTTCTTTTCTTAGCTCGGTTAAAATTGTGTACATTCATAAATTTTTAACTGAGCTAAGAAAAGAAAGCGCAGCTGTTTTCAGGGAGAAGGCTAGTGAAAGGGTGTCCAGGGTTGATCCTCCTAGTGCAATTGGCTGATTGTTTTTTTTTATATCACAGCTTTTTTAGCCATAATTTCAAAGGTTATTTTTTTTGGGGGGGGGGGGTTAGCGTTGTCTACTTTTCTAAAGTATTTTTGGGAGGATAATCCATTACAGAATCTTCACAGTGTAGCAAAATACATTACTAAAGTTTATGTACCAATGTGGTGTAGTATTCAGATTCACCACTCCTTCAAGGATGGTTTTCCAAATTTATCTTTGAAATAATAAAGAATTCACATTACTAAAATGAAAAGTAATCGATAATGTAATTCAGAGCAATTGTGTTTTTGGTAGTTTAGAAAATATGCTATAGCAATGATTAAACTTCATCAAAAATTCTTCAGGGAGCTTGGTTTGCATCAGATCTTAGCGTCAAGAGTAAGGAAATCCATTGGACTCTGTAAATTTACTATTCCAGATTTTAACTTCGAAGCTCAATCTTAAACTCATTTGTAGGAGTGAGGAAATGGAACATTCACTTACCAGGAGAATTCCAGGTGAAGTTTTTAAACTAACAGTGCTTGATGGCGTACCTGCAGTGTTTAACTTCCCAAAGTACCCATGTCATACTTAATCGGTGGAATGACGTGTTAAATGAGTCGTAGAGGCAGCAGCTGCAGTTTGTGGTGCAACCAAGAGAAATGGATATATTACAGTAGGATTGTAGTCTAGACAACTTATGCCACAATTTAATGTCAAAGCAGAATATCGTTAATATGCAAGTCCCCCATCAAATTCAGTTGTTTGCATTGTGGTTATAGTTTAAGGACTGAAAGCATAAGAATTTTTACTACCATTTCTAGTTTCAATTGAAAACTCGTGATCTTTTGCAGCTGGATGCATAATTACTTATATCTTGTTATATATTATAAATACATTTCACATTGTGACGTAAAGTGTTTGCTCTGAGTTGTAGCTTCAAGTTATCTGTAATAATGTATGATAATGATTTTATTTGTATCAACTTGCATATATTAAACACACGAACCTATATTACAGTTAAAATTTCCACAGAATTAAATTCTAATAAATTTTTCTCACTCTTAGTGCATCATTGCATTATTCATTAAGATGGATTGAAAAAAAAACTGATATTCCCCAAAAAAACTTTAGAAAAGTAAAAAATGCTTAACCCGCCCCCCTTAAAAAATCTTTGAAATTATGGATAAAAAAGTTGTGATATAAAAAAACAATAAACCAATTACACTTGGGAGATCAACCCTGCACACCCTCTCACTAGCCTTCTCCCGGAAAACAGCTGAGCTTTCTTTTCTTAGATCAGTTAAAATTGTATGTGTGTATTTATCCAAACTGAGAAAAGAAAGTGCAGTTGTTTTTCGGGAGAAGGCTAGTGTGAAGGTGTGCAGGGTCGATCCGCCTAGTGCAATTGGCTGATTTTTCGCCCCCCCCCCCCCAACTTTTTTATCCATAATTTCAAAGTTTTTTTAGGGAAGGGGGGGGGGCGGTTTTAGTGTTCTTTACTTTTCTAAAGTTTTTTGTGGGGTAAATTATTAAAAAAATAAATAAGCGTTTATTCTGGGATTCGTTTCATTTCAAGCCAATATGATACAAATCTAATAAAAAAATATTCTGTATTTATACTCAATTTCATTGAGGCAATATGTGTAAAATAGGTTTTGGATCGCGTGTGTATCAATATCTTTTTTTCTTAAACATAACGCCCTAAAGAGTGCACTAGAACTTTTTCTTCAAAATAAATACTTCACCTTTCACTTTTGTTGTTGATGTGAGCTTATAACTTTATAGACTCTCATTGAAGATTTACCGAGATTTGATTCCGCATTAGAGTGTTCCGTAACCTTAAGATGTGCTTTGTAACTGAAGTGGTTCTGCGTAACTTAAATTAATGATCTAAAAATTTAATTAGTTTGATAACTAGATAACTTGATTCTGGGTGAGGAAATTAAATTTGAATCCTGTATATTGAAAACAACTAAACCGTGTTATTAGAACCTCGGCTGATATTTTACTGAAAGAAAGTCCTATATTCGGAAACTAATATATATTTCAAAATTGTATATGTTTTTAAAATACATCATTACGTCACATCATTCTTTGCCACATCGAATAACTGTAAGTCTTTTTACAAAATTAAAAAAATAAATTTTGTATTCTTCAAATCTGGTATTTGATAAGATTTATCATCGCCAAATCGAACCGTGTATTTCTCTAACGCTCCATCCACTCCGCCATGAAGACTCGATTGAATCAGGACCAAACATGAGCTGATGGTCCAGAAAAGGGTCGCAAAAGAATAACCGAGTAAACGACTTTCGTTCAAAATTTGAGAATTCTTGTTTGTCAAAAGTCACTTGATTGAAAGACGAAACGATTGTCAAATATAACAAAAGTACCCTTGGCGGTAAATTCCTAGTGTACGGTGCCTCCTTGGCGCGATTCTGAAAATTGGCACCAAAGCCTTGGCAAACAACGTAAAACGGTGCGAGAAAAAAAAAAGTAGGGTTGCCGTACATAATGATATTGCTAAGGAAGTTATGAAATAGTGTTACCAACATATAAAATTTATCGCCCACCAATTGTCGCCAAATCACATTTGGCGGGGGTACCGTACACTAGGAATTAACCGCCTTGGCGATCACAGAATTCTCAAAAGTGATAGCGTCATTTCTGATAGTGCAGGGACAAATCTGCAGAGGTAGAATAACAGAGTTTGCATAAATATGTTGCATTGGCATTATTAGAAGCTACATCTATAGCAAATGTAACAAAACATGATAAATATTTCCTACATCTCTAAATATGTACAAAACTGACGAATTATGAATTATAGTACATACGTATTTTGTCTTTGTCAATCTGGAGGGAACCCTTTATTCATGAATGTTAGGTAATATTTTTCCCTAGACTGCGCGATTGTTTTGTGTAAGGTTGTTGAACTTTATATAATGTTTTGTTTTATGTAAGGTTGTTGAGCTTTATATAGGGTTTTTGTATAGGAGATTTCAACGAGATTAACTTTTGTAGGTTGTCCAAAATTCCGCTAGTGGTGTAGTTCATACATTTTTATAACTAATTAAATGTAGTTGGTATCATACATTTGTCTTAAGAAGTACTACACTTGATTAAGTGGACTCGAATATATATATAACCATAGTCAGTGCGCTAAACAAGGGGTCCCGGGTTCGACTTCCGGCTGGATGAACTTTTCACTCTTATTGATTTAAATAAATATTACAGTCCATTGTGTTAATGCAGCTTTAAGCAGTTCGCCGGGAAGTGTATGTTTTATTCTGTGTGTTTATTTCATAGTTGATGTTATTAAATATATTCACGGTTCCTTGCGTTAATGTAGCTGTAAGCGCTTCACAGGAGTTCGTGTTATGTAGTGCGTCTGTCTGTATGTGTCTACTCTTCCGATCTGTGTTCTGAGTGAAACGTTTCTGAAGATTGGTGTCGTCCGGATAGCTCAGTGGTACAGTTGTCGTGCGCTAAACAAGGGGTCCCGCGGTCGACTCCGGGCTGGACGAACTGTTCAGTCTTATAGATTTAAATATATATATATATATATATATATATATATATATATATATATATATATGCTGTCATCATCACTATTCGCAATATTTTTTTAAATTAAGATTCAGTAAAGTTAGTAATTAGGTTTGAGTTGATATGTTGTTTTCCATATTAAACAATGATGTATTTTAATTACAAACAAATTAAACACATCTTATTTAAATAAAGTAGTGTATGATCGACTGACTTCATGTATTTGCGCAATACCTTCTTAAATCTAAAATAGTTTGTAATATTTGCTTAAATATTTCAGCAATAAGTTACTAGTTAGTGTTAACTAAGAAGTAACTTAACTAGTTACTAAGTTAATATTAATAGTTTGTATATACGTGCAGATGCATCTATGTAAAATGTTAGAAGCATAGCATTTTGCACTTTACAGACGCCCGGATATGAACTTTAGGTGTTGTTGATGCTACGTCGTTAGTTTACTATCGACCTAAAGCAATTGCTCAAGCTCCAGAGTAAATATCACCACAGCTGCGATCATTATAATTTTTTCACATATATAATATTTGCACAATAGAAATTCGCAGTCATAAATATATGTACATTTTTATTTAAGTGTTATATTATTAAACTTACTAAAAATTATCCATTTTTATTACAATAAATAACCTAAATAGAATTTTTGTCAAATAACGAATGAAGCTGCGATCCAAACCTAGGGTGTAGTAGAATAAGCTAAAAATATATTGTATCTTAATTTTAATGACTAGGACTTTCATAATAAGTCTATGAAGTAATTAAATTTATTAACTTTTTGCGTATTTAACAATTGCATTTAGGATGACGCTGCTTATTACACTCAATTCTATGGTATCTTGAAATCGTACAAATTCACTTACCTGCAACTGCACTTACTGACTTCTTCAATTTATGGCAAATAACGAATTAAGCTTCAATCAAAACCTAGTGTGTAGTAGGATAAGTTTAAAATACATGGCATCTTAATTTTAGTGACTATGACTTTCATGACAAGGCTATGAAGTCATTAAATATTATTAACTTTTTGTGTACTTGACATTTGCATTCAGGATCACGCTACTTATTACACGCAATGACATGATATCTTTCAATTGTACCCATTCACTTATCTACAACTACACCTACTGACTTCTTCAATTGAATATAACATACATGCAGTACGAAATAAAAACTATTTTTCCAAGACATAATATCCTCTTGATCAATATTAGAATTGTAGCAGCATAAAAATTATGAAAATATAATTATTATATCTTCAAAACCTAATAATTCAGTTTATCCTTTAAATTTTAATATCCTGTTTAAAGGAAAAATTACAAAGTATTCTTATCGTATTATTAAAATCAAGTTTTCGTCTTTTTTTAATTTTTAAAAATATACTTATTTTTATGTAAATTGCTTATTTTAATGTAAATTGTTCATTTTAATGAAAATTGCTTATTTTAATGTAAATTGCTTATTTTAATGAAAATTGCTTATTTTAAATGTAAATAATATACTGTTATTCATTGTTGTTTGCTATGTATTATAATATATTGCTTATTTTTAATATAAATTGTTTAATTTAAATGTAAATGTACGTATTTAAATGTATATTTCTAAACTGAAGATATAAATATTTTTTGTCATTCAGATACAACAAAGATATTTTGTTGTATGTTTGTAAACAGGTATGTACAAAAAACACGATTTGAACGTCTTTCAACATGATATAATAGTGGTTGCTCGAAATTATGGACTTAGTATCCCCAAACCGCTGTATCTGGAAATTATGCAGCATTTATCAGCTATTAGCAGCTACATTTATCAGCAGCTGTAGTGAACCTGAGAGTTAAAGATGATTGTAAGCCATAAAGCTCATTCTTAACGTGCCTTCTATTGACGTTTTGACGTTACTGAATAAAAGATGCCACTGATAACGACCGTGAGGCAACATAATTGCAGCAAATTATAGAAGATTTCAGTCAGGAATCGTCTCAAAGGATCTCTGGGCACACTATTCTCTTATCTCTACACTTCAGCGTATCACAAATCTATTTGCTTTTATGAAATATTTGGTGGACGCATTTGAGAGGCTGCATTTACGAAGGGCAAACTGAACAAACAGTGGTTTGAGGAAAAGCGGGTTTAAAATATCGGAATTCATGGCGAACTCATCAAACGTTTTATTTTCCTCCTTACTTTTATGCGGTTAGAAAGAACTAAACAAACAAAAACTAGTCTTTTTTAAATGACGTTATAAAAGTCGAAAAATAAATATAAATATTATTCCACAATGTTAAGATTGTTCTTGGTACCCGCAACGCTTGATTTCCAGGTAAGAAACGAATTGAAGATTATCATACGAAAATTTATAAGGCAATACCCATTTGCATGGCTATAAAATTGAAGAGAAAGTGTTTTAATTTGGAAAATTCCCATGAAACAATTTAGATAAAAATACAATGCTATTGAATTTCTGTTTTTTAATGACAAATAAATCAGCGAAGGTTACGTACAATTTGATTTTATTGTTAACTAGTTAATATACCATTTTTTTGTATAACACATTTTATTCGAGTGCATAACGGTTTTCCTTACATAAAAAACATACGATTTATTGTTATATTGCAATAATTTCAGAAATATACTTTATGGCTCTAGTGTTGAATGCAGAGCATCTGAATTTTTTAAAAAATAATTAAAAACATAATTGTTTTATCTATCTTATATATAAATGGAATACATTAATTAAAAAGTACGTGTGTCCTATTGTAATGTTAAATATGTTTAATGTTTCTCCGATAAAGTTATACGTTTTTAACATTGTGTTAAAACAGTTAATACAGTTGAAATCCTTCGAAGAAGTGTTACAAGCATAAATAAAGTGATAAGCCTAAACACCCAAACATTTAGGTTTATTAACGTTATTTTTTTTGTTAGAATGTGTAATCGCGCAAGGAACTACATTAATCCTAATATATGTATCTTTGAAATGTACACAGTTCAAAGATTTTTTTTAATATTAAATCGGTCAAATTAACAACACGTGGTTGTACACTGTAAAAAAAGAAGTGCTTAAAAATGAGTATCTGGATGTAATCTTTTTTTTTAAGTATAATTGGTTCGTAAATGAACATTGAACGTACTCAGAATTAAATTACCGCTTGTACTCAAAAATAAGAACATTTAGATATATTCACTTTAGGTATTATAGGTTACGATATAAGAAATGTGTAATAAACGACATTTATAATTCCAAAATATTTCGTGCAAATATTCCGAAGAATAAAAGTTATGAGTTCCAACTTAAAGAACTATATCTTATGATGGAGTTATAGATGCAAGTGCTTCGGCTCAGCGTTTCGTTCGTCGAGCGGAGGTTTATCTAGTTTAGTTTTGATTCGTGAATGGAATTTGTTCGAAGTTTAAAACGCGATATTTAACTACAGATCATTTCGTTTTGATTTAAATAAATGGAAATATGGATGAATTTGTTCAACAAAAATTAGCAGAATGGAATTTGAAGGAGTACTCTACGTGTTTCGAAAGTAAGTGCTATTAAATTTATAATATTTAATGTATAACGCCATAGCAGTGTTCACTCGCTCAGTTAGTGCTGTCCCCGCACTTTTTTTAAATTTTGCCCTCTAACTTTTTTTAATGTTGCACTTTAAAAATAAAATTATTGCATGCCAAATAAAAAAAAAAGTTCGTACTTTTACCCATTCCAACTAACATACGACGGACGCAAACCCGTTCGCTATCTTACATTTGAAAATATAATATAAAAAAAATTATGAATCAATTAGAATGCCGATATTTACACGGAATACTCCATAACTACAAAACGTAGCTTTGTGAAATTTACAGAGCACTTTTCTTAAAACGTTAGACATTTTTTGTGATAATTTTTAAGTTTGTGCAATGTTCCATTCGTATATTATAACTATTTTAATGTATGTCATTCACTTAACATGGATGACAATATCGTTTGCGATTTTAATGAATTTCTTTTCGTTATTGACACTATAAAAATGACGATGTACGAAGCTTAGTTTCATTGTAAATTTTCAACTCTATATTACTTTTTAATGTTATTAAAAGAATAAAATTCTACAGATACCAACCGATAATTGAGAAAATATTTTATTTAATGTGCCAATGAATATTTCCTCTTAAAACGTTAAATGACGATCATTAAAAATAAAATTTAGAATAATTGATAGATTTTTTTAATATTTGAAATGATCGAAAAGGAAATAATTCATTATTAGCGTAAAACAAAATTTCTGAAACGCCGAATGTTAAAGTTTTAGCACTGAAAAATCGCAATTTCATAGAATGGAACAATTTGTAATTATTTCTTATATTTATTTATTGTAGAAAATTGATTACCAATGCCAAATATTTTAAATATGACAATTTTAGTTTATGAATCTATGGTGATGGTCAAAATATGTCCTTGGGATAAACAAGTGTGATAATAAAAGTTCATACTTATGGTACACGAGGTTTATTTTTGAAAACTTAGAATTTTGTCTAAAATTTGATTAAGATTTTGCATAAATATACCCTTTTATTTTCTTTGAATATGAACTTAAAAATTTAATCTTACGAAATTTATAATGACACTAATGATTCAATCGCATACTTTAATATAGCAATTTGCAATTGCCAATAGCAATTTGAATTTTCCTTTAAAAAAATTACCCTTTTAATATTGATAACCTATATATGCAAATTATACTTTTCTATTTAGAAATACGCTGTGCTATTCTACTGCTGCCACTATTGCTTCCACAAGGAATATTTACTAAACAATGTGGATCGAAGAAGAAAAAGATACGTCCAACTAGCGCACAGTCATTGGATTACTTTATTCAGTTTATCCCAGTATGTAAGCTTCTGTTAAATAACCTAGTATCAGATTTTTAAATATTTGCAATGTCCACACTCAACAATTGCAGTAAACACAGCATATTATATTCAGTGGATGATGATATAAATAAAATTAAATCGATATTTGCATTTAAATTTGAATGACTTTTATGCAAGAGGAATTCCAGACAATAATATCATTGTTTTAGTACTGACAAAAATTTAATAAATTTGAATTTTATAGTCAATCCTATGAAATTAAGATTGTTTTCTAGAGTATTTTAAAACAGCGCTTGTGTAAAATCATTTTTAAATTAATCAAAAAGATTTCTGTAATGCAGAAAACATGCTTATTAATTTATATTCCTAGAGATTAAGATTTTTTTGTTATAGATGTCCTTATACGTTGTATAATGGAAGTTATTTAATGTATGTAATATTATATTAAATAATATGTTAATAATTACAGAATAAGAATGATTAGTTTTAGATGAACATAAATCATAAGAAGCTAATGAACCATTGGGGACCGAAACTTCACAGTGTTAAAAATTAACAAATGTATTAATATTCTGGTGTTTACATTTACTTTGAATGACACTGGGACAATACATATGATTAATTAGCAATGTACCGAAAAAAAAGTCTCAAAATGATTTTATTTGCATTATTTTATTCATTACTTTCAGATTGGAGAAGGAATTGAAAAATTTATAAAACAGGACTGACTTTTGGGAGGAGATAGAAAGCAACCCTTTATACTAGCTGTTGGAGAAAAATTCAACCCTTCCCAGGCATTTGTAGTGTTTGAAGAATACTGCATAGCTTCAAATTCTTTGTTAAAAGCTGTTGATCTGTGTTTTAAATTAACATATATTTTAAATGTAGAATTTTTAGCTTACTGCCGAAATGTCTGGCAATTCATAAATAATACATTTTATAAATGTGAATTTGATGCAGAGATCCCATCATGTGTTTTAGAGTTAAAAAAATCGTATGTTTATTCATGTAAAGTAATCATTCTTATCATGTCGTGTGTGTACACTTTTACTGTAAAAATATGTATTTAGTGTTAAATGTTAATAATTGTGAACTAAATATTTTATACTTTATTTGTAATTAGTTCAGTGTATAATGTTTTGCACATGGTTCAAAATGTCATATGTTTCTCCTCCTAATCTATGCAAACATATCAGAAATCGCCATCCTAATGCAGAACATTATGTCTGTTTCGATAAATTTTGTAGACAAGCATTTCGGAAATTATATAATTACGAAAGACACTTAGGAAGATTTCATACACACCATGAAACTTCAGATACTTCACCAAGTTTGCTAAATTGTCAGAATTAAACTTTTTCATTGAATAATTTAGATGCCTGTTGTAGTACTACACTTGTTGCAGATATTCAAAATGATTCTTCAAAGTTTGACAAAAAAACATTTGAACAATTTCAAGAAAGTGTTTTGCTGTACATTTCAAAGTCTCATTCTTACTGAAATTTCTAACCCTGATGCAATGTTCATTCAGTTTTCTGTAAGTTAAGTCACATGCAAAAATAAATATTCGCTTTATTTTATATGTTTGTGTACTTCGCTGAGTTATATTTAATCTTAATTTATGTAATCGAATAAAATATTAAGACAACATTTTATGTCACAGAATAATGTGTACTCTTACTAACGAATGCAGTTAGTTTTATTTAAATATCCCGAGGTGTTCAAAAGTTGAGGAGGAGGGGGCTTATTTTTCAAACGTATTGTATGTATGCATTAGCCTCTCTCACAAATAAAATTACATACCTATATAATTTATAACTACAATTTATTGCAAAGTTTATTTGCAATATTGTATTACTAAGATATTGCCATTTATCAAAGAACACAGATTTGACTAAAAAATGACATTATTCCCTACCAATTTATAATTTAATGTATAAAGTTCATTCATTTCTTTGTTATAAATATCTAAAAATATATATGTTTTTTCTTTTGAGATAATATGTATTTATTTCTTAATAACACACGAATATGAAATATCTTATTTCAGAAATGTGATATATCTTCCAAATTTGAAATTATATATATATTCCTTTTTTTATCTCAAATCTTTCTATCTTTTGCTATCTGAAACATAAAAAGTATCGTATTCAGGAATTAGTATATATTTGAAAAAGCAAAATGTAAAAATAATATTGTTTAAAATTTGGAATGATATATATATCATTTCTAAAATAGGATTTCTTAAAAATCTTAAAATTGGGTAAAAGATAGAAATGAATACACATTTCTTAAAAAAAATTATATTTTCAATTATTTAAAACAGAGAAATGAATGCATTTTGGGCATTAAATTATAAGTTTGTAAAGGAAGAACGTCCATTTTCAAATTTGGATGTACATACTCAAAAATGAGTACATGCATCCGAATTTGAAAACAAATATACTCACAAATGATTCCTGCATATACTTAAAAATGAGTACATATGGTGTTTCAGATTTGAAACTGCATTTACTCACAACTGATTCCTGCATGTACTCAAAAATGAGTACATATAGCACATATATCAATTTCAAAAATGAAACTAAATGTGCTTAAAATTGGTTCCATGCTGGCACTCAAAAATGAGTACATGTCTTTATCAAATTTAAGACTAATGTAATCGGAGCTATGATAAGAATTGAATGTATTTAAAAATAAGTACATTTTACTTATTTTCGAATACCTATTTTTAACAGTGTACTTTTGACCAGTAGGTGTTGTATATTTGACCAATACGTGAAGACTAATAGAAACAAATAAGAAAATATTTATCAAATTTGCAGATTTCACATAAATACTAAACATGTTTTTCTATAAAGCATAATATTTTTAAGCAGTGCAATTAGCTAGATCAACTCCAAATTACAAATTTTTCGTTTGCATACAGATCCTAATGGTGCACAAATGGTGTATACTGTCATCATGCGTATATATAATGCCATCATACTCAGTATTATTTACATTTTCATCCTGCCACACAAATGTATAACGTTTATTATTCTGTCGCTTCAAATATTTTTTTTTTTATTATTTGTATCTTTGACCTGGTGAAATATACAAATATTCTTGCTGGTCAAATGTACAACACTAAAGCTTATCAACTTCTACTTAGGCTTATATACTTCTATCAACTTCTTCAATAATATATATTTATACAATATTATCAATTGTATCTATATCTATACTTATATATAAGAATGGAGTGTCTGTCTGTGGAATTGAACAAAAACCCTCATTTTGAGTTTTCTTCACGAATTAGGATACACTGATTCAGAAAATCACATTAGATTTTTTTTGTCTGTCTGTCTGTTTGTCCAGATTTAACTCAAAAACTACTGCACTGATTTTTATGAAACTTGCACCATTTGAACAATATTTTCTCCACTTAATATCTGCACTTTGTTTTATATGGATATCTGCAACCGTTCAAAAGTTATAGAATTTTTTCCATTTTCCTATACATTATTCCTATGGGAAATTTACATCTAGATCTTCCCTTCGTAACATTATTGTTAAAAATCACCTTGGCGACCAAATATATTTTTCAACAATACTGTGATAAACGAGGCATTTTGATTGGCTGATGAGTAAATATCGCCAAATGTTGCCAAATAAATTTAAAAACATCGCCAAATTGATGAAAATGTCGCCAAATATATAACATCGTTGCCAAATGAGTCAAAATATGGTCCTATATTTAAAAATATAATCAAAATGGCGAAATTAGTGTCCAAATAATAAAATTAATGTTAATTGATGAAATTCGTGGCAAAATGTTAAAATTAATGTCACCATATAATGAAACAATAACAAAACAGTGATAAACGACTGAATGGATTTTTATGAAACTTGCACCATTTTAACAATATTTTCTCAACTTAAAGTCTGCACTTTGTTCATTTGGATATCTGCAACCGTTCAAAAGTTATAGAATTTTTTTCATTTTCCCATACTTTATTCCTATTGGAAATGTACATGTAGATCTTCCCTTGATATCATTATTGTCCTTGGCGACCAAAAATATTTTTCGAAACTACTGGATGCCTTCTATTATTGAAATTTTTCTTTACGTCTGTCACCATGCGTATTTTTGCTCGAACATTACTTTGTTTCGAAATCTTAAATGAGCGTCGGTGCATAATTTCCTATCCAACATTATAACATTTATGCCAATAGTACTACTTATTACGGAGAGGAACAGTGCTATATTATCGGAATGGACCACCCTCTAAAAGTTTAATTTAGGGTAACTCAGATTATTTATACCTCCACGTAGCTTATTTAAAAGGTTTCATTTCAAAATCATTTTATTGGATTTCAAAAATGAATATTTGAAAATTATTAAAAAAAAAAAAAATCCGTAAATATTGAAGCAGCCATATTTAAAATTATATTTTACAATTATCTTAAATTTTAGGGTGAACAGTTGTAAAAAGAGTATTCCTAATTTATTTCTCTTTGGAAATTATGTTTAAAGATGGATATATAGACTCCGGTCGCCAATTGGCAAAAAAAAAAAAAAAAAAAAAAAAAAAAAACACTTCACCAAATACGATAAATTATTTCCATTTTGGAAAAAAGCAATATTTTGTTCTTTGATATATTATTGCATCACCAGTATTAAAACTAATGAATTTGAAGTTTACTACATGCGTTTATTGCCACTGAAGGGTAAAATTTTATACACAAAAAAATTCAACTTTTAAAATAATATAAGTTTCCAACACCAATTGACATTGAAGCAACATCGCCAAGTGTTTTATTTTAATTTTTGCTCAATATATTATTTTTATTGACATTATATTACAAGACTAATATTCGCAAAGGCTTTTTTAATCATTAATTTTTAGGAATTTTTATATAAAAAACACATTTTACAAAAACATCAGTTTAATTTTTAGTAGGAATAGCATGTAAAGTCGTGAACTTAAAAATTAAAAAGTACTAGGATTAAGTATCTCGAAAACTACTCAAAGTAATTAAATAAATCTAGATTTTGTTAAAGTTTATTTTTTACAGTGCACAGAGAGTGTGTGATATGCGACTGGCTACGCAAACAAATAAAAAAAAATCGCGCAGCTGTAACTTCACAAATTAACCACGAGCAACGCCGGGCCATATTGCTAGTACATATATAAATTTAACAGTTAGGTTTAAGCATAATTGTAACATGAATATTTTTAAATGAAGAAAAGTTAAGAAATATTTATTTTTTTGCAATGTAAAGATACCAAAATGATTTCTTCATATACTACTTGTTTCATAAGCTCAAACAACTTCCTGTTAGAAAATAACCAATATGTCTACTACGTATACTATATATTTTTTTGATATATACTAACTCCCAGTAGATGCCACAAAATCGCATAGGGGTCAGAGGCAGAACGTGTCAAAAATAAATACAACATCTTCTTCTATTCAGCTCTCTGAAAATTACAAATCTAAAAAAAACACTGCATATACATTGAAAAATACGTTTTTCATAGTATTGTTTTAATTAATCTCATTGTAAATAAAGTTGACTTTTACAAGAAATCATATTAGTATGTCAGAAAACATGTTATCGGCAAACTATGAAATCCAGACATTGTATAGAATGCCAGACATTTTTAGGCAAAGTAAGAAATAAACGTATTATTTTATTATTTTTCTAGGCGTTGTATAGAATGACTAGACATACTATAGAATACCCAAAGACAAACCGGCAAAGTATAAACTAATAATGACGTGCCCCCCCCCCCCCCCCCTCCCCGCTTATTTAAATTTTTGGAGGAGACTACTTGGTACTTGGTCATATTATTCTATTCGATCTGTTGATTGTTGCTCCAGGCATTGGCACATGGTTTTCAAAAATAAATGGTATCTCCATGCAGCAGTTGTTTTGAGCAATTCATAAATTTCAAGAAGTCGGTTTTGGAGCAAGAAAATTATACATGTTTTTTAAAAACAGCTGGTACACCCTTAAAGTAGTCATTTTGCGTATCAAAATCACCTCCAATCACTCGGATTTGGCCTCTTGAAGTAAGAGTTTTTTTTAATAATAAAGAAACTGCATTTTTATAAAGGTTTTTATAAAGTTATCTCTAATCTGGCGAAACATTAAAAACTATTAAAAAATACCAATGATAATTATGATTAATTCGTATTAAGATGGAAATGAACAAAAATTAATTATTATGTATATTCTCCTAATAAATGTTACAACAATATTAACGTTACCGAGTAATTCACCTAAGCCCTGTAACATAACATGGACGCAGTTCGATATTGTCAACCATATGTCATTAGTGAGAATATTTCATATTTTAACGATTTCTCTTTCAGCAATCTATAGAATATCTATGCAAAGTATAAAATATATTAAAATAATTCGCTTATTTCATATGTTGCCTAATTTGAAATCTCGACATTCTATGGAATGAATAGATTTCTTAGTTTATTGATAACAAACATAACAACGTTTTTTGACTAAGAGATGGTATTTTTTTATTCTATTGTCTTGGAATCCCATATAACTTGCTCTTGATCATATCGGACGCCTTCTCAGCAATCATAATAGTTGGGACGTTTATGTTTCCGGATGAGATAATGGGCATGACAGATGCATCCACTATACGCAGGCCTTCAATACCTTTCACCCTATGCAATACAATTAAAAAATATTATATTATAATTATCAGATAAAACAATATTAGCCGATATTTTATTTATATAATATTTATTGTTTATATTTATTGTTCATAATTATTGTTTATATTTATTGTTTATATTTATTGTTTATATTTATTGTTTATATTTATTGTTTATATTTATTGTTTATATTTATTGTTTATATGTATTGTTTATATTTATTGTTTATATTTATTTTTTATATTTATTGTTTATATTTATTGTTTATATTTATTGTTTATATTTATTGTTTATATTTATTGTTTATATTTATTGTTTATATTAATTGTTTATATTTATTGTTTATATTTATTGCTTATATTTATTGCTTATATTTATTGTTGATATTTTTTGTTTATATTTACTTTTCAGTAACTTTATGTGGTGTGTATTTTTTAAACTCTTAATGGAAAATTATTGTTGTTTGCACATTTCAATGTTTCAGAGGCAATACGTTTTTTTTTTGGATTTCCTTGAAATTTTTCTTTAATGTTTCTTAACCGTGCTTACATATTTTTTGGAAGCATACTAAATATGTAAGTTATGTAAATATATCAAATTACAAGGACTTTTAAAGAAGTTTTTGAATAAAAATACAATTTCAATTAAACATTCTAAAAAAATGCTTCGAATTAAAAAAGTTTACAATTTTTTTTTAATAATATTAAAGGTGCATCTAAAATGCAATATAAAATGTCAAACATTTAAAAATTAAAACGCCCGGAGTATTTTGAAATTTGTATTGTTTTTGAATGTTCGTAAATCATATTAAAAACAAATTCTAAAGAATTTAATTCAAAAACAAAAATAGTAAATTTTGATTGTTTACAGTACACGTCATTATATAACACAAGATATTGTGAGCTTCTGCATAGAGCCGAAGTTTATTTTAAATTGAATAAAATTAACTGTATGAGTTCCCAATCTCCCGTGCGAAGTCAAACTTAACATTAAGAATTTTTATTTTCTACATATATGAGCCCCAACAATTAAAGATTGGCATTTTTATTTGCTCAATTGATAGTACTATACATACAGCTAATGCTGTCTTTCTCACATACAATATCAAGACAAACTATAATAATATACATTTTTGATTTATTTGAGGAAAAAAGTATTAAGAGGACAAATAAAAAAATAAAAAAATACTTACATTAATTGAGGATCGACTACTGTTGTCGAGTCATCCAGATCCCCCATCTTAGCCGTTCCAGCGGGATGGAAAATTGTCATTATTAGTGATTGTGTCAAGCATTCGAAATACTTGTCATCGTCCTTAACAAGTGTCTCACAACCTGGATACAGCGTTTGGAAACGTTTGAAGCCTACTTTTTGCATTGAAGGACTTCTTCCAAAAATGTCACACACTTTCAATCCTGCAACAACAAAATAAATAACACAACTTTTAACGTTTGGTACAAATAAAATTTGCCAAATATGATCTTTTTTGAAGACTAAATGCTAATAAATGACGCATATGCCAAATAATTAACATAGAAAGGCGTCGAATATATTTCGATATTTATTACTTTGAAACAATTTTTAAAAAAGATTTCTTGCGTATTTTTTATAAATCCGTATGTTTGTTTAATCTTTTTTTTTAATTAGATTTTGTTTTTGTAATTTTTATCAATAGCTTTTTTATTTAAAGAAAATTTAAACTTTAAAGATAAGTAAATTAAGAAAACTTTAAAAGCCGTTTTGTACAATATGCAAATGTTAGGTCATTAATTGCATTGCATATGGGAAAGTGTTTTGTACAATATGCAAATGTTAGGTCATTAATTGCAAATTGGGTAAACTGCTTAGTTTATCATATAATATCACATGTGGAAAGTGTGTTATTTTGTAAAAGAGAAAAATAAACACCCGCATTTCTTTTTAAGGGGACTCGGTACCCCAAAATTGATGAAAATGTCAAAAATAAATTTATTGGTTTAAAATAACGCTTTAACCTTCTAGCATGTTTTCCCAAAGTTTCAAAACGATTGAATAAATATTAATCATATTATGAACGTTTTCTTCACTCCATATCCAATGTGTTACATGGAGAGAGTCATAAACCGAATGTAAAAATGGGTACATCTAAGCAAAATAATGGCAATGTTGCCATTGGATTGCTTCTACAGAACTCTTATAAAGATGTGTTACCTGTCAAATGCAAAATTCCAACGAAATTGTACACATCATCAGCTAGTTCAGGTATCCCAAAGATACATTTGTAAGCAAAAAGCGAGTCTGTATTTTTTTGTCAAATTTTGTATGCTAATACAACTTAGAATTATACATACTATGAAAAAGTCTTCAAAATCTTTAGGATCAGACAAGAAATTAATTTACTGAAACTCTGTGTGTGAATTGATTTTCCCAAAAGACAATAGCGGAAAAGGCGGTGTACTGCAAAATCTCTTATTTTGCAATACGCCACCTTATCAGGGGTTTTGCACTCAAACTTGTAAATATTGCAATGCATAAAGAGAAAAAGTAATTTAAGAATAAATTAGGAGTAACTTATGCTGCAGGATGCTTTAATTTTACAGTAAGTGTCTGTATAAAACCACTAAAAAAATTTCAGTTTTCCCTGCATTACTCTCAATAATAAAACAAATTATATAAATATCTGCAGTCAATTTTTGTTTCATAATGTTCAGTAGTTAGTGGTTTACTAAAAATGTATTACAAGAATAAAAATTTGCTTGACATTGAATTATTTTATTGTGTTTTTTGAAATTTTGCATGCATTGAATACTGAAAGTGACACTTTTATTTAAGGTTGCAGCAAAATAATATAATTAATATTTGTCATTAATTTTACATAATTTGTAGGATATATATTCGTTATTTATGTGAAAAAATATTTGAGTTAATTGGGACATTTATAATAAAATATTTTCAATACTGAAATCTTTAAATGCGTTTATCTCAGCTTCCTGTTTTCGTGAACATACACTTACTTAAAATACTAAAACTCAAACAAATATGCATAAATTATCATGAAATTTTTTGAACATGTACACAAGAGTATAATGAATAGAATTAGGGATGTAATTAGAAAAATATTAAAAACAATTTATTTAAAAAAATAAAATGTTTAAGAATTAGAGTTTTTTGGACAAAAATGGCCGATTTTTCACTAATTTTTTTTTCTCCTCAACTAAAATACGTATGCAATATCCGATCCTTAAAGTTATTAAGCATAAATCAATACAGCTTACAAAAAAAAATTCGATGCAAAAAAATTAAATCTGAAGGAGAAGAAGCATTTTGAAAAATGCCTTAAATCTTCGAAAAATTTAACAAAAATTTAATTTTTGAAAAAGTTTGAAGAAATTTCAAATTTTTTTTTTTCTAAATCTTCTTTCCTGCATAGTTTACATGTAGTCATCACAAAAGTATTTAATTTTATATCAAATTATAGAAAATAATTTTTGGGGTACCAAGTCCCCTTAAGGTACTTTAAAAAGTTTAATAATTTGCAATTTTGAAATTATTGTGGCCGCTTGCAGCACTGACCTTTAAACGAACTGGTCCACGCACAAAACTTTTAACTGTAGAAATTAAAATCCACCATTAATTTCAAATAATTATTGTATTCAATATGAATCTGAAAAAAATGTTCCACAATTATCAAGTTATGATGTTTTAAACTAACCAATGGTTTGACGTTTTTTCCGTAACTGATAAACTTGCTTCAGAGTCCACGAGGATGGCGTTCAACTTGTAGACGCTGCTTCATCCTCTGCATTGGGTTTTCTATAGTTGAAAGAGGATGTTTTGGATTCCTAAATCTTCCTTCTTTCCTTTCATAACAATTTCAGATATGAATTTGCCCTTATTTTTCAAGATACAGTTTTGAAATTTTCAAGAATATCTGTTCGAATTTATAAATAACACATTGACAATATATTTTTTCGATTTTATACACCATTTCCAATATTATTATAACTGCGTTTTCGAGTTATGATAATTTTTACGCAAAGAAAATCGATACATTTTCGCCAGCATATATTGGGTGTGTATAATGTCTCAGCATCAAGGTTTATATTGATCAAGTAATGACTTCTTTTCACTACACAACAACACCAAATTAAGATGGGTGGGTTAGAGTAGTTGAAACGATATAAAAGATTTTAGAATAACAACTTTTTGTTACATCTGGTACCCTTATAACCGAAATAAAAGACGTTTCACGTAAAAAAACAAATGCGTTATTCTAAGTAGCATTACTTAAGACTAAATATATCCTGGATCCACTATTTCGGTATGATATAGCATGATACCGCAGCTAAATAATTTTGTTCACGAAGTATATCCAGTGCCTTCTTTACACCTATTATTTCTTTTATACAAGTTGTCTAGGTCAGTAATTGAGGAACTGGAATAAATAAATAGCTACCTGTAAGGGTTATGTAGATGTAATTAGTATAAAATTAAGGATTTTTCAACTTGCCTGCCACTATATCCGAATTATCCCTGGAATCTTCTAAGTAATTGGGGTCAATGAGGGGAGGATCGTAGGGATTTGCTGATTGCAGTCTGATGGTTCCTCGACTCTTTGGTTGAAGGAGTTGTGACATACAAAAATAAACTGGCTTATTTTCATAGGGAGCGTATACTTGATTGTACAACTACAAAAAGACAAATTAAAAAGTTATAAGCTTATACAGTCGGGATATGCGAGTTCCACCGCAAATATTTAATTGTTATAAATCGGTCGATGAATTACGCAACATTTTTAATTTAAGTTGAGTACCAGTGGTAAAAAAATTATGATGCAAGATTCTCATAACTGCCTTATAAAGGGCTCAAGATAAAAAAAAAAACGACTGTTTGAAGGGGAATAGAATCCGTAAACGACTGTTTCAAGGGGTTTTCAGCAGTTTTTGAACATTTACTAGGGTACAAGATTCTCAAAACAGACTGCTCACACTCACGGAAGCAGCATAAATCATTTTAACTTGAAAATGTCTTTTAAATTAGTCCTATGGGGGCCATACACAGAAACTTGACCAACATAATATTTTTAATATTTCAAAGCCTCGTAAATCCAATGAGAATATGCCTATGTGGATACATTGTAATTAGTTATGTAAGAGTATGTACTACGAAAAATCAGTAGCGAAGTATAATTTATCATATAATCAATGTATAATTTTTAGAACTAATGTTAGATATTAGGTACAAAGAACCTCCGAAATATCTTATGTTACACAATTAATGACTCTGCAAATTAAAATATATATGGAAGTATTTGAATGCTATTAATTAATTAAAAAATAGTGACTCTTTTATACAAAACTAGTTCATTAAAAAGCAGTTGAAGACCTGGGTGCAAAAAAAAGGCAGCTCCATTTTTTCTGATTTACACTTTTTCACTTATTCCTATTAAGAAATATATATATACGGTTAAAGACACATTTTAAAGACGAGAATTGTACGCTTTAAATCCCTGATATGTACTCACCTTATCTGTCATTTCAAATGCTGATTTTAAATCCTTATTAATCACATATTCTTGAAAATACAGTTCAAAATCTGGAAAGTCAATTCTTGAGTCGTTGGCAAGTTGATTGTTTAAAAACGCCACCATCGTAATACCAACAGGCGATGCCAAGGGGCCTGCAATTGTTGCAATCAATTGTTGGTTTTGAAAGAAAAATATGTATTTATGGTTCTTAAAATTATTTTTTTTTCTTTATGTTATACAAACCGATACGTTTTCTGACCTGTTCCGTTTTAAATGTACTCTTGGATATTGCTATTGTTAACTGTTTTCTGCAATCTGTTGGGGATGGAAGGGTCCACAGAGAAAGGCAGAGGCATTGCACAATGGTCTTGTAGATTATCCCCAACTGGTAGTTCTTGTATGGTCTGGATCTAATGGAACATCATATATATTAATTATATAGTAAAGATCCCTTTTACGGCCCTGATACACATCAAATCTTAACTTCGACGAATTGTACTTTCATCTCAAAATATAAACGACTTTTTTAAACAATGTGTTTCAGATAATTTAATAACTAATGTTAACGTTTGTTTTTAAACAAGCCGTTGATAACATTGCCATCTATGAACATGCCGTTATACTTTATTTTTTTGGCTCTAACGAATGAGTGCGTGGTGTGTGGGAGGGGGGGGGGAGGTTGTTCATACGTAAGGTCATGCTAGTCATATATATTATTTCTAGAAAATAGATTGATAGCAGCCCTCTTTTATACGCTCCGAATATGAACAAGTGATGTATCAAGAGAAAGATAATGTCCCCGAGCATTGACTAATTTGGCATTCCTCTCATAATTATATATATATATATATATATATATATATATATATATATATATATATATATATATATATATATATATATATATATATATATATATATATATATATACATATATATATATATATATATATATATATATATATATATATATATATATATATATATATATATATATATATATATATATATATATATATATATATATATATATATATATATATATATATATATATATATATATATATATATATATATATATATATATATATATATATATATATATATATATATATATATATATATATATATATATATATAGCCTAAACAAATAAAAAATACTCATTTAAACATTTTTTTTTAAATTAAATTCTTTTGTGCAAAAAAGTAAAGATTTTTTACGCAACATTTCAATTTTTATATTGAGTTCAACCGTAATTCTGAAATAATTCCTTAAAGATATTGTTACCATTAAATAAAAGCAACGTTATTCACAAATACAGAAGATGTTGAACTAGGTAGAGTGGGTAATAATCAACAAAAAACTATACCCTTGATTTCGATGATACATTCCTTTTAATAAATCGCAACGTCCAATTCGTGTCTTTACTAAATATCCTGCGTTGTTATATTACATAAAATCACCATTAATATATTCAAATAAAAAGTAACTGTCACTAATATAAACACAGCTAGATTACAAAAAATGTCGCTGGTATTAAATTTTGTACATTGCAGAAATTTTGTCTTTATTAGTGTGTCCAATGTGTAAAATTTATTAGCTATTAAAGTTAAACGATGTACAGCAATAAACAGACAAATGACATTTAGTTCAGAGGTATATTATTTTTAAAATATCACTTATGAAAACAATTAACATTAGTATAACAATATAACTGAGCAATGCGGAAATTTGCTTTTAGCATCCACCAATAAAAGTATTTATTATATTAAATTATATACTATGTTCGTTCTACCAGTTATGCTCACTAACAATTTTTGTTAAAAAAAGAGATTGTGAAAATATAAGTTAGTCAAAATTGATACAATTGAAATGGAATACAAACCAGTTTTGTCAACTAATTTTTATTTTTGTAACTATTTATTTTAAAGAAATGCATATAGCCACATTATAAAACAGGCAATCTGAAAATTAACTTAATTTTTGTATTTTCTTGTATTAAAATATGTTTATTTAGGGACGCCTTTGCAAGAATATCGCAATGCTAGCAGATAAAATGTGTGTCCTCTATTTCACTAGTACCACCAATAAAAAAAATCTATAAATAAAATATCCTTACATTAATTAGGGATTCCAAAAGAGATATTTTTTGAAAGAAACATAATTTTTCAAAATAAATACACGCAAGAGCGATAAATAGCTTTTATATATAAAAAAATGTAAATCATACCAGTGGTTCGAGCCTTTGAAAAGGGTTTACGAATTGGTTTTTAAGTACAAATATTAAAAGATGGAAATTGTAGAAAGTGCTTACCGTCCGCTAAATATTCTGGATCTCTGTTATCTTCCATCTTCAGAAAATAACCATAGACATCCGATGCCCCCCATCCTTTGGCTCCTTGAGCCTCCCAGTCATCGTAATTCTTCATGTTTCCTCTGGTGTACACCAAGGCATTCAAAGTGCTTGAACCTCCGAGGGTCTTCCCTCTGGGCCACTTCATTTGCTAGATACAAGAGAAGATACTGGAATCCAGCAATGACTTCACATGATTTAGAATTACATACGCAGGGTGCCCATGACACATTTTAAAATTAGTATACAATCTAGGCGTTTGGTCTCGTTTTTTTAGTTTTCAATACGACATATAAATAACAGTGTACCTAGAGAACATTAAGAACAAACAGGAGTTTAATTAGAAAAATTAAATGTCACTCTCAAGCTACAAACGAAGGAAGTATTACATTATGTTGTGATTACACATAGTCCATTCTTTTCAAATTTCGTTTTCGAGTTTTTAATGTTTTCTCTTATGTTTTTAAAGTACACCACAACTCATGGAGAATTTCGGAACTGAAAACAAATCACCATGAGAAGAAAATAAGAAGAGAAGAATGACTTTTGGTCCATTCTTTACTATTACAACACGTTCACACTGTCGTGCGAATGCTTGAACTGTACATAATGTAAAATAAAACACATCAGCTATAGATATATCTTTGATCCAGTGTATGGATATATACAATAGAAAAAAGGTATTATATTATAATTTAAAGCTGATAGTGGTATGTGCACACAGAAGTGCTTTACTTTAAAATATTAAAAAAAATTGCTGGTAACGCTACGTTAAAAATCGATCAAATTATAATGGCCGATGTTTTTTTTTCCTTCTTATTTTCGTTATGTGAGAATCTAATATATTCAAAACTGGTTTTGTCACATTAAGGTGATTTGCAGGAAAATACAAATAGCTTTTTCCCAGGTGCATTGATTCCTGTAAATTCAATCTATGCAAGTTATTTTAATGGTACATTTTTTTAGATAAATAAATAGTTTATTTTGATAAAAATTAAGGGGTAAATTCAGTTATATAATTATAGTTTAAAATATATACAATTTGAACAAACTGTAGCATAAATAATAGAAAGGTGTTCATTATTTGTTTTCAAATTATATTCAATTATTTTTTCAATATAAAATTTTTCATATGCTTTAATTAGTTATCCATTTATTTATATTATCTAATTAGTAATGCATTTATGAGAGTACAAGACATCCCATATAAACTCGTAAGGCTAATGTTTCCTGCACTAAACCAAACAACACTAAGATTACGAATCCAAGGAAATCTATCGGAAACTTTTGGAGATAACGCTGTAGCAAATCTCTCCTAATTTGGGATAAAGAAATATCTCAAATCAAAGAAATCTTCATTAAAAAAAACTAAGATGCTGCCAAATAAAACTCTTACAAAAGTCGATACTTATGTATGTCACAGAAACGTGGTATCTGAATAAAAGTGATTAAACTGTTTTGGGAAATTGAAAGTATTACTAACCATAATTGATAGTCTGAATACACATGGCTTATGGAGAAGAGGATACAACTTTGACTTTTACCAAATCTACAGTGAACCAGACATTATAAAACTTATAAAAATTCGTAAAAGGAAATGGACTGGTCATGTAATTCGAATGGATGGAGAAGAACTTTTAAAAAAAGATTTCTTTCCCAAACCAAATAACTTAGATGACGTCTTAAATGCTATTGATCGACAGTGCGGATTTCAATGTATTAAAGACCAGGACCTGAATAATATTGCCAAAAATAATAGTGAATGGCAGAAGTTCTCGGAGAAGGCCAGAACCCATAAAAGACTGACCAGACAAAAATGATGAAGATGATTTATTACCATATTCAAATCAATACGATATTTCTAAAAGTATTTTAATAGAGTTGATTCTTTAAGAGGAAACCATACAACATCATTCATAACAAAAGCAGGGTAAGGTAAATAAAATGGATGAGTTGTAACGATGGTTGCATATTGTTTTTCATAATAGTTTCCCAATGAACTGGGTTTAAGTTTACTGAAATAACTACTTTAGTAACCTTTATTTTCAAGAATCATTAACTAAAGAATAGTAGAACTGCTTTTGAAGATAGATCTGAAAATGTTCAGAATGCTTCCGAATTATATAAATAATATATTCGCTAATGCTACTTACGCTGTTTACCATGGAGTTGGCTGTGTGGTTTTGAGGGACCGTCTTGTATGACCAATCAATATCAGATCCATAAAAGTATTGCGATATAAGTGGAATATCTGTAAGTAGAGGAGGTGATTTTCCTGCTTCCAGCAATAGGATGTTGATAGAAGGTATTTCAGATAGGCGGTTGGCCACCACTGATCCAGCAGAACCAGCACCAACTATTTAATCGCATTTAAATTAGAAAAATAATATATATATTTACAACAAAAACACTACAGTTTTAATTTTTCAAAAAGCAAAAAATGTATGCTATTGATATGTGAAACATATTGAAAGATAAGATGGTAAAAAAGTAAATGAAAAAGAAAAATATTGAAAGATAAGGTAAAAAAAGGGTTTGCTTCAAATGCTTTCAAGCAAATCATCGAGCTGACAAATGCAAATGTTTCATAAAATGAATTTGATACTGCAGTTTCTTCTATTCCTGAAAACAATCTACGGGATATTTCCATACTGTTACCTATGGAAGAGAAGTATTTTTATAGAGTTTTATGTTACTAATAATGTAATCGTTATTCTGTTTAAAAGTGCAGCAGTTATCCATACTACATGAGTAGAAACCGTTGGGTCCTTGTATCTGAAGGATGGTACTAAAACAGGTATCCTTCACTTTACCTGTGTAATTTACCGATTTGGACATGCTGGTAAGACACCATAAATATAACTTGATCTTAAATTTGTATAAACTATTTAACTTATGTAAATTTTATATATTTTGATATGGTTACATCTCAATGTGGTATTATGTAAAATTTTGGAAATAATTTGTTACAAGTCCATTCCCAGAAAAGGCTACATTTTGTTTGTGGCAACATGAAAGTTAGATGTTTTTTATTTTTGATGTAACGGGAGTTTGCCTCTGCTATAAGCAAATGTCTGATTCATGTAAAAAAAATTATATTTTTTAAAGTTCAAATTGTAATTTATCTCTTTACTAAAATTCATTACTAGTCAGCAAGATTGTGCCGGTAGTACATATTATTTTAGTAACCCGCACCAATTACATATCTCTTAGTTACATGCTGCCACTCAATAATAAGACACGAATAAATCTCTTCAAAAATCAGAGTTAATGAATTGTACATGAACTCTACCAAATTCCAGTAGTAACATGACTCCTTTCATACTGTAATATATTTTTAAAAAAATTACCCAATTTTTATATATTTAAGAGATATATAAGAGTTTTATATTACCAATAATGTAATCGTACTCCTGTTTAAAAGTACCTGATGTTCTTGGCGAATTCTTCTGTTTTGCCAAGGATAGGAGAAGTAGAGGTAGTATAGCAGAATTAGCATACGGTGTTGGGTAAGCATTATTGGAGGCAACATCCATAATAACTGCACAAAGGAAATGTAATGAGTTAATTTTCCGTATATTGTCAAAAGAAATGTTCCAATTGGATATTTATTTGTCATATTCTATTTAAAATATTTTTACATTTACTTAATTATCACCTTTGGTTGGCTCTTCAGGTAAATAGCGTCATATACACTATTGTTGTAGCTAAGTAACATAATTAGTTTAAAAAATAATCAATAGAATGCACAAAAGTAATAAAGTTAGTTATAAAATTGTTGAGTCACACTATGTGTAACTCAAAAATAAAATGCGCAATAATCGTAATCATGTGTAATAATTGTAAAAATAATCACATGAAATTGTGGTTAACATTAGTTTCTCTCAAAATGTTGAATACTGCATAGAAAGTATTCTTAAGACTAGATACTTCTTTCGGATTCAATGTTAATATTATAAAAAATTATGAAATTAAAGTAAAATTTTTACATTGACAATAACTGCAAATTGATTTTAATCATTGCTGTTGGTTGTTATTTTTCAACTGACTATTGTCATTAATTAACACTTAACATGTATTGCAATAATTAACCTGGATTTCTATCATCTTCTATACGAGCACAAGTCAGTCAAGTCACTACATATAATTAATATTTTAAATACTTAAGGGGAGATAGTAGTTTTCAAAGGTGAAATTGGCTGGTATTTGACAATTATTTCGAACTTGAATAAAATAATAGGTTTTGCATATTTATAATTAAAATTTTTGGAACTTAAACTATAGAATGTTGACTTTATTAAAATATTATTATAAATTAAATCTAATGCTTGGTTGTTTTTTAAAAAAATATTTTGAAATACAAGTCATTGCTAAAAATGTTTAAAATAGAGTTCACCGTCCGCAAGATTACTTATTATTTAAACACACTAGAAACAAATTTATTTTTAAAAAGTGAAGCTATATAATGCTTCTATACTCCAAACCAAAAAAAAAATTAAATATTTAATGAAAAGTATTTTTAAAAAAAAATCAAAATTATAATTTTTGAAAATTTGTTTTTTAATGATGTAAAAATATTTTTTTATTGAAAGATATTGTGTTAAAAAACCTTTTTTTAGGTTTAGTGCATGCATATTTGATAGTTGAACATGTATAATAAATTTAAAGTGAATTGAAAGAAAACTTTTTTTGTAATCATGCGGATCGACATAAAAATGTAAAACTGAGAAAAAGAGGTTTAAAGATAGAATTGTATATAATTACCCATATTTCTTTACTTTCTTTTTCATCGCTGTGTGTTTTATTTTTGTCCAATTTTAATGCGGTTTGGCTTAAATAAATCCTAATAATTCATATTATTTTTTAAAAATAATTTTAAAAAATCGTTTTTTTGAAAGTTCAAAACTACTATCTTCCCTTAATATTTTCATTCTGCATGGCGCAATGGCGTGGTATGCACAATCACACACAAACACTTAGCTGCAAGTGAACATAATAACCTCATTAACAGCAACGTTACATCTCGCAAAATAGATATCGGTTAGATCGTAGAGGAGCACTTGATAAAACCGTATGTAACGAAAATATGTAACAGGAATATTGCTTATAAATTTGCAACCGTGCTACCCACGTGTTTTATTTTGGAATCGATGTTTAGAAGAAAGAAGCCATTATTCGATCAATTACGTTGAGGGCATAGCAGTACACTCATAAAATAAGGGTGATAATAAGTACAAAAATGCAGCTTTTCTGCACGAAAATATTACTATAACTCAAGAACACAAACATGTATATGAGGCGTCACTTAAAAAATTCAAAACGTACTTTATAATACAAAACTAATAATGGAAATAGTAAAGAAATTAAAAAAAAATATCAAACTGTTGAATTTGAATAAAATTTCTCTAAAATTTCAAATAGGTCAAAATATTTTTTAAATTAATAATAAACGCTTATCACAAATTGTTATCAAAGGACACAAGAAAAAATGAGAAATCCCAAAAGACCCCTGTAGCAGCAGTAAATCGAATTTGAGGGTGTTAAATGGCAGCATTGAACACCCGTTTCGTAGACTTAACAATGTCTAATGAAAAAACAACAGCTATGGACGTCGACATTGATTTAAAATTAATAGTGTCATCTGGTTGCTAATCGGGTATTAAGGGGCACGCTACTGTATGTTGGGTACATATTGGACCTTATGTCAGCATGAAGGAGCTGGATGACCAGAATTGAATTAGACACAGAAAATAATAAGATAAAAACTCGTCTTATAGAACATTGCGTTAAAAATTTTAAAATATAAATACAACGCTAAAATACGCAATAAAAATCCATCAAATCTGCACATGTTTCGGGAGATACATCTCCCTTCATCAGCAGAGAATGAAAAGAATCTTCCGAAACATGTCCAGATTTGATGGATTTTTATTGCGTATTTTAACGTTGTATTTGTATTTTAAAATAGAAAATAATAACTATAACATTTTTATATATAAATTATTCAAACATTTTATTATGGCGGGACAACATACTATGTAAGATTGCAAACACTCTACACGAAGGAACTTCAAAGAATGAGGACAATACAGTTCAGACACATCATTGCTGCAAGCAAGTATATAGTATCACTTACATGGGCTGCTGGTCAAAGCTGAGGACTTTAGCAAATGGCAGAAGTCACCTCCTATCGGGACAGATAAGAACCGAGCCGCCGAAAGAATCTGTCAACTTTCAAAGTGGATCGGCACCGCAAGTACGGATTGTGTAGTGCGCACTCCCAACAGAAGAAAACACCCAGGCGCGTGTTTGAAGTGCACTAAGCAACGTGTAGTTACCAAACCCTTTCTAGCATAGCCAGGTGCCACTACCCGTGCATAAATACACCAGATATATTCGCCAAAACACAAACAGTAACAGCACTATAGTATGAAAAAAGAACCACCACCACACCGCCAACGCCGCCTGGTGTACCGATCCGCAAACAAGACAAGACAATGTCATATGTAGAATTGAACGAAATACAAATAGATGAAATGTTTGATAATTGAGAGTGTCTTATTATTAAAAACAATTACATTTACAAACAGGAAACTTTTAAAATGTGGATTTTGAAGAATTATTTTTTCTTTCTTTCCAGATAATTGGCGATTCGCTTTGTTTGATCCGGATAACTGCAGTTCAAATTAATTCGAGTTCGTCATTGAATCACGTGATTTTTGACAATACAAAATTGTTCAAATTCTGAACAAAAGTCATTTATTTGGATTCTTTCTCAAGATCTTGGGTCAAGTGAATGGAGAGCAATTTCAACTTATTTTAGCAAACAAACTTATTAGCAACCCAGATTGCTTCAAAACCGGCTAAATACAACGTAATATTTAAATTTCGGATAACTTGAAAATACTACAATATGGAAAGTAACCACCCTACTCAACCTAAATAGGCGATAGCCATTTGACCAAGTTGAATATCATGTGCACCATTCCTACAAATCTCTAAATTTAAAAAGGGGACATGTCTTATTTTTCTAGTTTTCAGAAGAAGAAAATAGCATATGTCCTCTCCAATTTTATATTTTTTGTAAAAAATTGCATTCTAGTGCCTGTGGAAGACGTTTAATGAAGCACTGAGGCAGGATTTTAAAATTTACTTACTCCAGAATAACCACGAACGAATTAAATCTCATACGAACATGACCCGTTTGATAATTAAACATCTTAGAGCCCCCGATTCCCCAATGAAATTAGATAGATATCACCTAAAAATCTGGTCCTAAAATGGGATGTATTAGGATGTATTTTTATATTCAAATTGTCCATTTTTTATTTGGTTACTGAAAGTTGGTTACTGAATAAGTCTTGCTTTGAGGTATTATCAGTGGCACACCAGGTTTCCTCAGTGGGAATATTTCTGAGCCAATACCATTGATGTAACTTTTCTTTTTTTCAGCATCTAGAGGCGAGACTTGACACTTTTTTACCATAAAACGACACGTTGGCGTCTCTATGAAACGAATCCATCAAACATAAAATCGGTAAAAAATATTATATAGGACCCCTTTTTACATTTAGCGATTCAAATACGATGGTTATTTTTTGGTGCGTGAAAGGAACGATTCTGACAACCTTTCGATTACATGAGCGCTACACACGCACTGGTTGTCGAACTCGCACCCATCGGATGCTGAGTCCGACACTGTCCCCATTCGACCACCACTGGACATAAATTTGTATAGAAAAATACTGTAACATATTAAAATTGTAGACGAATATTGAATTCTACAGTCGCTCAAATGACTATCAACTAGTCAAGGAGTTTTAAAATCTGGAATACGCTTTTATAGTACTCTTCAAATAACATTATTCATCCTAAAGCTATAAGCATTACAAAGTTCTGCCAACACAAAAAGTCTACATATTATAATTAAAATCAATAAAATTAACGTAATTGATGTAAGCCCATATCCACTTTAACGAAACGACATTCTATAAATGTTTGTGGGTCATTTCATATACCCGATACTCCTATTCGGGCTCGAGTAATCACTTTAGCCTGACTGGTAGAGTATCGACGTATCATGCAAAAGTACTCGGTTCAAATCCTAGTGATAGCTGAAAACTGCATATCACCACATTGAAAACACCACATTGAAACAGCAACCCCAACTTCAACTACTGCCCGCGTGATAAAACTTCAAGGCATCAACCACTGCCCATGGGATAACACTTCACGGGTATCAACTAATCGTTCCTCTGTCCGACTGACTGAGAGAGGGTACTGTGGCAGTTAAAATGTGCATAGTGGTACAAATGTAATCCTTATGTTTTTAAAGAAAACATATCATTTTGTGATTTAAGTAGTATGTATAAATTTAAAATTACAATTTTCTATCGAGCATATCGTTATTTTCTGAAACATTTGCGTCTTAAAAAATAAAATGAAAGTGACAACATTGATATAGACCCTTTTTGTAGATATTGTTATACACATGCGCTCTATTTTATATGTATTTGAAGAAAAAAATTATAGTTATATCATTACCATTTTTTGGATAGTCATAGATTTTAAAATATTAAGCATTCCGACAATTTTCAAATATTTTTTCAATTTCAAAAATATTTCATTATGTAGAATAATATTCAGTTCTTCGCGATTTTATTAAACATTAAAAAAATTAAAAGTCTCATAACGCTTGTGATGTTTAATTTAAACAAATAGATTACCCAACCTTTAACAAATTACTATACTTCAAATAATTATATTTCAATGTTACAATATTATATCACAATTTTTATTACAATGCTATCAGACGCATGCCTAACATTAGAACGTTATTAAATAAACTTCTTACCTTATTTAAAGTTGTTAACGTGTTATGGCGCAACAGAAAAATCTGCTTGTTGGAAAAGAGTGTTTAGAGGACGTTATATTGAATGTTTTTGGAAGAAATATCATTTATGTTGGTGTAAAACTCAAACTTAAAACGTTTGCTTAGCTGTGCGTGAAAAATATTTGATCTCATATATGTTTATGAAATAAAAATACCCGTACTTCGCAAAGGATTATAATTATTGAAAAGTCGCACAATATAAAAAAAATAAGAATCCCTGCAAAAAAAGTCAGCATAAAACATTCATCAAAATTTTGAAATTGAAGGTTTTATGCAGGAAAACTGCAGTTTTTTTAAAGATCTATAATATTAAAGGTTTTTGTTTCAGTATCCTTCATAAAAACTGCAAAACACCTTCATAAAAACCTGCAAAAACCTTCAATTTTTAATCATGAAGGGAAATGCAGATATTTTAAAGGTTTTATGCAGGAAAATTAAAAACTTCAAAAAAACTGCAGTTTTTTTGTTTTAATATCCTTTATAAAACCTTCAAAAAACCTTCAATTTGATAATTTTGATGAAGGTTTTATGCTGACTTTTTTTGCTGAGCTATGTCTTGATAAAAATTTTTTAAAAAATAACAAACGTTTATGAAATGTTCATTCTCCTGGAAGAACTTGGAATATCGTTCATGTTAATAGTTATCAAAATCACTTTATTTTAAGGATATTTTTACTTTTTGGGGTAAACAATTACTTTCTGCCATCGAAAATTATGCATTTGGTTCATAAAATAAACATACCGTCAACGGGGATTACTTAGTTCTATTTTTTTGCATTTTCCATATTTACTATAGTGTTTGAGTACCATGTAGTGCAGCTAAAATTGTATTATGGGTATCAATATACTTTGTGATAACTGAAGATTCGGATAATCTATTATATATTAAATATAGACTTGTTTACTATTAATATAATAATTTTTTTTCACTTTAAAGTAAAGTAGAAATCCGGAGTAGAATACTTGACTCCAATATCAGAAATTTAGTTTTTTCAATAGTAAACCTTGGTCAGAGTAAATAAAACAATTTGCTTCTTATTAAGCACTATTCAAAATGCATAATCTATTTCATTTGTCCAAAACAGCCACTTTCGTTTGCCAAAAAAAATTAAAAAAAACCTTCCCCATCCATCCACCAAATTAAAAAAAAAATCATAAAATTTCCTTTTTATTCATAACAATTGTGACGAATTCGGATTGACTTGCTCGTACAATTTTTTTATAGTATACTTCTATGGGGTAAATAAAATAAAAACACTAAGGTTTACTTTGCGGTTGTAAGGTTTACTTCACTTTAACTGACAAAGTAAAGTAACCCCGAAAGTTGGACTAGAATTACTTTGGTGAGCAAACTGATTTGTAACCTGAAATAGAAGCAAAAGATCAGAAAGACCATTAGTATACTTTTAAATTTATTGTTACATAACACAATTGTTCACTTATATTTTTCAGGGTAAACGTATTTAAAGTAAAATCTGTAATTTTTTTTTCCACTGGAAGAAAACACGTGTTATACCTATACAACAACACTTTAAGCTGTAACTTTCCTAACAGAAAATGAGGAGAAAACAGCCATTCCATTGGACAACAGGGTTGCCAACCTTCAAAGGAAAAATATATAATTGACTTCTTCCACTGAATGTCTTTTTTGAACAGGTGGAGTAAAGTTACTCTGCAGGGTGTAAAGTACTGTCATTGAAGGTATCCAAAATTACGGCTATCTATAACAGTATGTGAAAAAATATACTTACGAAATACATGTCTAGAAAGCTGATGTAAGTTAAAACATACGTGGATAAAATTTCTTCTATTGGTTATTGGTCGAAAATTTGAGATTGGAGTACCAGCTTAACTGTTTAACTGTAAGACGCAACGTTTTCAAACACTGTAAAAACCGATGCTGGTGACGGCACAGGCGCCGGATCCAATATTGCGGCATATAATACCGTAAAAAACTACGTAAATTTTTTTAAATTGTATAACATTGCATTCGGCCTTCGGTGGTTTCATCGGCTCCAGTTTTCCCAGTATGTAAAAAACAGTCTTAGGACGTTTTTTCCAGGCGCAGGTTTTCTTTTTTCACACGCCAGCTAAATCGCATATGATGACTTTTTCCTTATGTCAATGATTTCCTTTTTTTAAATTCGTAAGAAGATGTTTAGAAACTCGGCTTTCGCTGCACATCAAATTTTTTTCGCATATGCTAATAAGTATTTAGCAATAACCTTAATATACTTTGTTTTTACTGAAATTCTACTAAAATGTATAAATTACTTTCCACACTGTCGGTTTTTTTATTTTAATTTAAATAATCAAATGCTTTCCCCATGCACAGGATTCGCTTTTCTTAAGTTCTATTACTGTCATAAAATTTTTCTTGATCAATTTACACATTTTTGGCAATGGCAAATACACTCGAATTTTATGGTCCCAACGAGAACAACTACATTGTTGCAGTAAATGTAAATAAAAAACAAACACCTAGCACCGATAAATATAGACTTTCATGCATTAAATTGTTGAAAATTGGAAATAAGTACACTTTTATATGCAAAACTGTTCATTATAAGAGTTTCATTGGGGGCAGGGGTAATGTAACACACGTCACTGTACTATTTATTTTAATATAGCCTAATTAATGTTAGCTCAGATTCCTAATACCACTCTTTTGAATAGTTAAATGTATGGCTTACTGCTAATAATTTTTTTGTAGTGAATATAAGAAGAATTCACAGAAATATTCAAATTCTTTGAGATAAGCGGAAAAAAAAACTTTTGCAAAGTAGTCGCATGCGTCACGTACAATTAAAAATTTATATATCTGTATTCGTGCAGCGTAAAAAAATTCCTATAAAGGTTAATCATATATCAATACATAAATGACAAATATCAATTTGAGTTTTTCAAAGTTGCAGTTGGTTTAGAGTAAAAACACTTATAAATGTGTCGAAAATATTGTTCCACGTCAGGCTGGAAATCTCCAATTGTTAAAAATTAATTCGCTAGAAATGTACGATTATTTTTTTTAAGTCAAAATTGGCGCACTCGCCCATCCAGGGCCTCAAGTGATCCATGATGTAACTTTTTTCTTAAGGCGCCTCTATTAAACCAACATAAAATAAAATGTAACAGTACAAATTAAAGGACCACACACACAATAATGGGTTCACAAACGACTTTTGAAGTTGAATTTTATTAGGTATTTTTTAAAATTATAATTGTTTATTGCACAATTCATTACACAATTCTACATTACACAATTCATAAGTAACAAAAAATATAATAATAACATTATTATTATCCATTTGTTTTAGAATCGCAAATCAACCCACTCTTAATGATATCGGACGCCTTCTCGGCGATCATAATAGTTGGGATGTTTGTGTTTCCGGATGGGATAATTGGCATGACTGAAGCATCCACTACACGCAGGCCTTGGATACCTTTCACCCTATGAAATAAAATTTTAAAACATTGCACTATATTTGTCAGTGTAAAAACATATTGAAGCATATTTATAATTCTGATAGTTTTGGATCATGCATTACATAATAATTATAATTTTGATCATGTATTACATAATAATTAAAAATTTTGATCATACATTACATAATAATTATAATTTTGATCATGCAAGGTACTTCAGATTATTGCAACTTTTCTGTAACCCGCTGTCTTGTAAAGCATTGATATTACGTCTTTTGACTATATGTATTTAACGGTAGGTGACATTTTATGGAATGAAACTGCTAAGAAAATTACTTTAAAAAAAAACTCAAGGTCTATGAAAATTCCACATACTTCAATTCAGGATCAACTACTGTTGTCGGGTCATCAGACTGCCCCATCTTGGCCGTCCCAATTGGATGGTAGATAGTCATTATTAACATTCTTGCCATACATTCAAAATATGCGTTTTTATTATTAATAAATTCCTCACAACCTGGATAAAGCGTTTCGAGTGGTGTGGATCCTACTTTCTGCATTGGCGAACTGTTTCCAATGATGTCACACATTTTTAATCCTAAAAAATATATTTTTTAAATTTGTCAACATTTTCTAAGCAGACATACTAAATATGATTTTTTTTGGTAAAGGGATATTTATAAATGGAATCCGAAACATAGTTATCCCCGGAAAAGTTTGACAACATATTTAAAAATTCGGTTGTGGCAGTTTCACATTGTAACTAACGATATTAAAAGAAAAATTTCTATTTTCGCACCCCTAGATTTTCCGACACCGATCTTACGAGGTTCGCAAACTAAAATATATGCCATCATTTGCAACTCCTTAGAAATTTGAGAATTTTTTAGAATTTTATTACTTTGATTATCATTACAAAGTTTTAAAACAACCAAGCAACACCGGACAGGGCCTATTTTAAGCGAATTTCACCGACTGCCCAGTTGCTTAAAAAATTATGACTGTCCAATTGTTATCACAAATTAAAATTATTATGATTTAGCAAAACTTATTTAAACACAAAATAAAAGTCATTTTTTAATTATTTAATCCAAAAAATAAAATATTGTTTAATATTTGAATTAATAGCCTATGTCTCATACATAGAAAGAACAAAATTAATGGTAAATATTGACTTAAGACAAAATAAACATAGCTTGTGTTATTTCATTTTATTTTTGCTAATTAAATTTCACGACTGCCCATTTAAAGTTTACTATTTTCATAATTGGTTTACGACTCTCCAATTAAATTAAGACTTCTTCTTAGAATAGACCCTTAGTTATAGTCTGTTATTGCAACTTACAATTTCAGTAAACGCGAAATATGTTATGCAAGGTCTAGATTTTATATAGGTCAGTATTTTAAAGAAGTTGGATCGAATTACGTAGCCTACTTAATGGATAAATATAATAAATTAAAATGAAATATTTGTATTAGTAACTTGCCTGCCACTATATCCGAAAGGTCCTTGGGATTGGATAGGTAATTGGGATCAATGAGGGGATAATCGTATGGATTTGCTGATTGTAATCTGATAGTTCCTCGACTCTTGGGTTGAAGGAGTTGGGAAACGCATATATAACATGGCTTATTTTCATAAGGAGCGAAGACTTGATTATACACCTACAAAATGTACAAAAAACTTACTTCTAAATTCATATATGACATAGCAACAGTCCTATTTCACTGACTGAAAAGCGCGCCAACCCAAACATTTAAATATAACGTTAAATTTAAAACCGATTAAGCGTTCCAAAATGAAAGAAGTTATCAACTCGACTGTTATGTATATTTTTTTATGTATGTACGCGCAAGATTTCTGTTCTTATTTAGATGTTTGGGAACATCTTTTTTTGTTGAATTGAGTATGTCCGACTTTAACAAAAATGCACTAAAAAGTAAAAAATATTTTTTTAATTTACGAACGAGTTGAAAAAAATTAATTATTTAATATCAATTTTATACTTATTACAACTTTTTACAGATGGTGATAATTTACAAAAATCATGCATAAATTTTGACGCCGATTTCAAAAAGTTTTAATAAGTAGGAATTATATATTAAATTATTAAATATTTTCAACTCGCCGTAAAGTTAAAAATTATTCTTTACTTTTTAGTGTTATTTTTCTTAAGGTCGATATTTTTAAAGATTTTTTTATTCAAAGTAAACTCAAATACAATATCATTAGCAATGCATTAAAAACTGAAACATTGTTGGGCAACTTTTACGTGTCCATAGATCTAGGAGTCGAAAATAAGATAAAACGCATCTACAAATAATAATGTACAAAATCTTACACATATTAAATATAGTACAAACATGTTATTTTTTTTTTACTATTCAAATTAATATTGCCAGTTATTAAGGTTATACGTATATTTGTAAAATATTTGCGTTGATTCTTATAGTATAATTGTAAGCAATCAATGTGGTGTGTGATTTTGAATAAGTCTTTTTACAACTTGTTTGGGAACAATAGTACATTGCATTTATAATTAAGGACATGCATTTACCATGTATTAAGAAGTTCCTTTCTTTATTGAAATACATTTACGATATATCTGAAATACATTTACCTACATAGAGGGTTTTCTTAAAATTACTGTATACGTGTATTTTAAAAGAATGTAAAACAAGTATTGTAAGTATTTAAAGTAATGATATATACTAACTTCTTCTTTCATTCCAAATGTTGATTTAAAACCATTTACAACAGTTTCTTCAAAATATAGTTCAAAATCTGGAAAATCTACGCGCTTGTTATCGATAAGTTGATTGTTTAAAAACGCTATCATTGAAATTCCTGAAGATGATAAGGGACCTGCAAAACATTAAGTATATATATATTTCCTCAGAATTATATACGTTTATATTACATACGTATATATATTATATACATTATTGTATTATATACGTTTATATTACATACGTATATATATTATATACATTATTGTATTATATACATATATATTATATACATTATTGTAGTAAATACATATGGGTAATTCCACGCGTGACTTACACTACATTTGACAATTTATACCACATTGTAAGCTTAATTAAAAAAAGCAATTTGCGATTTAAAAAAACTTTTTATGACAAAAGACATACTAGACATATGTTCTATTTTTTGACAATGTAAACTTTTTTCATTTTATTTAACTTTAATTTTTAAAAATAAAAATGTCACAGTGTGACTTACACTACAAAAAAGGACACGTTTTTTTGGATATCATTTCAATTTACGTTTTCTTCCTCATGCTTTGATATAAAAAAAATTATGTTATGCCAGTTTCGTTGTATAGGGTTTGAAGTTTAAACAGGTAAAAATTATATTTCTAGATGTGTTTTCAAATTATTTTAATTTAAAATAATCTGTGTGACTTACACTACAACTGAAACGTGACTTACACTACATCTCAAAATAAGCACTTGTAAAATGATATAAATAAAATTAAAATATAACATTACATAACTTGTAAAATTATAATGTGAAAAACTATAATAGAATTTACATCAAAATTTCGGTCAGGCAATTTTTTTTTATTTTTTCAACAATTACAACATTTGCGGCACCTGCTTTTTCTGGCCAATGAAAAATATTCCTTGTGCATTGCAAAAATCCACTTTTTTGTATAGCCTTCTTTAGAAATGAATTGTCCAGCAAAATATTTCACTTTTCTTCTTCCTACAAGTGAAACCCAGGCCCGTCGCACCGGAGGGGGGGGGGTGAGTCCGGAAACCCTGAAAGTTGGGAATTTCAACTTCCAAAAACCCCGAATTGGAAAAATTTATGCAGGAAGAAAATTAATATTATTAAGAAATTGTTGCCCAACTTGTAAGATTATATTCAAATTAAACCTCAGAACGGACACTGCATTGAAATATTGGTGCAACAAATCAATGCTTGTGAGAGAACTGTTTAATATTACCTGAAAAATATATAAAAAATCATGAAAAAGGTCGATAAGTTGGAATTGGGAATTTTCAGCATTGTTGGGAATTTCGAATAGTAGGGTTGGGAATTTCGAATTGCTAAGTTTGGAAATTTCTTGTTTCAACCCCCCTAAATATTGTTTGTGTAACGGCACTGATGAAACATATACCCTATTAACTCATTTAAGTTCATCTCGATCGTTATCTTTTTGGTCTTCTCGTTTTTTTGTACCGTTCTCTAAGAATTACAAAATCCTTGATTTCTGGAATATTATATGCCTCTTCATAAAAATCTTTATCAAAGATTTTATTTCATTCCTTAGTGCAGTAATTCTTGAATGTTGAGCAGGGAGGTTGACCTATCTCCGGTGTAAACTGATGTGCTAGTTTCTTTGCAATGGCCTGACATTTATTTGGGCTTTAAGGTGGACTTTTCTTGACTCTTGCAATATCTTTAAAAAATGAGCTACAATTTTGACAGGCCTTCTTAGGAGAATCTACTGAATTTGGATTAGAAGGGCTTGGTTCATTTTAAGCGGTTGCGGAAATTCTTTTTTACCTGTATTTTTTTTTATCTATTCCCTCCTCTTTGCTTTAAAAATCCCTTTGATCAACTTTCATTGTAATTTCCACGTTCTTAAACCTTTCCTCTTGCTATCTAGATTAGTTATCTTTAATTGCTTAAAATATTCCATTTGTTTTTTTCTTTCTCTAATATCTATCTTTCATTTTGCTACTTTTTTCCCATTTACAGTTTAAATAAGAAAAGTATAATACATAACAATATTTAAAAATAAGATCACTTATGATATTGTTTTTAAAAATTGTTACTGTGCATTTTGTAATCGTTGTTGTTCTACAAACACAGCATATAGTTGTGACTTACTCTACGCTGTGACTTACACTACAGTTTTAATTTATTTAATATTCACTAAAAAATTTCCTTCTTTTAAAAATCAAAACTGCAGTCTGATAGAGATTAGTATAGAGGAGGAAATCACTGATTTTTTTTAATTGTGGCTCAATTTAAAAAAAATAGAACTTTTGTTCTTTTTTTGTGACTTACACTACATTTGAAAAATACATATTTCATTTGGTTCTAAATTAATAATTAAATCAAGATAAATTTTTATAAAGTAAAGAATTTGATTGTACATTAACTGTATTTCTAAAAACCCATACTCAAAATATTCAGAAAATGTAACTTATATTGGGAATCAAGGAGTAGAAATAATGCAAATGTAAGCAAGTTTAGTTTCATTGCATAGCAACCATTTTGAATTTGCACCATTGTCACAAAATATGCGCAAAGTTTATATTAATGCAAAATATAATAAATTCAATTATTTTTCTATATTATATAAAAATTTCAACTTTGTAAACAAATATTTTAAAATTCACTCTTAGGACACTTTTACGTGGAATTACCCATATATATTATATACGTTATTGTATTATATACATTATTGTATTATATACATATATATTATATACATTATTGTATTATATACATATATATTATATACATTATTGTATTATATACATTATTGTATTATATACATATATATTATATACATTATTGTATTATATACATATATATTATATACATTATTGTATTATATACATTATTATATTATATAAGTACATAAATTATATACATTGTTTTCTTTTACAATTTCAAAAATATTTAATTGAATAAAGAATGTAGGAAGAAGAGAAAATTTCTCATTTTATAACTATTGTTGATTCCAAAGTAGTTTATATAGTAGTTGATCCGTATTTCCAAATGAGTTAGATTGGAAACCGCATAACGAAGTGCTGGATAAAATTCGAATTCACTATAAATTTCACTATAAATTCACTGAGCGTTTAATTGCATTAAAACGAAGTAAATTCCGTAAAAGGCTACAGTAACCAGATGACAATATTTCCGAATATGGTGACCACCTTTAATAGAGTTCTAATATTCGCCGCTGGGTTAGACAAAGTAACCCGTATTTCGAGTGAAGTAACTCGTATTTACGGTACCTAAACGTTAGCAAATATAAAAAAAAATTATCTTATTGCAAACCAAATAAATTGCAACTTATAATTTTTATGGATATTATATTGTAAATCTTATTCAATTAAACAAAAAAAATTGTAGAATTGAATTGCAATTTATATGTTCGTATTTTATAGTAACAACATGAATTGTTCGATTTCTAAGAAACGTAATATGTATTTTTCACTCTTCAAATACTACTTTAAGTTTTTATTTTTATAATAGACAAACAATTTACAATACATTTCTCACCTTTCCTGTTCTGAATGTAATCTTGTATGTTACTCTCGTTTGTTAATTTCTGTAATATGTTGGGGATAGAAGGGTCCAAGGTGAATGGAAGAGGTACTGCGGCATGGTCTTGGAGATTCTCTCCAACTGGTAGGTCTTGTATGACCTGGATCTAATGTGAAACATTTCAAATAAAGATTACATTATCTTTAATGATGAATAATTGCAATGCTTTATGAATAATTGCATCGTAAATACAAATACAAATATTGAAGACCAACAAGAGGCTCAAGGCCCAACAAGATTAGTCCAACCAGCTAGTACCTTTTAACTATCCCCCAATGTATATCTAACTTCTGAAAATCCGTTACTCCTTTATAATTGACGTACTCAAATTTAATTAACATAGCGATGACGTACTCAAATTTAAGTAACCGTACTTCCTCAAAAGTGAGCAGTGTGGGTTAATATTGCTAATCTCAGCTTCTTTTAAAGCCATCTTAACAAAGCGACCTGAGACACTTAAAATAGTTGTTCAGAAGATGAATTTCCACATTATTTTATGTCGATTGCTTAAATGGAAACTGAGCTATTACAACTCATTTATTTTACTTTCCATGCTTTTGGCACATCTTTATAACATTTATTCTGTTTATAACTTCTTCAAGTCGCATGGGCAGTTTAACGGATAAGGCTCTTGTTTGCTGTCCTGAAGATTAGGGTAGAATTCACTGTAAGACTTGTTTGTAATTGTAGTTATATATATTGAAAGTGATTTATGAAGGCAGGTTTTGTAGCCTAGCATCTGTTCTTTTTATTAATTGTACTCATTTTTGAGGTAATTTCTTTTCCAATTGTATTCTGAGCTATGATAAGCATATATATGTATATATATATATCAAACATTTAATTTGAAAAGTTAAATATACGTAATAAGAACATTCAAAGCCCAGTTCTACATATAATTGTTTTTGTTCAAATAATGGGTGGCATATCGTGTGGTGGTTTTCTTAATTTATTGAAAAAAGTTGCAATGCATAGGCAAAATTTCCAAACAAAAAAAACGATCAATCTGGCATGAAAAAAGCCTCAAATGACTTCTCTTGTCAACTAGATCCCAATGATTTTGGAATTCCGAATTTAGTTTCTCAGCAACAAAGCACATTACTATGAAGTCCCAGTATTCACTTTCAGTGCTAATTCCAATACGCTCAAGGCCGTATATATACGTCCATGGACGTCCTCCAGTTTTTCTATCAACGCACTAAATTTTTAAATTCTCCAGTTTAAATTCTCCATTTTAATTTTTTTTTTTTAATTTAAAGTTCTAAGGTACAACTTCAAAAATCGTATAAGTATCAGTGGGTTAACCGTAGTATCAATCAGTTTATGAAGACACATTGCTGTTTCAGTAATCAATTGACAGTGAATTAAGTGCAGTTTATGTTGATATATGTCGTTTAATAGAGCCCATGTTTACGTATAATTTGCGAATAAAATACAAAAGTGACGCTGCTTCAATGGAAAGGGAATTCTTCCAATAATACATCTTTTGAGATTTAAATTTTGGTCGTCAATAAGATCCTAATTAAGTAATAATAATCACTTTTAACTAGTTACTTAATATTATTATAAAACTTTAAATATTATTAATACTAATTCATATTTGTAATAACAAGATATATGATTAACTTTCATGTTACATTGAATTTTTCCAGTTGCTTTCTGGGCCCGATTCCTGACAGCATTAGCAGTTGCGGAGTGTTGATAGCTCCGCCAGAAACTATAACTTCTTTTGAAGCTTTCACTGTGTATGTCATGTTTTTATAATCGAATTGAACTCCAACAGCACGACCGCTTTCAATTAAAATCTGCAATTATTTCAAACAAAATTTTACGACCTAAGAAATTATATGACATACAAATTTAGGTCAGGAAAAATTTATTTATTACGAGTGCAATTGGAAGCTAACATCAAATTGATTACTTTTGTCACAAATGCATTAGTTATTATATTAAGGTTGCTTCGATTTTCGGCAGGAACTAAGTAAGCCTTAGCTGTGCTACAACGTTGACCATTTCTGATAGTTGCTTGTAAATCATAAAACCCTGTAAAATAAGTTTACATTAACTACACGGAATACAATGGAGCATTTAAGTTTAAATGTACGTTAGATACCTTTAATAATAATAGAGGTATTGCAACCACAAACATATATAGTTCAAATAAACAGGATTAAATCTAAAATAACAAAACCAAATTTTCTCCAACCCATTATATATATTGTTTTATATGTCATATAATGTAATAAATGTCTTACAAAATATTTTAATATTATTTATTTGTACAATTTTTAGATACATTTTACACTCATATCAATTAAGAACGCTTATTGATATCAGCAAAATCTGTCATTCTTTAGTAGCGTCAATTTACCCACTTCCTCTGCTAACCATTGTACCGAGTGGAGAGGGGGGGGGGGGGTGACAAGTTAAATGTGCATTATATAACCTGTTTAAAAGTTCAATGAGTCACGAATCATAGTGAATACGTTCTTAAAATGTACAGAATAATAAGATTTACAATTCCAATTAACAAGTTAACAATGTAAGCCATTTGTTTTAAATGTGTGGAGTGGAAAGTGATGAGTGGTCGAAGATTTCACTAAGAAGTCAAAATATTACACTGAAGTTCAATCGCAGCATAGAAAAGTTAAACATACTGCAAAAGCAGTTTAAAATGATGCAAAAATGTCTTTACATATGGAGAGATCTAGACCTTGCTGAAAATGCAAGACAGAGGAGATAGAGCAGTAGTGCGTACAAATTATTCACGAAACAAACCTTACGGTACAGTCGCAACTTGGCCTACCCAATTTTTTTTGTATTTATTTTTAAAATTTTGAGAATCATTGACATATAATAAACTCAACTTAAATAACTTCAAACTCAACTTAAATAACTTCAAACTCAACTTACCTGTCTGCGTGGCCCCGTTGGAATCAACAACGCTATAGCCCTCATCCATTGCTGTCTCTATTATTGGATTTTTGATCTCTGAAAGGTACTTCGGCTTTTCCACAGTTATTGGACCTCCCTGAGCATGGTAACCTGCAATGGTTGTATTCTTCTTTTTCAAAAATGCACTGAGTTAATTAAAAAGAAAATGACGTTTTTTAAATTGTTAAAATGATACAGTGACCTACTAAAATTTAATTTAAAGTTATTGAAACCAGTCTTTAAATTTTTTTTATGACATAAAAAATTTATATTTCTTATGAAAATGATAATAATTTGGGGGGAAAGAGACAGGGAGGGTAAGGGAAGGAGAAGAGGAGATAAAGACAACTTTATATATTTTATTTAAACCACGTGGCTTGCACCCAACCCTGCCATCAGCATATGCTCACGCGCGTTTTCCATTCGCGTAGAATGGGTCTAAAGGTTATTTAAATATTTAAAAAAACTAAATAATATGGTCCTCTAAAACAATTACCAAAGGTAGAAATAACTTTTAAATAATACGAAAACTCAAAAAAAAAAATTCCAATATTTCAGAAGGGATTTACGAAATGGTTTTCAAGTACAGATGATAAAAGATGAAATTTGTAAAAATTGATTACTATTCGCTAAATATTCTGGATCTCTGTTATCTTCCAATTTCAGAAAATAGGGATATACATCCGATGATCCCCATCCTGTGGCTCCTTCTGCCTCCCAGTCATCGTAATTCTTTCTGTTACACCTGGTGTACAGCATGGCATTCAAAATGCTCGAACCTCCGAGTGCCTTTCCTCTCGGCCACACCACTTGCTGGAAGAGAAGGGAAGAACAAATGAATCCAATAAATCGTTCACGAGATATTATGAAAAACATCTTAGAAAAGCCATTTGTGTATTTACGGATTTTATGGGATGAAAAAACACAAAGCGGCGAAATAAAATGGTGGGAAACCGTGTTTTCATTTTCATATTCAAATCTATATCGATATTCATCGAAAATACTTCATTTTTCTTATAAATTTCACGCACATTTTGTTAGGATGAGATAATTATTTATTCGTTGCTTTGATTTATATAATATAGGAATAAAACAACAAACACTTCTAACAACTTCCTCCAAGCAATAAAGCGATTTCTTTTTTATTACGGATCCCTTTCTACTGGAAACCTCAATCACTTGATATTTGTATGTAATAATAGTTTAACTCGTTACAACGATCTGTCTTTACAACGATTGCTGGTATTAGTCCCTTGAGGGTTAGCTTTAACGAGGGCTTTCTACTGGAAACCTCAATCACTTGATATTTGTATGTAATAATAGTTTAACTCGTTACAACGATCTGTCTTTACAACGATTGCTGGTATTAGTCCCTTGAGGGTTAGCTTTAACGAGGGCTGAGGATGTACATAGAAAACAATGACGACTTAATCTTTCACTCATTAGTACTATAATGTTTTCTATGTTTATGTATTAAATGTATTAATGTTTATGTATTAAATGTAGTAATGTGTATGTATTTAATGTGGAAATATTTATGTATTATATCTAACAATGTTAATATAGTAAATGTAGTAATGTTTATGTAGTAAATGTAAACTAAAATTGAATAAATGTGTTCTTAAAACGGAGTAATGTTTGTAATCTCCAGAGTATTCTAAAAGTGGTTTTAAAATGGTATCCATATAAGGCAAAGTTATTTTTGTAAAAGGGATCAAATATTATAGGTACATTTCTTTCTCTATGTACTTTTTAATAAGTTAATAAGAAAACTAGATGTTACCCGCGGTTTTACACGCATATTAAAAAACGTTCCCCCATTGGTTCGATTCTCATTTATAATCCTTTTAGCGTTTTTGTAGTTAACAATGTAAAATAAATAAAATGAATAATAAATATGGAAAATAAATGGAACTGTCTTATTTTCATAATGTTATTGCGAAGAACATATCTATTTATTGCTGTCATTATAATAACTTTTCTGCACAAGATTTACCAAATAATGTATTAACACGACTTTTGAAGATAAATCTGAAATCTTTAAGAATAAATTGAAATCTTTAAGAATAAATTGAAATTTTTAAGAATAAATTGAAATCTTTAAGAATAAATTGAAATCTTTAAGAATAAATTGAAATCTTTAAGAATAAATTGAAATCTTTAAGAATAAATTGAAATCTTTAAGAATAAATTGAAATCTTCATGAATAAATACAATGATTGAAACTATCTAATGAACAGATTTTACCATTTTACTTACATTGTTTATCTGGGCATTTGCTGTGTGTTTTTGAGGGACCGTCTTGTATGCCCAATCAATGTCAGTATTCCAGAAGTATGTTAAAAGAATTGGAACATCTGTAAGTAGAGGAGGCGATTTCCCAGCTTCCAGCAATAGAACACTGGTGCAAGGTATTTCAGATAGGCGGCTGGCTACCACTGATCCAGCAGAACCAGCACCAACTTTTTAAATGCATTAAAATAATTAATTTATTATATTTTATAAAAAAAAGTTGCAATTTACAATTGCGTAAAATACTTTTTTTCCTTTTATACGATACATATTTGGTTCGGCACTGCGATAAACGAATAAACAATGGCGGAAAAACAATGATCGATAAAAAATTACATTTATATATTTCAATAAAATTTTAAACATTAGAAATGTAAAAGAGTCCATACAAAACAACAACAAAAAAATAACCATGTTACAGAAAGACATTTTTTTTTATCTCTTTTCACATGGATATTTTTTTACATGAAAAGCCTTACAGTTTTGGTCAGTAGGGAGAAGAGAGTTTGGCGCTTGCTAAATCCGAATGTACCGTTGTATAACAAAAACATGTAGAACTAGTATCGCTTATATTAGAGTTACATGTACCGCTCTAATACAACATAATTTTGACACACATGTTTTATATTGTCAACAAGTCAACATTAATTATAAAATCCATCTCTCTCTTCAAGTTAAGAATGCACTCGTCACCACCCATTGGTTAGAATTCAAATTACAGTGGCTTAACAAGTCGATGTATTCCTCTACATTTGACACATATACTTTCCCGCACGCAGTACAAAAGAGTGGCTGAGTTAGTCCACGTGACAGAACTCCCCATACACGATGATAGGTTATTTATACCCATAGCTTGAATACCCCTGGAGTAATAGGGATTTGAAATATTAACTCTTTTAATGCCAACCTAAGTTCTTCCAATGACAGTTGTACCCAGACCCCGATTTTTAAGTATTATTCATGTCGAAAACACGATATGTATTTATATAGCAATTGATACTTTCTAGCATAGTGTATAAGTGTACAAAACATATATACTAATAAAATAATTGTGTGTTAAAAGTTAAACATATATATTTCCTCTGCACATTTGAATTTAAAATTTAGAGTAACTGTATCGAAGACGCAGCCGCCCCAGAAGGATACGTTTTGTGCGTGTACTAGAAGATGGATTGGACTTAGGGTACAAAAATAACGTAATTAAATATATTATTTGCATTTATTCAAAGCTTACAAGTTTAACTCAAGTTACAGATAGTGGGGGATGTCCCTATGTAGAGGGTGATAAAGAGGAGTGGATAAAGAGGCAAGAAGACGAAGAAGGATCAGATTGACAGGCACAAATTGACATCAATCAGTCCTGTTGCTTGAGAACCTTCTCGTCAGCTCTGGACTCTTCTTGTCGAACGCAAAAGTGTAAATGTATATGACAAGTGAGTAGGGTAGTAGAACTTTCCGACGACGCGAGAAGGAATATCCAATGCTTGCTCGTGTACAAACAATTCACGAATCAAACTGTGAGGTAGAGTGGGGACTTTCTTGCGCCTTCGATAAGCACTGAATCTCTCCGCCGTTGTTAATAAGTTTAGAAAAATTGGTACTATTTTGTCGAAGATCTATGAAAGATCAAATTGACAGGCAAAAATTGAAATCAATTAGTCCTTCTGCTAAATAATCTTCACGCCATTTCTGGACCATACTCGTCTAATGCAAGACGCCTTAGCTGAGCAACTGTTAAAATTCTGCAACAAAACAAACTTGTAAGCATTTTAACTACTATTGATACAGCAGTTTTTTGTTCGATAGATACCTGGCAGAGATAATTATGGAAGTGTGATGTCTCTCAAACGCAACCACTCCTGCCCGAATCACCAAACATACTGCCGAACTACGCCTTTGTGAAATCCGTGCAAGAAGTTAAATCTAGTATCAATCAAAGATGTGTGTTACATGTGTCCTTAAAGTTACATGAGGTGTTAGAAAGCGACCCCCTACTGATCGAAGTTAAAAAATCTTCTCGTAAAAATAAGGTAGATACAACCCCTATTCCAAGGTAAGGTTTGATACGTGGATACTTTAAACACGTCTTCGATAAGCCTTCAATAGCTCCGCTCTTGAAATAAATTTAGAAATCTTGAACAATTTAGTTCGTTTGAACTGCTTTTTCAAACTATATAAATTTCCTTTGTCGCAATGAAACTTTAGAATTATATTTAAGCTTCATATTGAAATTTTCTACAATTCTTTTTCAACTGTACACAATGTTTGAAAGAAAGAAGAATATTTTACCGAAGTAACATGATTCCTTTCCTCAGCTAACATTTTCCAAAAAATGTGTGTACTCAATTTTTATATTTTGTAAGAGAAATAGAATAGTTTCGTATTACCAATTATATAATCGTACTCCTGTTTAAAAGTGTCGGATGTTCTTGGAGCATTCTTCTGCTTTGCCAAGGATAGAAGAAGTAGAGGAAGTATAGCAGAATTAGCATACGGTGTTGGGTAAGCATTATTGGAGGCAACATCCATAATAACTGCACAAAGAAAATTTTACTGAGTTAATTTTCAGTATATTATCAAAAGAAATGTTCCAAATTACATATTGATTTGTCATATTCCAATTAAAAAGGTCCTACATTTACTTAATTATCACCTGTGGTTGGCTCTTCAGTTCAAGAGCGTCATATACACTATTATTCTAGTTAAGTAAGATAATTAGTTTAAAAAATAATCAATAGAATGCACAAAAGTAATAAAGTTAGTTATAAAATTATTGAGTCATTCTGTGTGATACTCAATAGATCTTTTAAAAAATCAATCATTGCTGTTTCTAATCATTGCTGTTGGTTGTTGTTTTTCAAATTACAGTTTTCATTAAATAACACTTAACAGGGATTGCAATAAGTAACGTAGATTTCTATCATCTCCTATGCGAGCACAAGTCAGTCAAGTCACTACATATAATTCATATTTTAACATTTTCATTCTGCATAGTCCAATGACGTTGTATGTATAATCACACACAAACACTTAGCTGCAAGTAAACCTAATAACCTCGTTAACAGCAACGTGATATCTCACAAAATAGATATCGGTTAGATCGTAGAGGAGCACTTGATAAAACCGTATGTAACGAAAATATGTAACAGGATAATGGCTTATAACTTTGCAACCGTGCTACTCACGTGTTTTATTTTGGCACCGTTGTTTAGAAGAAAGAAGCCATTATTCGGTCAATTACATCGAGGGAATAGCAGTACACTCCTAAAATAAGGTTGTAAATAAGTACAAAACAATAGCTTTTCTGAGCGAAAAAATTATTGTACCTCAAGAACACAAACATGTAAAACGGTGTATGAGGCGCCACTTAAAAAACACAAAACGTTCTTTATAATACAAAACTAATAATGGAAATAGTAAAGAAATTTGAAAAAAAATATCGAACTGTTGAATTTTAACAAAATTTCTCTAAAATTTCAAACAGGTCAATATATTTTTAAAATTAATGATAAACGCATATCACAAACTGTGTCAAAGAACGCAAGAAAACAAATGAGAAATCCAAAAATGTCCCTGTAGCGGCAGCAAATCGAATTTAGAGGGAGTGGCAGCGTCGACAAATCGTTGAACACCCGTTTCGTAGACTTAACAATGTCTAATGAAAAATCACGAGCTATGGACGTCGACATTGATTTAAAATTAACAGTGTCACCTGGTTGCTATACGGGTATTTAGAGGCACGCTACTGTATGTTGTGTACATACCGGACGTTATGTCAGAGTAAAGGAGCTGGATTGAGTAAGACACAGAAAATAACAACAATAGCATTTATATATATATAAATTATTCAAACATTTTTTGATAGTGGGACAACACACATCATAGTAGGTAAGATTACAAACATTCTACACGAAGGAACTTCAAAGAATGAGGAATTGTTCGACAATACAGTTCAGACACATCATTGCTGCAAGCAAGCTACTAGTATCACTTACATGGGCTGCTGGTCAAAGCTGAGGACTTTGGAAAATGGCAGTAGTCACCTCCTATCGGGACAGATAAGAACCTAGCCGCGAAAGAATCTGTCAACTTTCAAAGTGGATCGGCACCGCAAGTACGGATTGTGTAGTGCACAACTCCCAACAGAAGAAAACACCCAGACGCGTCTTTGAAGTGCACTACGCAACGTGCTGTTCCCAAACCCTCTCTAGCATAGCCGGGTGCCTCTACTCGTGCATAAATACACCAGATATATTCGCCAAAACACAAACAGTGACAGCACTATAGAACGAATAAAGAACCATCATCACACCGCCAACGCCGCCTGGTGTACCGATCCGCAAACAAGAAGAGACAACGTCATCTATAGAATTGAACGAAATACAAATAGATGAAATGTTTGATAATTGAGAGTGTTTATTATTAAAAACAATTACATTTACAAACAGGAAACTTTTAAAATGTGGATTTTACTGAATTTTTTTTTCTTTCCAGATAATTGGGGATTCGCTTTGTTTTCTCCGGATAATTGCAGTTCAAATTAATTCTAGTTCATCATTGAATCACGTGATTTTCAACAATACAAAAAAATTTCAAATTCTGAACAAAAGTCCTTTTTTCCGATTATTTCTCAAGATTTTGGACCAAGTAAATTTAGAGTAATTTTAACTTAGTCTAGCAAAAAGACTGATTAACAACCCAGATTGCTTCAAAATCGACTTAATCCAAAGTTATATTTAAATTTCAGATAACTTGAAAATACTACATTATGGAAAGTAAGCAAGCACCCTGCTCAACTTAAATAAGCAATTGAACATTTGACCAAGTTGAATATCATGTGCACCACTCCTGCGAATCTCTAAATTTTAAAAGGGAACGTCTTATTTTTTATAGTTTTCAGGAGAGAAAAAAAGCATTTGCCCTCTCCAATATTATATTTTTGGTAAAAATTTGCATTGTAGTGTCTGTGGAATGCGTTTAATGAAGCACTGAGGCAGGATTTTAAAATTTACTTGCTTTAGAATTGCCACGAACGAATTAAGTCTCATACGAACATGACCCTTTTTATAATAAAACATCATAGAGCCCCCAATTCCACAATGAAAAATCTCAGTAAAGCAAATAAATTAACAAATATACACAATGAAACAAACGTTATTAAGCTTTGTATTATTACGGTTTACACACGGTTTATTAGATAGGTATCAACTAAAAATTTGGTCCTAAAATGGGATGTATTTTTTTTATTCAAGTTGTCCTGTTTTTCTTTGGTTACTGCAAGTTTTGCAGATGAGTAAGCCTTGATTTGAGGTATTATCGGTGGCACACCAGTTTTCTTTAGTGGGAAGATTCTTGAGCCAATACCATTGATGTAACTTTTTCATTTTTTCTCAGCATTTAGAGGCGAGTCTTGATATTTTTTACCGTAAAACGTCAATTTGGTGTATCCATTACACAAATCCATCAAAACCTAAAAATTTGGGAAAAATTATATATGACCCCTTTTTACATGTAGCAGTTCAAATATGATGGTTATTTTTTCGTACGTGAAAGGAGGATTCTGACAATCTTTTAGGGATGTGAAATGTATGTTCTTTTTAAAGAACAGGTGTTCCCTGTTCCTGTTCTTTTTAAAAGAACTGTTCTTTAACCTGTTCTTTTCAGAAAACTGTTTGTTTTTTTTTAGAATTTTTTGTGTGTAGTATTTTTAAACTTAAAACCATAAAAATTACAAATGCTGATTAATTTTATTTTATATAGTAAATAATTAAAAATAAACAAAGGATCTATAATTTTCAAAATAAGAAAACTATTATAATTAGTTTAAATTCATATCGACATTTCAGAAAATAATTCATTACAAAAATATTTACAGAAAAAACAGAAAAAGGAAAAATTTTAAAGCTGGCTTTCAAAATCAGATGTAATGGTGATAAAAGTTTTAATGTAGCAAATTCCTAGTTTCAATAACGCACAATTCTAATAATTTAGAGCAGTAATATATATGAATTATAAAGAAAATTATAAGTTCCTTGAAGGGATCTCTAGGACGCAAGCATTTTTCATATATTTACATGTTATTATAATACATTTTATTCCTAAATCAATAAGCATTGCAAATTTGTAATAATTTGCTTGCTAGTTTGTAGATTGAAAGGAAATGAAGGTCAAATTAAAATAATATTTTAATAGCTATTCATTTGTTAAGATTTCAAAAATGAAATCCGAAAGGAAAACTCATTTCAAGAACTTCTGAGTGTCTCCAATGTTCACGATATGATAAAAGTTATAGTAATAAAAAGTTACATTCATCGATTTCAAGTACGGTAAATAACGTAATACACTAATATTTCTATACACCATTAAAGTACAAATATACAAAACAACAGAAAATAATTAGCTGTTTCACCCAAATATCCGAACCATTAATATATACAATTTTTACAAGAACGATTACACTTACATATAGTACATACTGCTATAGATTTAGAGGAATCGGTTACATTAAAATAGTTACATACAGGTGAAGACCTTTTCAAGATTATATTGAAATCAGAGATTAAAAATTAACATGATAATCCTATTTAATTTTAAAATAAATAGTAACTACTTTTGAATGTTCATACCGACTCTCTAAATCCCAACAGATCGCATTCCTTTTCTAACTTCACCCACACCAGTGAGACAAAGAACCGAGACCGAAACCCTCACAAAAAACACCGACAAGAGTAGTAATAGAAATCACTCCCTCCCCTTCCCGTTTCTAGTTAATCTTATCCTATATCCCGACATCTTTACTAAGATGTCAGTTAAAGTCTTTTGAAGTTCCGTAACGGAAAAAAAACACGCATCTTTCTTTGTATCAAATTCTGTAACTATTTGTAGAAATTAACAAAAAAATACCGCCAAAAGCCAAAAAATGTCCACCTGAAAATTTATTTAAAAAAAAAAAAATAATAAAATTAAAGGATTATATTAAGTTATAAGGTTTTGAAACACGACTTACTTATAACTACATGATCAAGAATCTAGTCTAATAGTTTTTAATATATTCTTAATATAAATTTGCAAATTCTTTATTTTAGCTTTTTAATTTAGTGCATGTTAAAAATACAAATTACAACATAAAGATATAAATAGAACATTCCTTCAGGGTAGATAATATATATTTTTTAATTTATATAAATTTATCATTTTTTACTAAATTTTGTTTTTTTGTATACACATTTAACATAAGAAATTCGGATCAAAATCATTTGCATAATTTTTTTAGAACACAAACAACTAACAAACACAACACGAAATATTTAAATTTTGAAATAATTTTAAAACAACTCGAAGAATGTATAATTTTTATACAAAACATCCTACCTGTAATATTGAATCGGCCATTCCAATTTTTTTCCGTTATGTAATATTTATCATCTAAGACTAACAATTAATATAAAGAAATTTCACAACTATTTATTCAAAATTTCCTTAGTAATGAAATTATGTAAAATGTAAAATATCTTTAGATAATTTGATTACTTTCTCTAAAAATCATAACAAATCATCTCAAAATAAATGACAGAAGCAGTTCAGTAGCCAATTATCATATTATAGAGAGCAAAGTACGCATATCTACTAAAAACAGGGCTGTTCTTTAGAACAGGGCTGTTCTTTAGAACAGGGCTGTTCTTTAGAACAGGGCTGTTCTTTAGAACAGGGCTGTTCTTTAGAACAGGGCTGTTCTTTAGAACAGGGCTGTTCTTTAGAACAGGTTGCTCTTTAGAACAGGTTGCTCTTTAGAACAGGTTGCTCTTAAGAACAGGTTGCCCTTAAGAACAGGTTGCTCTTTGGAACACCCTGCTCTTTGGAACACCCTGCTCTTTAGAAGAACAGGGGCGTTCTTTTAGCTGCATTCTGAGCAGAAAGCATATCAGAGTGAAATATTCTTGCAGCACAGTGCGAAAGCGCTGGACACGGTGGCTCTTAGGGGTGTGCGACGTGTGACATCGCACAGGGCCCTCTGTTAAAGCGGCCCAGCGACTAGAAAAAAAAATTATAAAATAGTAAGAATGGAAATGAATTTCTATTTTTAAAATTGTATTTGCATTATGGAGTGCTCTGGAGTGGAAAGTCGCAACACAGATGTTTTTATATCTTAAACACTCATATGAATTATTGCTTTACTTTAATTTTTAAAAAGTGAAAGGTATATTTATAAGAGCTGAAATATTTAAATTTTAATTACGTTTTCGTTTCGATTTATAACAAATAATTCAAGGCTTTATTTACTCTAAAAATATCTTTTTGTCAAAGAAATGTTATTTAATACAATTTAAAATATATTCTGAACATATAATATTACATTATTTTGTGATAAAAAAATAGTTTTAAATTATAATAAATTTTAGGCCCTCTTATTAATATAAATTATTTTCTTTCATAAAAAGTTCAGAAATATTCTTTGTATTACTTCATACAAATAATTTGTTTTAAAAATTGGTTTTACATGACATTAAAAATCCCCGCTAATAGAAAATTTCATTATCATAATTAATATTTCTGAAAAATAATTTGAACAATGAAATTTCTACCATGATATGTAAATAAATATTCTCTATATCAATGACATATCCAAAATCTAACTTTTCACACCAAAATATACATATTATAGTGAAACTAACTATTTTCAGGAATTATTTAAGCTTTTGTTTAATGTTGATTTTCTTAAAATGTTGTCGCATTAAAATATTCTTTGATGGATTTTATACCCCTTTCATTACATATATTTCATAAACGCAACTAGTAAGCAATTCGATCGTTCGATATAAGTATTAAATATTAAATTAACTAAGTACTATTAAATTAATCAAATTGCAGATATTGCAATGAAAGTGTTCAATCGATAAGAATCAATGAAACCGCGTAATAAACACAAGTTTTATGAAATGTTAAAAGTTTTATAAAACTTAATAAATTTTTATTAAAAAATAAGTGCCTCCTTTTAAAACTAAATTATTGCAAAACACCAAAAGCACTGTTTGTCATTTGAAGTGCTTAAAAATATAAATCTTTAGACAAGACATGTTTAGGATTAGCGATACATCAAGTTAAGATAGAATACATCCGAAAAAAAACAGATCAGAAAAAAGAACAGGGTTTCTTTAAATTGAAGAACAGGCTGTTCCTGTTCTTTTTAAAGAACAGGCGAAAAAGAATAGGGTGTTCTTTTTTTTCACATCCCTACAATCTTTCGATTATTCGAGTCCGTCGCCATCATTACTCGACTACAACTCGACATAAATTTGTATCGGAAAATATTGTAACATATTAAAATTGCAGGCGGATATTGAAGTCTACTGTCGGACAAATGAGTATCAACTGGTCAAGGAGTTTTAAAATCTGGAATATGCTTGTATAGTGCCCTTCAAATGACATTACTCATCCTAAAGCTATAAACATAACATATTTTTTGCAACACAAAAACTCATATTATAATTAAAATCAATAAATTAATGTGATTGAAGCAAGCCTACAAGACCATATCCACGCTAATGAAACGATATTCAATAAATGTGTGTGGGTCATTTCATATACCCGATACTCCCATTTGGGCTCGAATGATCACTTTAACCTAACTGATAAAGTATCATCGTATCATTCAAAAAGTACTCGGTTCAATTCCGAGAGATAGCTAAAAAGTACATAACCGCTATATTGATGAATGCCTGGCTGTAGATAAACGCAACCTTTGTATTTGTGACACCACATTGAAACAGCAACCCCAACTTCAACTACTGCCCGCGTGATAAAACTTCAAGGCATCAACCACTGCCCATGGGATAACACTTCACGGGTGTTAACCAATCCGACTCAATGATAGGGGGTACTGTGAGGAGTCACTTCGTATAGCTGATACTTCCACTTGGGCCCGATGAATCATTTAACCTGACTGGTAGAGGTCATCGGTGTGATACAGAGTGACAGTCAAAAAATGAATAGTGGTACACATGTAATCCGTATGTCATTAAAGAAAATATATAATTTTGTTATTAAAGTAGTACGTATAAGTTAAAAATTACAATTTCCTATCGAGCATGTCGTTATTTTCCGAAACATTTGCGTCTTAAAATATCAAATGAAAGTGACAAAATTTATATAGTCCCTTTTTGTCAGATATTGTTATAAACAGACGCTCTATTTTATATGCATTTGAAACAAAAACTTTAAAGTAATGTCATTACTATGTGTTGTATAGTTAGTCGTAGAATTTAAGAAATTAAGCATTCCGACAATTTTCAAATATTTTTTTCAACTTTAAAAATATTACATTATGCAGAATAATATTCAGTTATTCGCCATTTTATTAAACATTAAAAAAATTCAAAGTCTCTTAAAGCTTATGATGTTTAATTCAAACAAATAGCAACCTTTAACAAATTACTATACTTCAAATAATTATATTTCAATGTCACAATATTATATCACAATTTTTATTACAATGCTATCAGATGCATGCCTAACATCAGAACGCTATTATAAAAAATTCTTACCTTATTTAAAGTTCTTAACTTATAATGGAGCAACAGAAAAATTTGCTTGTCTGAAAATAGTGTTTAGAGGACGCTATATTGAATGTTATTGAAAGAAGTAGTATTAATTTTTGTTGTAAAACTCAAACGTGAAACGTTTGCTTAGCTGCGCGTAAAAAAAACATTTGATCTCATATAGTTCTTTTAAGTAAAAATACCCGTACTTCGCAAGGGATTACAATTAGTGAAAAGTCCCACAATATTAAAAAAAATAAGCCTAAGCCCTGATAAAATTTTTAAAAAAATAACAAACATTTATGAAATGTTCATTTTCCTGGAAAAACATGGAATATCGTTCATGTTATTTGTAATCAAAATCACTTTATTTTAAGGATATTTTTACTTTTTTGGGTAAACAATTTCTTTCTACAATCGAAAATTATGCATTTGATTAATAAAATAAGTATTCCGCCAACGGGGACTACTTTTTTTCAGTTTTTTTCATTTTCCATATTTAATAAAGTGTTTGAGTACCATGTAGTGCAGCTAAAGTTATGTTCTGGGTATCATTATACTTTGTGGTAACTGAAGATTCGGATAATCTATTATTTATTAAATGTAGACTTGTTTAATATTAATATCATTATTTTTTTTTTTCACTTTAAATAAAGTAGAAAACGGGAGTAGAATACTTTTCTCCAATATCAGAAATTTAGTTTTTTCAATAGTAAAGCTTGGTTAAAGTAAATAAAACAATTGGCTTCCTGTTAAGCACTATTCCAAACACATGTTCTATTTCAGTTGTCCAAAACAACCAATTTCGTTTGCAAAAAAAATAATTTTACCCTTCCCCTCAAATTGAAAAAAAAATCATAAAATTTCCTTTTTATTCATAACAATTGACGAATTTGGATTGATTTGTTCGTACAATTTTTTATATTATACTTCTATGGGATAAATAATATAAAATTGCTAAGGTTTACTTTGCGGTTGTAAGGTTTACTTCACTTTAACTGACGAAGTAGAGTAACCTCGCATGTTGGACTAGAATGACGTTGGCGAGCAAACTGATTTGTAACCTGAAATAGAAGCAAAAGATCAGAAAGACCATGAGTATACTTTTAAATTTATTGTTACATAACACAATTGTTTACTTATATTTTTCAGGGTAAACGTATTTAAAGTAAAATCTGTATTTTTTTTTCCACTGGAAGAAAACACGTGTTATACCTATACAACAAAACTTTTAAGCTGTAACTTTCCTAACAGAAAATGATAAGAAAACAGCCATTCCGTTGGACAACAAGGTTGCCAACCTTCACAGGAAAAATATATAATTGACTTCTTCCATTGAATGTCTTTGTTGAACAGGTGGAGTAAAGTTACTCTGCATGGAGTAAAGTACTGCCATTGAAGGTATCCAAAATGACGACTTTCTATAACAGTATGTGAAAAATATACTTACCAAAAACATGTCTAGAAAGCTGATGTAAGTTAAAACATACGTGGATTAAATATCCTGTATTGGTTTTTGGTAGAAAATTTGAGATTGGGGTGCCAGTTCAACTCTAAGAGGTCGCTTTTTCACAGACTGTGAAAACCGATGCTGTTGACGGCACAGGGGCCGGGTGCAATTATTGCGGCATATAATAACGTAAAAAAGTTTAAATTGTATAACATTGCATTCGGCCGCCGGTGGCTTCACCGGATCCAGTTTTCCCAGTATGTAAAAAAGTCTTAGGACGTTTTTTCACACACCAGAGCACAAACCAGAGCAGGTGACGTTGACGGCAAAAGCGACGGTTTTCTTTTTTCACACGCCAAATAAATCGCATCTGATGACTTCTTCCTTATGTCAATAATTTCCTTTTTTTAATTTCGTAAGAAGATGTATACAAACTCAGCTTTAGGTGCGAATCAATTTTTTTTCGCATATGCTGATAAATACTTAGCAATAACCTTAATATACTTTGTTTATATTGAAATTCTACTGAAATGTATAAATTATTTTCTACACTGTTGTTTTTTTTATTTTATTTTAAACAATAAATTGTTTTTCCCATAAACAGGATTCGCTTTCCTTAAGTTCTATTAATGTCATAAAAATTTTCTTAATCAATTTACTCATTTTTCAGAATGACAACAATAAGCGAAAACAATCCACTTGAATGGCATGGCTACGACGATAACAAATACATTATTGAAGTAAATGTAAATAAAACACAAACACCTCACACCGATAAACCTAGACTTTCATGAATTAAATTGTTAAAATTGGAAATAAGTACACTTTTATAAGCAAAAATGTTCTTTATAAGAATTTCATAAGGGTGAAAAATCAAAGGTTCACACAAGACACGTTAAATGTAACACACGTCACTTATACTATTTATTTTAATAATGCCTAATTAATGTTCAGATTCTTATTACCCCTGTTTTGAATAGTTAAATATATGGCTTAATGATACTATTTTTTCTTTTGCTAAATGTAAGAAGAATTCACAGAAATATTAAAATTCTTTGAGATAAGCGGTCAAAAACTTTTGCAAAGTAGTCACATACGTCACCTGCAATTAAAAATATATATCTCTATATTCATATGCAGCATAAAAAAATTCCAAAAATCTTAATTATATCTCAATAAATCAATGACAAATATCAATTTGGATTTTTCAATGTCGCAGTTGGTTTAGTATCAAATCACTTACAAATGTGTCGAAAATGTTGTCTGTGAGGGGACATGTGAAACACGTCACGCTAAAACTCTCCAATTCTTAAAAAAAAATTCGATAGAAATGTACTATTATTTTTTAAGTCGAATTTGGCGCCCTCGTCCATCCAGGGCCTCAAGTGATCCATGATGTAGTTTTTTTTTAAGGCGCCTCTATTAAGGGGGGACCTGAGCCCCAAAATCCGGAAAAATTGGTAATTTTTTTTTCTTCATAAAACGATGCTAAACGTACTTAAGAAGGTGTGTACAAAATTTCAAAACAGTAAAAGAAACATAACATATGTTTTTTTAGATGTTTATATACCATTTATCATCTCTCTAGATACTTTCCGTCTGCAACAATCGTCATTTACTCAAAATATATTTTTTTAAATTTTGGTCACGTTTAAAATGCTAAGGCTTTGCTAATAATTAACTTAAAACTAAACTGTTAATAGTTTTTGAACCTCTAATATTTGTTTTATAAACGTATGTATAGCTTTTTTAAAATTAAGTTATAATTTTTTTTTTTTTAATTTTAATTATTAAACTTAAAAAATTGAATATTTTTTGGGTTTTGAACTTAAAATAAGTTTTTGAAGACAATTAAAACACAAATCTGCAAAAGTATAACATACGTTTATACTATGTACTTTGACGTTATTTAATCAATTAAAAAATTTAAAAACATTACAAATTAAAAGAGGAGTAGTGTTTTTAAAAAAAGTCTTTTGAAGTTTAGAAAATACAAAAAATAACAAAAATAATTTGTTTAAATATATTTTTGTTTTTGATTATTGTTGAGAAAAGATGTTATAATAATATAAAAAAATGGTATGTCTGAATTCATTAATAAACAAATTTGGATTTGGATTCCCGTAAACCAACATAAAATAAAATGTAACAGTACAAATTAAAGGACCACGCACAAGAATGAGTTCACAAACTACTTTTGAATTTCAATTTTATTATATATTTGAAGTTTTATTTATTTTAATTATAATTGTTTATTTCAGTACATTACATAATTTATAAGTAACAAAAAATATAATAATAACAATATTATTATCCTTTTTTTTATATTTAAGAATCGCAAACCAACCCACTCTTAATGATATCGGACGCCTTCTCAGCGATCATAATTGTTGGGACGTTTATGTTTCCGGATGGAATAAGTGGCATGACTGAAGCATCCACTACACGCAGGCGTTGAATACCTTTCACCCTATGAAATAAAATTTTAAAACATTACATTATATTTGTCAGTGTAAAAACATATTGACGCATATTTATAATTATGATCATTTTGGAACATGCATTACATAATAATTATAATTTTGATCATGCATTACATAATAATTACAACTTTTATCATACATTACATAATAATTATAATTTTGATCATACATTACATAATAATTACAGCTTTTATCATACATTACATAATAATTATTATTTTGATCATGCATTACATAATTTTTACAACTTTTAATATACATTACATAATAATTATAATTTTGATCATGCATTACATAATCATTAAAATTTCGGATCATTCGAGGTACTTCAGATTATAGCAGTTTTTCTGTAACCCACTGCCTCGTAAAGCCTTGATATTACGTCATGTGACTACATGTATTTAATGGAAGGTGACATTTTACGGAATGAAACTGCTAAGAAAATTACTTAAAAAGAAGAACATAAAACTCAAAGACTATGAAAAATCCATTTACTTCAATCCAGGATCAACTACTGTCCTCGGGTCATCAGGATGCCCCATCCTGGCCGTCCCAATTGGATGGTAGATAGTTATTATTAACATTCCTGCCATACATTCAAAATATGCATTTTTATTATTAGTAAATTCTTCACATCCTGGATATAGCGTTTTGAGTGGTTTGGATCCTACTCCTTGCATTGGAAAACTGTTTCCAATAAGGTCACACATTTTCAATCCTAAAAAATATTTTTAAAAAATATGTCAACATTTTGTAAGAAAACAATATACCAAATATGAATGTTTTTTGGTAACGGGATATTTATAAATGGAATCTTAAAAATAGTTATCCCCGGAAAAGTTTGACAATATATTTAAAAATTCGGATGCGGCAGTTTCACATAGGAACTACCGATAGTAAAAGAAAACTTTCTCTTTTCGCACCCCTACGACACCGATCTTACGAGATTCGCAAACTAAAATATCCGCCATCATTTGTAACTCATTAGAAATTCGAGAACGTGAAAGAATTTTATTACTTTGATTATCATTATGAAATTTTAAAATAAGCAAGCAACACATTATCGCGTTTCCAATATCGTTTGGGACAGGGCCTATTTTAAGAAAATTTTACCGACTACCCAGTTGCTTAAAAACATTACAACTCTCTAATTGTTATCACAAATTTAAAATGTTATGATTTGGCAGAACTTATATAACATACAAAAATTAAGTAATTTTTTTATCATCTAATCTAACTAAACATTTTAAAATGAAAAAGTGTTCAATACTTGATTTAATCGCCTATGTCTCATGCATTGAAAAACAAAATTAATTGTAAATATTGACTTAAGACAAAATATACATAGCTAATACAGAAATATACATACTAACTTATTAAATATCACGACTGTCCATTTAAAGTTTTATATTGTCATAATTAGTTTACTACTGTCCAATTAAGTTAAGAATTCCTGTTAGAATATACCCTTCTTTCTAGTCTGTTATTGCAACCTATAATTTCAGTAAATGAGAAATATGTTATATAAGGTCTAGTTTGTATATAGGTCAGTATTTTAAAGTAGCTGGATCGAATTAGGTTGCTTACTTAATGGATAAATATAATAAATTAAAATGAAATATTTGTATTTGTAACTTGCCTGCCACTATATCCCAGATGTCCCTGGAATCTTCTAAGTAATTGGGGTCAATGAGGGGAGGATCGTAGGGATTTGCTGATTGTAATCTGATGGTCCCTCGGCTCTTGGGTTGAAGGAGTTGAGAAATACAAAAATAAACTGGCTCATTTTCATAAGGAGCGAAGACTTGATTATACACCTACAAAACATACAAAAAACTTACTTCTAATTTCATATATGACATGCCTTCCTATTTCACCGATTTAAAAGCATTAAAGCAAAACATTAAAATAATACGTTAAATTAAAACCTCCAAAATGAGATAAATTATCAATTCGAATGTTATGTATATGGTTTATGTATGTTCGTGCAAGATTTCTGTTCTAATTCAGATATTTGGAGAAAAAAAATTGTTGGATAGAGAAAAAACCACTTTGGCAAAAAGTGGAAAAAGTAATCGGTTATCCGGCTGTTATGTATCCGGAAATATCCATTAACCGGACTTTTTTCAAACAATTTATCCGATTCGAAAATGTTTTCATTGTCCAATAAAGATTGTACAACAATGACATTTCATTCACTCGTCATTTATTAGCATGGATAGTAGATTGCTTTGCAATACACATTGTTGAGACACTATAGTTTTGTTTAACCGGCATTTCTTATTCCAAATATAGTTTCGTTTAACCAGCATTTATTAAACCAGATCCGAGGCGTAAAAAAATGTGAGCCACAATTTGAATTTTTTTTTAATAATAAATAGCATAAGGAGAAGCCTTCTACTAAGTTAAAAACTAAAAAGGGAAAAATAAAATAATATTTAAAAAAACAGGAAAATCGACTTTAAGAAAAATGCGCTAAAACGTTAAATTAAAACCGCCAAAGCTTGCCAAAAGAAGATAAGTTATCAATTCGAATGTTATGTATATTTTTTTATGGATGTATGCGAAAGATTTCTGTGTTAATTCAGATGTTTGGGAAATTATTTGTTTGTTGAATAGAAGATGTCTTACTTGGGAACCTTTTGAAAAGAAATGTCCGGTTATCCGGCATTTACCTATCCGAAATTCTCAATTAACCGGACCGTGTGAAAAATAATATTGTACGATTTCGAAAATAATTTTTTTGGTGGATGGAGAAAATCCACTTTGGCAAAAACTGCAGAAAATGATCGGTTATCCGACAGTTAAATATACAAAAATATCGATTAACTGAACTTTTTCAAAGAGTTTCTCCAATTTCAAAATGTTTTCATTGTTATAATTGTAATTCGTATGTTTCTTCATTTACTACTTTTTTGAGAACAATAGTACATTACATTAATAATTAAGGACTTGCATTCACCATTTATTAAGAAGTTACTTTCTTTATTGAAATATATTTACGATATATCGGAAATATATTTATTAAATAGAAGGTTTATCTTATAATTGCGGTAGACGTGTATTAAAAAAATATTTAAAACAAGTATTGTAAAGTGATGATATATACTAACGTCTTCTTTAATTCCAAATGCTGATTTTAAACCATTTACAATTATTTCTTCAAAATATAGTTCAAAATCAGGAAAGTCTATTTCCTTGTTATCGATAAGTTGATCTTTCAAAAACGCTATCATTGAAACACCTGAAGATGATAAGGGACCTGCAAAACATTAAGTGCACATTTATATATTTATATAATATATATACGTAATATATTATATACATTATTGTATTATATACGTAATATATTATATGTGTTATTGTACTATATACTTTATATATTATGTATGTTATTGTACTATATACTTATATATATTATATATACCTTATTGTATTATATACGTTTTTCTTTTGATATTTAATTGTATTGTCGGAAGAAGAGAAAATTTCGCGTTTTATAACTATTGTTGGTTCCAAAGTAGTTTATACATTAGTTGATCAGTATTTCCAAATGAGTTAGATTGCAAACCGCGTAAAGTCATGGACAAAATTGGAATACACGATAGATCTGAGGGTTTAATTGCATTTAATTGCATTGAAAAGTAAATTCCAGAACCAGCTACAACAGCTAGATAAAAATATTTCTGAATATGGTGATCTCGAGTCCATCTTTTAACACAGTAGAAATATTCGCCGTAAGGTGAGACAAAGTAACCCGTATTTAGAAAGAATTAACTCGAATTTCCGGTACCTAAACGTCAGCGAATATTAAAAAAAAGTGCACTAACTTATCAATTTTATAGATATTTACATTGTAAATCATGTTCAATTAAACAAACAAATTTAAATAATTGTAGAATTGAATTGCAATTTGTATGTTCGTTTTTTATAACAACAACGTGGTTGTTGGATTTCTAAGAAACGTAATCGCAATTTTTCACTCTTCAAATACCATTTTAAGTTTTTATGCTGACTGTTTACAGTTGTTTACAAACTGTTTACAGTGCGTTTTCTCACCTTTTCTGTTCTGAATGTAATCTTGTATGTTACTCTCGTTTGTTAATTTCTGTAATATGTTGGGGATAGAAGGGTCCAGGGTGAATGGCAGAGGTACTGCGGCATGGTCTTGGAGATTCTCCCCAACTGGTAGGTCTTGTATGACCTGGATCTAATGTGAAACATTTCAAATAGAGATTACACTTTCTTTAACGTTGAAACAAGAATTTCTAATATTTATTTTTTGGTTAAAGACTCCCACTGCAATCGCATTCGTCTATAGCCTAATTTCTGAGAACTGTCATTTGTAATCATTCAACTGGAGTATTTAAGTATCGAAATATTGTTTGTTTTTTATATCTACCAGGGGGAGGGGGCAGTACTTTTTTTGAAAGAATTTTTAATATACTAATTGCATTTTGAAAATGAAAAAAAAAATAGCTATTGATTTCTGTAATACACTTAAAGCCAAAAAGGTACTTAAAAATGATAACTTAAACCTACTCAGTTTTTCTTTGAGTACAATCGCATCGTAAATGAGCGATGACGTACTCAAATTTAAGTAACCGTACTTCCTCAAAATTGAGCAGTGTGGTTTAACATTGCCCATTTCAGCTTCAGTTCAAGTCATCTTAACAAAGCGACCTGATAAACTCAACTTGTTCAGAAGATGGGAATCAAATGAAATTTTTTAAAAAATACTTTTAAATGACAGTGAATTTATTCGCGTTTATTTTTATATCTGTCTTTTAATAGAGCACATGCTTACGTATAATTTCAGTTTATGATTTCAATAACATACAAAACTTCGGATACTGCTTCACGGGCAAGGGAATTCTTCAAATATTACATATTTTGATATTTAAATTTTGGTCTTCAATAAGATCATAATTTAGTAACATAAATATTAATTACTTCGTATTATTATAATATTTTAAATATTATTATAAAATTTTAAATATTATTATAAAATTTTAAATATTATTATAAAATTTTAAATATTATTATAAAATTTTAAATATTATTATAAAATTTTAAATATTATTATAAAATTTTAAATATTATTATAAAATTTTAAATATTATTATAAAATTTTAAATATTATTATAAAATTTTAAATATTATTATAAAATTTTAAATATTATTATAAAATTTTAAATATTATTATAAAATTTTAAATATTATTATAAAATTTTAAATATTATTTTAAAATTTTAAATATTATTATAAAATTTTAAATATTATTATAAAATTTTAAATATTATTATAAAATTTTAAATATTATTAATACTAATTCATATTTGTAATAATAAGATATTTGAAAAGCTTTCGCAATACATTGAATTTTTCCAGATGCTTTCTGGGCCCAATTCCTGACAGCATTAGCAGTTGCGGAGTGTTGATAGTACCGGCAGAAACAATTACTTCTTTTGAAGCTTTCACTTTGTATGTCATGTTTTTATAATCGAACTGAACTCCAACAGCACGACCGTATTCAATTAAAATCTGCAATTATTCAAAACAAAATTTTACAATTTATATATTTTAAATTTTAAAGAAATTAAATTTAAGTAAGGAATAATGTATTTATTATGAGTGCAACTGAAAGCTAACATCAGACTGATTACCTTTGTCACAAATGCATTAGTCATTATATGAAGGTTGGTTCGATTTTCGGCAGGAACTAAGTAAGCCTTAGCTGTGCTACAACGTTGACCATTTCTGATAGTTGCTTGTAAATCATAAAATCCTGTAAAAAAGTTTACATTAACTTAACAGAAAACAATGAGGCATTTAATATTAAATATATGTTAGATATTTTTAATAATAATAGAAGTATTGCAACCCCAAACATAACTACTTCAAATAAACAGGATTAAATCTAAAATAACAAAACGAAATTTTCTCTAACCCATTATAGAGATTGTTTTGTATGTCATATAATACCTTAAATGAAATAAATTCTTACAAATTCCTGTAATCACAGCTTACGAACTATTTTACTATTACTTGTTTGTACAGTTTTAGATACATTTTACTGATGTCAATTAAGAACGCATATTGATATCAGTAAAATCTGCAATTATTTAGTTTTATCAATTAATCCACTCCGTCTTCTGACCATTGTACCGCGTGATGGGGGGGGGGGGGGTTGAGGAGTTAAATATGCATTATGTAATCTGTTTAAAAATTGTAGCTTGAATGAGTTAAGAATCATAGTGAGTGCGTTCTGAAAATGAAGAGAATACTAAAATATGCAATTCTTATGAACTAGTTAACAATTTAAGCCATTTAATATAAATGTGTGGAGCGGGAGTGACAAGTTGTCGAAGGTTTCACTAAGAAATCAAAATATCACACCGAAGTTCAATCGCGGCATAGAAAAATTAAACAGGCTACAAGGGAAATTCAAACAAACAAAATGATGCAAAAAGGTATTTACTTATGGATATGATTGCCGAAGACGCAAGAAAGAGAAGGTCGAGCAGCTGCGCGTACGGATTATTTACGAAACAAACCTTACGGTACAGTCGCAACTTGGCCTGCCCATTTTTCTTTGTATTTATGTTTAAAATTTTGAGAATCACTGACATAGAATAATGATTTAGTACTTATTGGATATGATTTTTTACTTATGGATATGATTGCCAAAGACGCAAGAAAGAGAAGGTCGAGCAGCTGCGCGTACGGATTATTTACGAAACAAACCTTACGGTACAGTCGCAACTTGGCCTGCCCATTTTTCTTTGTATTTATGTTTAAAATTTTGAGAATCACTGACATAGAATAATGATTTAGTACTTATTGGATATGATTTTTTACTTATGGATATGATTGCCAAAGACGCAAGAAAGAGGAGGTCGAGCAGCTGCGCGTACGGATTATTTACGAAACAAACCTTACGGTACAGTCACAACTTGGCCTGCCCATTTTTCTTTGTATTTATGTTTAAAATTTTGAGAATCACTGACATAGAATAATGATTTAGTACTTATTGGATATGATTTTTTACTTATGGATATGATTGCCAAAGACGCAAGAAAGAGGAGGTCGAGCAGCTGCGCGTACGGATTATTTACGAAACAAACCTTACGGTACAGTCGCAACTTGGCCTGCCCATTTTTCTTTGTATTTATGTTTAAAATTTTGAGAATCACTGACATAGAATAATGATTTAGTACTTATTGGATATGATTTTTTACTTATGGATATGATTGCCAAAGACGCAAGAAAGAGGAGGTCGAGCAGCTGCGCGTACGGATTATTTACGAAACAAACCTTACGGTACAGTCACAACTTGGCCTGCCCATTTTTCTTTGTATTTATGTTTAACATTTTGAGGATGACTGACATAGAATAATGTATATTACCATACCACATAACATATCACTTTATATTCAACTTACCTGTTTGCCTCTCCCCGTTGGAATCCACAACGCTGTAGCCCTCATCCATTGCTGTCTCTATTATGGGATTTTTTATCTCTGAAAGGTACTTCGGCTTTTCCACAGTTATTGGACCTCCCTGAGCATGGTAACCTGTAATGATTGTATTATTCTTTTTCAAAAATACACTGATTTAATTAAAAAGAAAGTGACGATTTTAAATTTTTTAAATGATACAGTGCCCTACGAAAACTTAATTTAAAGTTATTGAAACAATTATTTTACATTTTTTATGACAAAACAATTTGTATTTCTTATGAAAATGATAATAATTTGGGGGGGGGCAGAGAGAGGGAGGGTAAGGGAAGGAGAAGAGGAGTTAAATATAACTTTATATATTTTATTCGCACCACGTGGTTTGTATCCAACCCAGCCATCAGCATATGCTCACGCGCGTTTTCCATTCGTGGAATGGATCTGAAGGATATTTAAATATTTTTTTAAAAAACTAAATAATAGTGTTCTCTAAAACAATACCAAAGCTAGTAATAACTTTTAAAAAATATGAACTCAATTTTTATGAACTCAAATAACACTCAATTTTTTTTTCAAAATTTCAAAAGGGAGTACAAATAATAAGTAATTTCAAATACAGATAATAAAAGATGAAATTTGTAAAAAATGCTTACGATCAGCTAAATATTCTGGATCTCTGTTATCTTCTAATTTCAGAAAATAGGGATATACATCCGATGATCCCCATCCTGTGGCTCCTTCTGCCTCCCAGTCATCGTAATTCTTTCTGTTACACCTGGTGTACAGCATGTCATTCAAAATGCTCGAACCTCCGAGTGCCTTTCCTCTCGGCCACACCACTTGCTGGAAGAGAAGGGAAGAACAATGGAATCCAAGAAATCCTTCACGAGATATTATGAATAACATCTTACACAGAAAAGCCAATTGTGTATTTACGGTTTTTTGGGATGAAAAACACAAAGCGGCGAAATAAAATGGTGGGAAACCGTGTTTTCATTTTCATATTCAAATCAATATAGATCATCATCGAAAATACTACATTTTTCTTATAAATTTCACGCACGTTTTGTTAGGATGAGATAATTATTTATTCGTTGCTTTGATTTATATAATATAGGAATAAAACAACAGACGCTTCTAACAACTTCCTCCAAGCAATAAAGCGATCCCTTTTTTATTACGGATTCATTTCCACTAGAAACCTCAATCACTTGATATTTGTATGTAATAATAGTTTAACTCGTTACAACGATATGGCTTTACAACGATTGCTTTTATTGGTCCCTTGAGGGTTCGTTATATCGAGGGTTTAAGGTATACATAGAAAACAAGAACGACTTAATGTTTTACATATTAGTATAATGTTTTCTATGTTTATGTATTAAATGTAGTAAGGTTTATCTATTAAATGTTGTAACGTTTATGAATTAAATGTAGTAAGGTTTATCTATTAAATGTTGTAACGTTTATGAATTAAATGTAACAATATTTATGTATTAAATGTAGTAATGTTTATGTAGTAAATGTAAACTTTAATTGAATAAATATGTTCTTAAAACATGCTAAAGTGATGTTTGGAATCTCAAGAGTATTCTAAAAGTGGTTATTAAATGGTATCCATTTAAGACAAAGTTATTTTTGTTAAAGTGGTCGAATATTATAGATACATTTCTTTCTATAAGTAATTTTTAATAAGTAACTAGATGTTACCTGCGGTTTCACACGCATATTAAAAAAAGTTCCCCCATTGGTTCGATTCCCATTTATAATCCTTCTCTTGTTTTTGTATTTAATAATGTAAAATAAATTAAATGAATAAGAAATATGGGAAATAAATGGAACTATCTCATTTTCATAATGTTATTTCTAAGAACATACCAATTTATTGATGTCGTTATAATAATAACTTTTCTGTGTAAGATTTATTATATACTGTATGAGCATGATTTTTGAAGATAAATATGTAATCTTAAATTGAAATCTTCAATAATAAATACTATGATAGAAACTATACATGAAATGAATTTACCATTTTACTTACGTTGTTTATCTGGGCATTTGCTGTGTGCTCTTGAGGGACTGTCTTGTATGCCCAATCAATATCAGTTTTCCAGAAGTATTTTAAAAGAATTGGAATATCTGTAAGTAGAGGAGGCGATTTCCCAGCTTCCAGCAACAGAACACTGGTGCAAGGTATTTCAGATAGGCGGCTGGCTACCACTGATCCAGCAGAACCAGCACCAACTTTTTAAATGCATTAAAATAATTAATATTTCATATTTAACCAAAAAAAAAAATTTTACAATTGCGTAAACGATTTTAATTTCTTTTATACGGCACTGCGGTAAACGAATAAATAATGGAAAAATAACAATAATCGATTAAAAAATTACAATTATATATTTTAAACATTAGAAATGTAAAAGAATCCTTGCATAACAAACAAAAAAAAATAACCATGTTATATAAAGACATTTTTTGATGATCTCTTTTCATATGGATATTTTTGTTACATCAGTAGGGGGAAAAGAATGGGACGCTTGCTAAATCCGAATGTACCGTTCTGTAACAAAAACGTGTAACACTAATATCGCTTTTATTAATGTTACATGCATCTCTAATACCGCACCATTTCCAAACACATGTTTAATACTGTCAACTAGTCAAAATTAATTATAATACCCATCTATATCTTCAAGTTAAGAATGCACTCGTCAACACCCATAGGTTAGAATTGAAGTACGGTGGCTTAACAAAACGATGTATTCCCGACATTTGACACATTTACCCTCCCACACGTGGTACAAAAGGCAGAATGATGACTGAGTTAGTCGACGTGTCTGAACTTCCCATACACGATGATAGGTTATGTAAACCCATAGCTTCAATTCCCCTGGAGTAATGGGGCTTTGAAATCTTAACTCTTTTTACACCAACCTAAGTTCTTCCAATGACAGTTGTACCCAGACCCCGATTTTTAAGTATTATTCATGTCGAAAGAGCGATTTGTATTTGTATTGTAATTGGTACTTTCTAGCATGAGGTATAAGTGTACAAAACATATATACTAATAAAATAATTGTGCGTTGATAGTTAAACATATATATTTCCTTTACACATTTGAATTAAAAATTGAAAGGGGCTGTATCGGGGACGCAGCCGCAGTGGGATAGGTTTTGTGCGTATATCACATGATGTATTGGACTTAGGGTGCAAAAATTGACGTAATCAAATATATTATTTACATTTATTCAAAGCTTACAAGCTTAACTTAAGTTGTCTCTATGTGGGGAGGGACACGCTTCGTCATGGATAAAGAGGCAAGAAGATGAAGAAGGATCAAATTGACAGGAGAAAATTGACATCAATCAGTCCTGTTGCTTGAGAACCTTCACGTCATTTCTGGACCATACTTGTCGACGCAGAAGTGTAAACTTATATGACAAGTGCGCAGGGATGTAGAACTTTCCAAAGACGCGAGTAGAAATAACCCATACAAACCCATATAACGTGTATAAACAATTCACGAATCAAACTGTGAGGTACAGTGGGGACTTTCTTGCGTCTTCGATAAGCACTGAATCTATCTCTCCGCTCTTGTTAATAAGTTTACAAATATTTGTACTATTTTGTCGAAAACCTATGGAAAATCAAATTGACGGGCGAAAATTGGGCATCAATCAGTCCTGCTGCTTAATAATCTTCACGCCATTTCTGGACCATACTTATCGAATGCAAGACACCTTAGCTGAGCAACCGTCAAAATTCTGCAACAAAGCAAACTGGTAAGCATTTTAACTCCTAGTGATACACCAGTTTTTTGTTCGATGGATTAAACCTGGCATTGATTATTATGGCAGAGTGAGGTCTCTCAAACGCGACCACTCCTGCACGGATCGACAAACATACTGCCGAACTACGCCTCTGTGAACGCCGTGCAAAGAAGTTAAATCTAATGTCAATCAAAGATATGTGTTACATGTTTCATTAAAGTTACATAAGGTGTTAGAAAGCGACCCCCTACTGATCGAAGTTAAAAAAGTTTCTCGTCAAAATTGAGTAGATACAGCCCCCACTTTACGGTAAGGTTTTATACGTCGATACTTTATACACGTCTTCGATAAGTCCTAAATATCTCCTCTCTTGAAATAAGTTCAGAAATCTTGAACTATTTTGTTCGTTTGAACTGCTCTTTCAACCTGCATAAGTTTCCTACGTCGTAATGAAACTTTAGAATTATATTTAGGCTTCACATTGACATTTTCTACAAATCTCTTTCAACTGTTCACAATATTTGAACGAAATAAGAATATTTTACCAAAGTAACATGATTCTTTGCTGACCTAACAATTTCCACAAAATGTGTGGACACAATTTTTATATTTTGGAAAAGAAATATAAGAGTCTCGTATTACCAATTATATAATCGTACTCCTGTTCAAATGAGTCTGATGTTCTTGGAGCATTCTTCTGTTTTGCCAAGGATAAAAGAAGAAGAGGTAGAATTGCAGAATTAGCATAAGGTGTCGGGTAGGCTTTATTAGAGGCAACATCCATAATAACTGCTACAAGGAAATTTCGTTGAATATATATGATATATATAGAATATATAAATTCCATATACATTGCGAAAAATACATTGAATGTATTTTGTTAGCTTTTCAGTTCTAAAGAATCATTTGTGTATTGTACTATCTAAGATACATAATTAATTAAAAATATAATTAATAGCAACCGCAAAAGTCATGAGTTTCGTTATTATTGAGCCATACTATGTAGTCACACACTTGGCTACAATTAAACATAATAACCTCGTTAATGACCAACTTCGCTAACCCTAAATACACGATTTGTATTTAAAAAAACACATATTCGCTGTATAGTTGCAGTGTAAAGCACTTTGAAAATGGAAGTGTTCTGAATTATAAAGAAATATATCGTGTAAAATAGACAGCATTTATAATTATCACTTGTTTTGTAAATAGTTAAATGGAAATGAATCAAGTTGTTTTAATTCAATTAGCGAAAGAAGTACTTTTTGATATTACATTGCTTTTTTTAGTAGTTAGTATATAGTGTCAAATTATCGTATACTTAATTTTAAAACTACATTTTTAACATTAAAATTAACATTATTAAAGGTACAGTGGGCTAACAAAACTTTTGTTTTTGTTTTTGAAGCTATTCTATTAAATTTTTACAACATAACAGTTTATTTGTATTATAAAGAAGAACAAAATTCGGATTTTTTTTATATGTTTGTAATTATAAATATCAAATTAAAAAAATTTATACAAGTTCCAAAATGCTCCTGGTAAAAAAAAATTATAATTATTTTTGTGATTTTTTTTCATTTTTAGATTTATTTTAAATATTATAACAAAACATTGGAAACATCAATGTAATATGCATTCAATTATTAAGAATTTTATGCAATATATATGTATTCAGTTATATGTATTGAAAAGAATGAACTTAAATGTGCAACTGCTATACGTAAAAGATATTATCAAATAAAAAATAACAGATATAGGCATTTACGAATTACTCTCGCCTTCATGCTATACGGGATTTAGCAGATTATTAACTGATAAAGTTTCGCAGTTATTAGTAAAATAGATTTCATCGCTTATGTTTGATTTGCATTTTATAATAAATTTTAATTAGTGAACATTTTGGAGATCTTGTTAAAGAAAATGTAATGACATAAGGGTTAAATAAAAAGATAATTAGTCAATTTTAAAGTAATAAATGTAACCACATACACTATCTATAGAACGTTAAAATCGCCCTAATACGTATGAATAATATGTATATTTCATCTCCAACGTGTTTTAAACCCCAAACTTATCATAAATATCTTACCTGGGATTTAGCCTGTTAACAAAGGTGATGTTATGGAATAAAAACCAATGAGTTGTAAATCCGTGCTTCTCATCCTAAAGATGTTTTAATACGAAGTCGGTTAAACCTTACAAGAAGTTTCATATGGCTGTTCAAACATCATGAAAGTACGGTTTTCACAAAAATTTCTAGGTAACGTTATTTTAATAAACCGTTTCTTGTTCAAAAATTAGAAATAAATTAATGTTTCAGTTTACTTTAAAAAAAATAGTTTCACGTAGCTCATTTATAACTTCAAAAGTATAACGCACTTTACACTATCTGACAGTAAGAATACGTAAAAACGGTATTAGTTTTGATGACGACAGCGATAAAATTTATATTGTAAAATCATCTTTTCTCAATTTTAGAGCCAGAAAAATACCCCAAAAATTAATATTGTAGACAGGTGTTCTTATTTTTCAGCTACATGTTGCCATGCTGCACTTCTTGACGAACTATTTTGTTGTAAACAAGTACGTCCAAAATTACTTATTGTCTTTCCGTGACTATTTTAGGCTAAAAATTATGAAACTTTTGGTAGTTACCTGCTTATCAAATCCCTCAAAGCATTTTTTTTTAAATAATTTTTACCGTTCTTTCGCTTTAAATATTTAATTTTGACCTGTCAAAGGTATACATTTTGTTGCTGGCCAAATATACAACACTAGGCGTGGGATGAGTAAATAACCCCAAGTTGTCATAAGTTTAGACTTAGAATCTCCTAACTTTATGCACATATTTTCAATAATATATTCAACAGATTTAAGTAAATTAAAATAGAAACAATTTTATAGATTTATAAGATGCAGAAAAATTAAGGAATACTTAATTTTCACGTTGACATGTACCTTAAATGGAGGTTACTTAGACCCCAAAAGTGAAATATTTTGTACATTTCTTACCAAAAAATAGCCTTAAAATAATAATTATGATGAAAATCTCCACTTCACTTCTTTTGATAAGATTTTAGGTATATATATATATATATATATATATATATATATTTTATTAAGTTACAAATATGTATAACGTGAAAAATTATTTACGATTTAGTAAATATTATTTCTGTTATAAAGATCCCTTTCACAGCCCTTGTACATAATTAATTTTAACACATGAGCTGAAAGAAAGGTAATATTCAGCAACACTGACGAATCGTATGTTAAACTCATAAATATCAGCATGTTTTTTTTATCATTTAAAATAATTAATTTAAACGTGTTTTTTTTTAACAAACCGCTAATAATGCTACCATCTATAAATATGACTGAGCAGAAACTTTAAACTTTTGTGACTTTTTGGCTATAAGAAATAAACTAATATGCGATAATGCAATAATTATCGTACAGGCATGCTACTTAATTTAAATTATGTTAAGAGGACTTGGTACCCCAAAAATTATTTTCTATAATTTGATATAAAATTAAATATTTTTGTGATGACTACATGTAAACTATGCAGGAAAGAAGATTTAGAAGAAAAAAAATTTGAAATTTCTTCAAACGTTTTCAAAAATTAAATTTTTGTTAAATTTTTCGAAGATTTAAGGCATTTTTCAAAATGCTTCTTCTCCTTCAGATTTCATTTTTTTTGCGTCGAATTTTTTTTGTAAGCTGTATTGATTTATGCTTAATAACTTTAGGGATCGGATTTGGCATACGTTTTTTAGTTTAGGAGAAGAAAAAAAATTAGTGAAAAATCGGTTATTTTTTTCCAAAATACTCTATTTCTTAAACATTTTATTTTTTTAAATATATTGTTTTTAATATTTTTCTTATTCCATCCCTAATTATATTCAATATACTCTTGTGTACAGGTTAAAAAAATTTCACAATAATTCATACATATTTGCTTGAGTTTTAGTATTTTAAGTAGGTGTATGTTCACGAAAACAGCAAGCTGAGATAAATGCATTTAAAGATTTCAGTATTGAAAGTAATTTATTATAAATGTTCCAATTAACTCAAATATTTTTTCACATAAATAACGTATATATATCTTACAAATTATGCAAAATTAATGACAAATAATAATTATTTTGTTTCGCTCCAACTTTAAATAAAAATGTCACTTTCAGTATTCAATGCATGTAAAATTTCTAAAAACACAATAAAATCACTCACTGTCAAGCAAATTTTTATTCTTTTAATACATTTTTGGCAAACCACTGACTACTGAACATTATGAAACAAAAATTGACTGCAGATATTTATATAATTTGCTTTAATTTTGAGTGTAATGCAGAGAAAACTGAAATTTTTTTAGTGGTTTTGTACATGACACTCACTGTAAAATTAAAGCACCCTACAGAATAAGTTACTCCTTATTTATTCTTAAATTACTTTTTCTCTTTATGCATTGCAATATTTACAAGTTTGAGTGCAAAATCCCTGATAAGGCGGCGTATTGCAAAATAAGAGATTTTGCAGTACGCCGCATTTTCCTCTATTGTCTTTTGGGCAAATCAATTCACACACAGAGTTTCAGTAAATTAATTTCCCGTCTGACCCTAAAGATTTTGAAGACTTTTTCATAGTATGTATAATTCTTAGTTGTATTCACATACAAAATTTGACAAAAAAAACACTGACTCGCTTTTTGTTTACAAATGTATCTTTGGGATACCTGAACTAGCTGATGATGTGTACAATTTCATCGGCATTTTGCGTTTGGCAGGTAACACATCTTTATAACAGTCCTGTAGAAGCAATCCTTTGATACATTGATATTATTTTGATTAAATGTACCCATTTTTACATTCGGTTTATGCCTTTTTCTATGCAACACATTGCATAAGGAGTGAAGAAAACGTTCATAAAATGATTAATATTTATTCCATCGTTTTGAAACTTTGGGAAAACATGCTAGAAAGTTGAAGCGTTATTTTAAACCAATAAAAACTTTTTTGCCATTTTCATCGATTTTGGGGTACCGAGTCCCCTTAACAAATATATGTATCATACAAACTTTAAAAAAGTTCTTCATTTAAATTCTGAAATATATGTATACCTTTCATAATAAAGAAATTCACATTGAAATAATAACTTGTTCAGAAGTGAGTTAATAAAATACACACGGATATTTTACTAAAGAATAATATATATTTGAAATCCCATTTTCCCAAACAATTACCTTTGAGTGCTTTTCTATATATCATCATGGATAAATTTCATTTTATCAGCATGCAACTACTCTATAAGGGTTTTTCATTGCACCAGAAAGGTGTTTATTGTAGACTGCCCACCCCGCAGAGATAACAATCTTACAACTACAGACAATTTCGATGAAGAATTGAAAAGATGATTTTGTAATTTTAATGAAAATGAGTGCCATTGCAAACAAAAATAAGACAAAGAAAGTTCTTTGAGACGAAATTTCAAAACGACCTTTTTACAATGAAATATAGAATAGAGCGATCTAAGTTGGTTGTTTGCGGAGAATTCGCTTTTAAAAGTTAATAAAAAATAACTCAAAATTCAGATAATTTATTTTCTATCACTTCAGGTACTACAAGAATGAACTATTCATTAATCACAGTTTGAAAAAATAACTATCTATTAAACTATAACTGATCGCCATATTGAAAACCTTATGACGCAACACACGATGTATACGGCAACGTTACACTCACACTGGTAGCTGAGTGTAACAGTCCAGTGTGTTCTTGATCATGTCGGATGCCTTCTCAGCGACCATGATGGTTGGGACATTTGTGTTTGCAGTTGGCACAATTGGCATGATGGAAGCATCCACAACTCGCAGACCATCGATGCCTTTTACTCTGAAAATTCAAATATAATACAATTTACAAAGTTCATCAGTGCATAAAATTAATTCAATAAATAATGTTTCATTTAGTTATTAAAATAAAAATTAAATATTTAAACAATTTTCAGACTTTACCGACATTCATTGGTCAAAGAAACTTGACATTGTATAGTTTTAATACCGGATTAATTCATTTTCATAAGTTTTCTAGAATAGACCAAAAACATATTACAGTCATGTAATATGGTAAACCAATAAGTTTCAACGAATATTTTTTATTGTATTCAGACAATGTTGGTCAATACTGCTTTGCTAGGTGATGTTGTAAATTGATAATATGAAAAAAAATAAAACCTAATAAAATTCGCTCTTATCAAACAAAAAATCACTTAAATCTTTTATACAAAACATTTCAAAACAACAGCCAGTTAATTTAAACAACCTTTATAGAAAATGGTAGCTTCAACTATTGGAAAGTTTGATTTTGAAAATAACATATATTCGTATGATATGCCAATTGGTATTGAAAGTACAAAATAATGTTTTATGTTTATTTATTAACTTTTTAATACTGAAAAATACTTCTTACTTTAATCTAGGACAAACCACAGTCGTCGGATCGTCTGGATCTCCCATTTTTGCCGTCCCCACTGAGTGGGTGGGTGCAACGGTAGCTGACTTTGCAAGGCACTCAAAGTATTTATTATCATCCCCAAACGTCTCTTCGCAACCAGGAAACGGTTCAGTAAAGAGTTTGACTCCAATTTTCTTCATTGGTTTACTTGTTCCAATCTTCTTGCACGTTTTCAAGCCTAAATGTAAGAGAGGAAGCTCTTTATAAAATCATAAACTTTTTTATTATTTAGTAATTAATTTAAAATGTTAAATTCATAAATATAATTTCGTTTTCTGGTATACTCTAATCAAATTTATTTTTCAAGCGTTTAAAGCAAATTGTATTTGTAATACATTAGAAATAATTACTTCTAATAAAAGAACTCACCTAGTAAAGCAAGAATACAACATTAAAAGCAAACAAATCAAACCTTTTACAAATATACAAACATAAAATTAACATAAAACGGAACATTAGGATTATATTAGGATTAGATAATATATTAGTTATTAAAATGAAAACTTATTTGTTTTTTATGAATTTATTGAAATATGGAACAACTAATAATATAATAACAACATTACCTAATATAATACAGCATTAGGATTATATTAGGATTAGATAATATATTAGTTATTAAAATGAAAACATATTTTTTTTATGTATTTATTGAAATATGGAACAAATAATCGGTCATTTTTTTAATTTTAAAAGTTTAAAACGTAATAACTAATAACTTTTTTTAAAGCGATATGCATTAGATCAAGTAGATGACTACTATTTTACATAACTTTATAATTATGTAATGTTTGATTCTATACGTTTTGCTTGACACAACAACATTCGTTTTTTACATTTAACATAATACAACGTCTAACATAAGTAATATATTATAATGAATGTACTTGCAACGTATTCCTCAAACATTTACAAACAAACTCAGCAACTTTCATAAGTATCCAGTAGAGGTTGTTTGTGAAGTAACTTAGAATAAGGAAGTGATTACTTTTGGTCAGGGGCAGCTTTTTTTTTTTTGCTATAAGGGTAATGTATAGGCGTATGTACCCGACATCTCCCGAAGGATATACGGGTCTGTGGAACCGCAGGTTCGGCCAGCAGAGCAAAGCCACACCCCCCCCCCCCCCCCCCCACGGCACCACCACCGAACGCCAACTTTATTATTTTCCAAAATATGCATGCTTTACAGAAGTTAAACTGTTTGTGAGTTTACAATAGAATTTTCTTCATACATTTTGTACTTCTCATTATCTGACAGAATAATAATTTTTTGAGCACCACACTCAGAGGTTTAAACAAATTTTAAGATGTTACAATATACAAGTGTTTTCTCTATATGGAGAACATTCCCCTCACAAATGATGTAACAGCAAAAATAAATAATTAAATAAATAAAAAGAAACATATAAAAATGTAAAAAAATAAAAGCAAAAACCCATGACAGATAATTGAAACACAATCTTTGAGGTAGGCTTTCTGTAGTGTTCATGTCTCATCATGGGCATTTGGCGTACCAATAACTGTCGGGTGATCCAGTGAACTACTCAACGCTAATTGCAATAAGGGTAAATAAAATATAATTTGTAGCTCAAGTCATTACCAGTATCTTACCAAATGTAATATCGGGAGAAATATTATTCTTTATTTGCGTTTTATACTTACGGATAATTATTTTAAACAGATTCAAAGGCAAAGCTACACATAAATTTTATTTCTGAAAAATGAAAATCGTATAAACAAAGAAAACTTTGCCAAGAGATATATCCAATTTTTTAAAATGGGGTTACACTTCTAACAAATCCCAATTAAGTAAACGTGATTAATAAAAATGAGAAGTTAACTAAAATTAGCATCTTATATAAGTGCCGAAAAAATGCACACACCGTTTTCCATGTTAAGTGAAGTTTCACGAAAAGTGCATTAAGTTATAATTAGTTCAAAATAATATGTAAAATGTCGTGTTCCCTTTTTTATGGGCTGAATAAATATTGTTTTGGTGGGATTTTCTTTCACTTTGCCTTTTTCAGTCCTTAAAGGAATTTTAGGTTGAATAAGAAAATACTCTGCTGAGATATATATATTGGGTTGGAGGGAAAGGTCTGTCGTACTTTAAAGAAAATATTTGAATTCATTTATAAAAATATGTGTTTAATATTAATCAATTATATATGCTCCGTTATTTGTTACAACCTTTTGCCATCTTTCAGGTAACCTGTGAATTCCTGTTTTTCCTGTTTTTTCTCATCCTTGGAGTTAAAATAGTCAGCAACTGCCTTAGAAACACTTTCAAAAGACGTGAATTTTTTTTCCCGTTAGATAATTTTGCAGTGAGATTTTTTTCTCTTAATATTCTCGTAAATAATCCACTTTTCATCTCCAGTAACCAGCCTGTCCAAAAACGGCTCCACATTGTGTCTAATCAGATGTGATGAACAAATTCTTACCCGATCAGACAAATTCTTTTCCGTTAATTCATGTGGAACCCAAACACTTTGCTTTAACACAAACCCAAGAGATTTAATGTGATCTCCAACAGTTGTATGATGAATGCCAAACTCTTCTGCAATTTCTCGACTTGTTAAATGTGGATTATTTTCCAACATGGATCGCAAAACATCATTATCGATCTTGGATGGTCGTCCAGATCGATCACTTTATCTGAGGCTCAGATCCCTGAAACGAAATTTGCTAAACCATCTTTGACAAGTACGAACATTTACAATATATTTTCCAAATATCGCACATAAATTTTTACATGCAACCGATGCATTGCTTCCTTTTTGGAATTCATATGAAATGCAGTGTCGTAAATGCATTTTATCTACTGACATGTTTTTCACATTAAATATCACAAGTAAATGATGAACGGTAAAAAAGGGCACCTTTTATATTAAAAGCAGTCTAAAAAAACAAAAAAAATCCGATTGACTCACTAGCCAGATGTACTTTTTATTTACAAGCAAAATCACCTGCCTATTTAAAATACGACAGAACTTTCCCTCCAACCCAATACAACAATATGTATTCCCTAGTAAACCGTTAACTTGAAGTTTTCTAATATGGGGTAATGTAATCTACGTCTTATTTTTGAAAATTATCCAATGCTGCTGTAATAAAATTAATTATGAAAGTCACATCTTGAACATAAATAATACAAATACTTATTTTCACTATAATGAATATTAAAATTTTAAGTGATATTTAATTATTTTCTAATAAAAATAATATTTTTCGTTATTTAATTATAGTAATCAATATATTCATAATTAAGAGCTCCTGGAAAATAGAATATATTTATTTCAGCTTAATTTTATAGTAGATCAAGAAGAATAAATTTTTATCCAAAGATAAAAAGGAATAAAGAGGATAAAAATTATCCATCCAATTTTTAAATTTCTTATTTTACATAGAAATTAAAATTTGTTTCTCATAAGCAATAAAGGAAATTCTTTAAAATCGCCAGACTCAATATTATATGGGTCAATTGTCGAAATGAATAATTGTCTATTGGGATAAAAATATAATTTTACGTGGAAAAATTTAGCAAAATGGAATATAAAATGTAATATTATAAACAGCGAAGTTATATATTACTAACCTTCCACAATGGGTCTAAAGTCGTCAGGATTCTCAAAGTAATTGGGGTCAATGAGGGGCGGGTCGTAGGGATTGGCTGACTGCAGTCGAACTGTGCCACGACTCTTAGGCTTTAAGAGCTGAGCAAAGCATGAAAACAGCGTTGAGTTTTCATAAGGACCGAAGTATTTCTTAATAATCTGAAAAATAATTTGATATTGAACTATCTTCCCCGTTTTGTGAAGGTGGGAAGAAAATAATTGTGCGATACATATTATAGCTGGAGTAACCATTTTATTTACCATCTAACCAACTGCCGGATATTACCTGAAATTATATAGAATATAATATATGGAAGTTTAGTTGCAAGAATATGTACCAACAAATATGGGTTTTAGTGGCTTTTAGGGGGGTTTTTATGGTTTTTTTCGGCTAGAGTTTAAGCAAGTATTGTAAGAAAATCTGGGTGGTATGTGTGCATAACGTGGCATAGATTTTCTCTAACATTTTGACACTTGTAATAAAGAGTATCATAAACGGAGAAAGCAGCTCTAGTTGTGTTGAATTAATTTATCAACGTTTGGAAGAGAAATCATATAGAAAGATGGTAAAATATTTCATTTCATGAAATGGTATTACATTGAATGCATAATCCTATTTTCAATTTTTTTAAACTTTATCTTATGCTATGCTATTTTGTGTATTTTGTGAAGCCTCATCGATCCTGATAAAGACGGATAAACATGACATGTATTTTCGTTAACATTATCCATGTACATAAAACAGATTCAATTAAAAATTAAACTTGAAATGGCTTAATTCACGATATATTTTGAATACATTTTAAATGTAACACACTTTTTAAAAATTAAATAAATTATTTACATTTTAAAATCCATTTATATGACAGAATTTATGCGACAAAAACCACTCCAATAGATTCATTTTTAAACACAAAACCTTTCACATTGCCTGGGAGCTGCCAATATATTTGATCTCCTCATTACATGCAATGTTAATTTAAATCTATAACATAAATCAAAAGAGCTAATTTTTTTTAATTGGGTAATTATTTTACTTACATCAGGCTTAATTCCAAATTTTTTATTCGGAACTTGAGGGGAAACTAATCCAAAGTAAAGTTGATAATCAGGAGAATCCAATATGGGGTTTGAAGGCTCTGGTAGAAATGCGAAGAGATCTGTCGTTAAAGATGCTAATGAACCTATAAATTAAAAGATATTTTTTGAATTTTCTTAATAATTCATAATTAGAAAACATATTGTGTTTTATAATTAACTGGGAATGCGTTTCCGAAATTAGATCAATCCGAAAACAATGTCTTTTATTCTACAAATATCTTTTATTAGCGTCAAAATGTTATTTGTTTTTGTGAAACAGTAACTTTTCTGTTTTTTGCTTGAGTATGTGCGTTATTTTACTTGCATGAAGGAGATACAATTATTAGAAACAGTGTTGAAATAAGTTTCTACTGATGTCTATTCCAAAAACAAACATAATTTTAATTCTTAAAGTGAATTTTTTTTATGAAACGAAACTAAATACGGAGTGTGTAAACACCCCCTTTGATGATATCTTGTGTTCGCCTGAGTAGTGGGCTTGCTCCTAGGTATAAAATATATATATTTTTAAATTGTTTCGTCATTAGTTCTAATTTTAACTAAATTATATGTTTAGCGTAAGAAATATGCATATTTTAATTGTAAAAGTGGTATTTGTTCTTCAAAAATTAAAATAAACACTGGGGTATGAAATCCCCTTGCGTGCGTCCGTGTTCGTCTGAGTAGAGCGCGTGCTTCCGGGTAAATATTAGTGCTTAAGAAACTCATCCTGAGCGATGACAGACGTGGCAACAATGGATCTTTCATCTGCATAAACTCCATCATCATCCCGGAACAAATATTGCACCATTTGATATACATGCTCATGTAAACATAACCAATGAGGTGACCATGCAAAGTAATGCCGATAGAATATCACGATATAAAAGCCCATACGATGATTAAAAACCCACTTTGTTTCACTCATTATGGCAAGCAATTTAGTTTGTATGCTTGGGAAGGCATTCTCTAGATATAAATTCCGCCAGAAGTCTAAAACAGTGTTAAAACATGACCCGTATGTTTGAATGACGTTTTTTCAATGCTCTATAGACCAAGTTTGACGACTTTACCACCATGTTTCCACGTTGCAGCATTTTAATTACTAATAAATGGTAAAGCCATAACAGCTCTTACAAACAAAATCATGCTTCTGTAGTTCCCTTCACACTCTTTTTGTTACATAGGGATGTGAACACGGTATTCAGCACATCAGTCAGCTGATTCTGCTGTATGTTTATTATTGGTCATCATAACTCTTCTTGTTTCCTCCGTCTTTCAACACACATTTCTGACCACTCTGGTGTTTGTCAAATAAAATTTATATAGTTCTACTTTTTGCAGTTATAATATAACATATTATGCCTTGTAACCCACCGAACAATTTCACTACCATGGCTACAGCAACACCAACCATACGAGCCCCAAACAATTTCACTACCATGGCTACAGCAACACCAACCATACGAGCCCCAAACAATTTCACTACCATGGCTACAGCAACACCAACCATACGAGCCTCAAACAATTTCACTACCATGGCTACAGCAACACCAACCATACGAGCCCCAAACAATTTCACTACCATGGCTACAGCAACACCAACCATACGAGCCTCAAACAATTTCACTACCATGGCTACAGCAACACCAACCATACGAGCCCCAAACAATTTCACTACCATGGCTACAGCAACACCAACCATACGAGCCCCAAACAATTTCACTACCATGGCTACAGCAACACCAACCATACGAGCCCCAAACAATTTCACTACCATGGCTACAGCAACACCAACCATACGAGCCCCAAACAATTTCACTACCATGGCTACAGCAACACCAACCATACGAGCCCCAAACAATTTCACTACCATGGCTACAACAACACAAACCATACGAGCCCCAAACAATTTCACTACCATGGCTACAGCAACACCAACCATACGAGCCCCAAACAATTTCCTACCATGGCTACAGCAACACCAACCATACGAGCCTCAAACAATTGGCGGAAGCGGAATTCAGTAAAATTTTAAATTATTCACTCACAACAGCATTGAAAGTTATCTTGTCGACAAATGATGTTTGCAATGTGTAGACGAGGTTATGCAGATAGTAGAATTTGGGAAAAACACCAGGTGTTTCTATATTTTTGTCCAACCCCTGCATTACAATAATTTACTGTGCTGCATAAACCCCTTATATTTTATTGAAAAAATAATGTAAATGTCAATATTTTAAATTTTGAACGCTACTTACCCGTTCAGACAAAAATAACAAATATCAATGCTTAATAAACATACCTTTTCTATTATTAATGTATTCGTTGATATTCGTAGTATTTTGTATTCTCTCTTTTATACTGGTAATTTGAGAGCCGAGATCAAAATATGAAAGAGTGCCACAATGATCATGAAAGTTTTTCCCTACGGGTAAATCTGCAACAACCGGGATCTAATGGTAAAAACACTAAAATATTATACAACAATCACATTTATTTTAATATATAGTGATGAATAAATTATTTAAAAAAAATGCTTCATAGCAGAATTCAAAAAGTACAATTTCATAAAGGGTTCTCCATGCAAAGACCATAGGTACAAACAATAAATATCGATGTTGTCACTAATGGAAAATAATATAATTTATTTAACTTTTGTTGGCGTTTCTTAAATAAATGATATCATATATATTTGTATATTTTTTAATAAAATGAACATATTTTAGTGTAATGTTTTTGAGATACAGTTTATATAGCAGTATAATAGGTTACTTTTCTACAAATTTGAAAATGTTAGGAAGTAAAGTTTCTTTAAAATATCTTTCTTTCCGTCAAACTGATATGTTTATAAAAAGTTAGGTGTCAAATATGACGACTAATGGTAAAATTACGGTCGTCAAACTGAAATTTTTATGTATAAAATACAACAAACGACCGCCAATTTCGAACTTCAACATATATTCGATTGTTTATTGCTAATTTATTATGTTCATTAATTTTTATCTCAATATAAAATTAATAGAAGTTCATGACACTATTTGTTAAATAACGGCATTAAAAGTTATTGTCCTGAAAATTACTAAATGTCAAGTTAGATATTTGTAACATTTTGGTAGTTGAAGCACACATATACGCCATAGTTTCGTCTGTATTACCAGCATCATTATTTTAAATATTCAGAAAAAACTATATGTTAAAATACATTTTAAATTACAAGTTTCAATGAAATTTTTAAGGACGGTTCTTTAGTATAGTATTAGAAATTAAGTTTAAGTCATCTTAAAGGTTAAGACCTTTTACAAACAACTTTTATACTTCAACATTTATTTGACTGCACCAGCAGAAAATAATTGAAAAAAAAATCAAGAGTATGTTACTTTAAAATGTTCCAGGTGTTCCCTAGGTCCTATCCCTGATATCATGAGCAATTGTGCTGAGTTCACTGTACCAGCTGATATGATGACTTCCTTTTTAGCTTTAATTTCAAATGTTATACCGTTATGCCTAAATTGTACACCTACTGCTCGGCGTCCTCTAAGTAAGATCTGCAATACATAAAATTTTTTAAAAAGATAATACATTATAAATTTTAGATATCATGAAATTAATGTTATGAAATAATAGCAAGGCATTATTGAATTCATTTACATCATAGATAAACAACTATGTCTATTTTTTAATTACCTTTATATTAGTCAGTTGGAACAAAATAATTTACAGTTCGGTTACATACGTAAAATATGTTACACTATTTTAAAAAGTTTCAATAATAGTTTTTTAATAAACGAAAATGAAGTTTGTAAAACATTGAGTAATTGACCCTTTCCAATCCAATGACATCAATAACATTACTTAATTTTTACAGATAGGTTACTCCAACTAATTTTTTTACCCATAATCTTATGTACCCCGAAATGACAACAATTGTAATGCGTTGACCCTCACTTTCCAACAAAAGGATTTCTCTCCAAAGCTACAATATGAAGCCACAGCGGCTTCCTCTGGTGATCAAAAACAAAACCGGATCGAGTTTTGCTAGCAGCATGATCACACGGAGATCCACTGCTAAAAATATATTTTATCTTCAAAACATTTTTTAAACCTATCACGACAAAAATGGTTATTTTTTTGCATTTTCCAGATAGTCAAAACATATTCTTAAGTTTTTACTATTTCTCATATGAATATGTTTCTTTTTGTCTATAGTTGCCATAGAAACATGATCGCACGCATCAAGACAGATATCCTACAATAAAGACACTTGATCTTTTTAGACCTGATTATTTCAACAATGTATGAATTCTTAGTAATCTATTTTGGAGTTATTTGCAAATATGCGACATGAAATATTTTATTGATTATGACGTCCCAGTAATTTGTCTTCTTAAACTATTTTCTCAGCAATTGAAAGGTGATAGCTTATGAAATATAATTAGTTTTACTATAAAATTATTAACTTAAATATACATTACTTTCTGTACAAATGCTTCAGTGACTATATCGAGATTCGTCCTGTTCTCTGCTGGTACAAGATACGCCTTAGCTGTACTACATCGCTGACCATTCCGCATGGTTACCTCTGTGTCGTAAAAACCTAAAACATAAAACCCACATATTGTAATAAAAAAACAGTACATAACGTTTAAAAAAAATGTGTATCTGTGTATAATAAAAATATTGGACCGTTTCCTTTGATTCAAAACGAATTATTAGTATAATAAATTAAAAACGGTAATTCCCACAATAAAAGCTGTACCGTTCTTAAATTATTACATTGTTAAGTAATAAAAAAATTATTCAAAAATAGTTATTAAACCATGTATATATATATTAATTAATACTATGTTATTGATAATTTATAATTGATTTACTACTGCGAGTGATAATTTGATAAAATATCTACAATTAAAAGAGAAATATTAAATATATCAACTACGCAATATCCACGTTATAAAAATGTTAAATGTATGCAAACTGAAGATATATAATTAAAATTGCTTTTTTTTTGGTCAAATTCAATCTTCATAATTTGAATATCGAAACGAAATAAATCGACGGTATTATTTTAATATAATGTGGATATTTTGTTTTGAATATGAAAATAATGTTATTTATCAATGTAAATTTTTGCATGCAAAATTTTTATTCGAAATAGAAAATACTGCAATTTGTTAACATGAGGCCAATATAACAAATCACATAGTTTAAAATTCAACCAAACATATTTCAAACACATTATTTTTAAATAATAAAATGTTAAACAGTAATATCTTTATTTGAAGATCTATGATATTCCTTTAACAGTAATGCAATGTAACCTCATGTTTCTTGGTGGTATGTCAGCTGATGGTGAGTTATGTAAATATCACGATACTGACAGATTAACATGCCTGTTTGGTTGCGGCCATTAGGATCTCCTATATTGTATCCCAACTGCCGTGCTGCCTCCAGGATTGGTGCTTTAAGTTCGGATTGGAATTTCATTTTTTCTACACTTAGTAGACCACCGACTGCATGATACCCTAAAAATAACGTTTTATGAATTAATAAGCATCTTACAGAATTTACATAAAAAAAAAGTTCAATTTCACAAAATAAACATGAATTTTTATATATATATTATAAATATATATATATATATTATAAATATATATATATATATTATAAATATATATATATATATATATTATTATATAATAATTATAACCGTACTTTTTTTATATTCTACATACCTGTAGCAATTTAAGAAATTCGTATAATTCTATTTGTAGATTATTCTATTTTTCCATGACCAAATAAACGTAATAATTAGGAAAAAAATGTATCGTATTAAAAACGTATGAGGGTAAAATTACAAATAATGTAAATACAAGACTAAAAAGAATTGTAAAAATGTAATCTCTGTAAGCGATTACATTTGTAAAAAGATTTCTTCACTTGACATTTCACAGGATTGCCGAATTTAACTCTAGATATTAATTGAGTTTGTTAAGGAATTGGAAAGAAGTTGGTAATATTGTAAAAATTTACAAAAACATACTAATACAAGCATTTTATAAAATTACTGCTATAATTAGTAAAATGTGTGCTGTAATTAGTAGTGCTAAAATTAGTAACTATGAGGGAGTCCCTTGGGGACTTCTTCATAGAAAATACTTTTTTTTGATAAACTTAAGATAGTTTTCATAGATATTTCTGTGTATATAAAATACTTTGGTGAAAGCAGTTACGATACAATTTGTCTTCCAACATGGTCTTACACGAGATCTATCTGGATCGGATTGGAAGATTTTGCTTGTTAATACATATCTTTTATTTCCTGATAGTTATTGAGAAACAGTGGTGATGACGTGCAGTACCGTCTACGAAAAAAATATATTTCGTTCTACACTACCAGAAAATAAACCAAAGTTAGTTCAAATATACAGAATATGTATTTCTAAACAGCAACGGATCCTCTATGAAGGTATGTGTTGTCATTTAAACCAGGAGTCACGAAACGAGTACTACGTCTCCTTATTTGTGGTCGTATGACAATGTGACAATAATCAGGAAAATGTTTTCATACCCAATTCATTACAAAAATTGTTCTCTTTCAAGGATGTAGAATACTGGCTTGGCAACTTGCGATTCCTTGTTTAAACGGCCCACAAGACCTTCATGGCTTCGATAGAGTAATTACTTAGAAATACGCATTCTCACCGCGCTTATTTGCTCAATTACAATCCAGAAAATGAAGATATAGATTAACCAGCTAATACAAACCAGATTGATCATGTATATGATGACGTTAAAAAACAAATTGTATCGTAACTGATCCATCCAATGAGATTTAAATAATTAAAACAGCTCAACGCCGAACTGGTACGTGTTCGCTACTAATCTAATTAATAACATCGTGAATAATCAATGCCCGGCTTGCTTGTGTTTTAAAGTGTTTCGTTTGCTTTATTTTCACTAATGTGTGACCGTCAGATTTAAAAGCAAATTATTTCAGCACGATTAACTTTTTTAAATATATATATTTCAAATTTATCGGGTGTTTTTATTACAAAAAACTTTAATAAACATGCGTATTAAGTTTTACTCATTGTGTTTTGACGTTTGGGAAATATGTCCACAAGAAGGAGAAATCCTTTATTTTTGCGCATCAGTGTACAATATTGATGTTACTAATTTAGTAATATTAATTTATATAATTTTTTAATAAAATACTATTAATAAATATATTTTTTAACCAAATACTTTATAATAGTGTAACACTTTCTTACCATCAGCTAGATATTCCGGTGAACTGTTGTTTTCAGCTTTTAAGAAGTAAGGCTTGACATCCGAATAGCTCCATCCCACTGCTCCTTGTTTGGCCCATTCGTCGTAGTTGTGATAGTTCCCCCTCACATAATACATTCCGTTTAAAGTGCTAGTACCGCCAAGGGTCTTACCACTCGGCCATACTAATTTCTAAAATTAAAGAACAGTTTAAGTGTATTTTTACACAATTTTATTTTGCCCATATTTAAATAAAATATAGTTTTTTTAAGTTTACAAACTTTGTACATGTATAGTAAATGACTTGAAGCATAAATAAGTATTTATTGAAGACATATTTATAATGACATACTTTCGTTGTTTTCATACAAGAGGACTAAAGAATTGAAGGAAAATAACAAAAACTACCAAACAATTTTATAAAACGAACTATTCTAAATTATTTAAGTATTCAGATTAGAAATTATCAACTTTCTGCGAAATGGTATCACTTACTTTATCAATCAACGCTTTGGCTGTGTGCTCTTGAGGGACTGTGAAATATGACCAGCTGATGTCACTTATCAGGAAGCTTGGCAGATTGACAGGTACCTCCGTTAAAACAGGAGGAGATTTGCCTGCCTCTAGCAACAGGACACTGACACATGGGATTTCGGACAAACGATTGGCGACTACTGATCCAGCAGAACCTGCACCAACTTTTAAAGAGAACAATAAATAATATTATCGAGCTATTGACGGTTATGGATCTTACAATCAGTGGGTTGAAGGTTTTACCGTCTATTGATGTGATAGTAAAATTAGGGTTTCCTAAATTTAAGGAAATAAGATTTGACTAACAATTGTTAATGAAATCACATGTGAATCGTCGAACCATTCGTCGAGGCTAGGGAATAGAAAGTTTTCAAAATTTTTCGATATTCTTCAGAATTAACAGTTTGCAATGCTATAGAAAACTTCCCAACTCCTTGGAAAGTCATGCACCTCCAAATAAAAATTGAGCATTGAACTTAGTTTTGGTATTGATGCAATCTTCATTGAACTTTTTATCCACTCTTCTCCACACGAAGATTCCACTATCATCGCCAGTTCCAAGACAAATACGGGATTCGTCACTAAATACAATTTTTTTCTAGTCCTCAATTTCCCAATTTCGATAATTTTTGCACCAATGAAGACAAGCTTTTTTATGTTTTCTTGTGAGAAAAGGTTTCGTTTTGGTTTTCCAATATTTAAAGCCGTTCTCATAAACGCGATTTCGCACTGTTCGCTCACAAACTTTCAATTGATATTTTGACCACTCTGAATTAAGCCGCTTTGATGTCAATCGCCTCATAGATTTTGCCAATCCTACAAGTTTTCTATCTTGTTTCTTCGCGATAGCGCATGGACGCCCACTTCGACGAAGGTTTCCTTCGCTACAGTGGCGGCGATTGGGTGGTAAAAGTGGGGGGGAAAGATCAAGACGAAACAAGCGGGGGTGGGGGGGTATAAAAATGTTGGCCGCCAAAACAATATATTGCATATATATATTTACTCTCTATTTTGAGTTGTTTGAAGGAAAGGATACTAACTTAAAATAAGTGCGAGACGCCCAGGTCGATTATTAACTCATTACCGATTATTTCCCAATTTTTTTTTTGAAGGATACGGACTGTTGCAAAGAATCTAATTAACATACTAATTGACCGACCTCCAAAGGGATAGGTGTCCTTTCCATTTGTATCAGTATTGAAAAAGAAATGGAGGAAATTTTCCCTCCTCACCCTTTCAATCCCTATAGAAACTTCCTGCAGCATTTACAATTCTACATTTGTGGTGTGACTTTTGGGACCTGGAGAAAAATACTTACAGTTGCAAACTTTATAATACTGCAGGCACGTAGGTCGTAGGTATAGATTTCATGGGAGTTCAGTGACTAAGCAACGAATTTCTTTAGGCATCTGGCATCTATCCTCCCTCACCTAGAGGGGGAATCCTTAACCCCACAAAAATCAACAAATATCTCTCCCAACCCACCACCACTTTTTTTTCTTAAAAAATTATTAATTTTCGTTCAAGTAAACAGGAATACGTTGGCAGATAAACAACATCAACAGTTATCATTGTCATTAATTATATTTAACAGTTGTCAATAACTATTTTTAAAATTAATAAATCACCCCCTAATTATGAAATTTAAAGAACAAATTTAAAGTTTGAGATTCCTTGTAACATCTGTTTGGTAACGATTAAGAAATTTCCCAACTTAACGATTCAAAATTTCCGGCTTAACGCCGCCGGATGCCCAGCTCAGATGTTGTTCTCGTTATCTGACTATTGTTCAAAAATATGAAGCATTGTTCCCGGGTTTTTCCTTCGAGATGGGCCCCGAACCCGAATCGTCGGCAAAGCCCAATATGCAGCTCTAGAGCGACGCTATTTAACCATATCAAACTTAACGATCGAAATTCCCAACTCAACAGTGCTAAAAATTCCCAGTTCCAGCTTATCGACATTTTCAACTTTTTTATATATTAGGTCATATTAAACAGTTCTCTCAAAAGTATTGGTTTATTGCACGCATGTTACAATGCAGTGTCCATTCAGAGGTCTGATATAAATTTAATCTTACAAGTTGGACAATTTATAATCTTCCCTATCATTTGCTAATAATATAAATTTTCTTTGGGCATAAATTTTTCCAACTCGGTTTTGTAAAAATCTAAACCAAAATCATAATAATATCACAAGATCTCATTGTCGAATTATTATTACTACTATTCTTTTTAAATGGATATTTTGGGAAAAGCAAAAACATCTCATCCGTGTATGAATAAATAAATCTTTAAACAAAGGTTTTTTAAATATATCTATTCACGGTTAAATTAAACTGTACCCTCGTTACGCATTTTATGAAGTATATGAAGTTATGAATAGTCGAAATTTGCGAATATCAATGTTTACTGAAATTCGAATTAATTTTCCAATAATAATTTGAAATTAAATTATAAATTGAACAATTAATGCTAAAAAAATTAATGATGTAAAAGATTTCGAAATATGATATATAAATGTTACAAATCAAGATAATGGTATCTTTAAACGTATACTTGCGCGATTTTGAAAATTCCGTGGCGTAGATTGCAAACAGACAAGCTTTCTTGAATGGAAACGGTAGTGCTTGTGTTATTGCTGCTGTCATGTTAAACTTCACGTTTGTTCTTTTTATTAAAGTAATTTAAAACTGAATTTTGCACAATTAGCTTCATTTTGCTAAAAAGCAGAGCAGACGAAGATCAAAACAAAGACATTAATAGCAAACTCATGACAACCCCTACCCACCTATCGACAGGCCTATAGATTACGCAATTGTTCGGCGCCAATAGATTACACAATAAACATCTCATTTAACGCATTTTATTAGGACCGAATACTATTTTAATGTATCAGATAGACATAAATAAAAGCAGGGGATTTGATCTATTTTTTTAATTGAAGGTCAAACAGTTACATTTTCTATGTAAAGATATGCTAACTAGAATGAGTAAATGTGAGGCGCCAATCAATGAATTATGCCAGTAGCTGTCCAGGACCATAGAATAGAGATAAGGGCTAGTTCACCCCTTTTGATCTATCGCAATGCCGACGGCCGCGAATGAGAAGGGGATAAACCGGTTTATGACGTATCTGTTGTGACATTACTTATGCGTTGCACCCAGAGAAGAGTAATAAGTATATGATATACCAAGCAAATTAGCATTTAAATGAAATAATATGAATTTTCGTTCATGTTTGTTTTTAAGTTTATATGAGCAGAAGTATTTTTTTTAATAATTTCATTTTCAACATCTTAACTTTTTTAAATAATTTAGTCTTGTTATTATTTTATTCGCGCTTTTGAAGAAAAATGTTACAGTTGTTTTCGATTTTGACGTGAACATAGCTGTCACGTCCCATATATAACGTTAACTTGTATACCGTTCTTGAGATATTGTGTACAAAGTATACACACACCCGACTTATTTTAATACCATTATCTTGTTTATGCTGCTTTCATTACACTAAGTTAACTTACTTTAACACTGTATTTTCGTTTTAAGATTTAGATATATTTTTCAATGTAAAGAGCATTGTCGTTTCTTCACTATTTAATTTCCAGTTTATACTTTTTTTTGTTTACTTGCATAGACGAATGGTACAAGTATGGGAGGGGGACTAAGTTATTTTTTTTGTTTTTCAAAAATTTAAAACTCGTTAGTTTACTAGACATTTTGAAAACCAACTGAAATAAGAAAAAAATATTGGATATTCACAGTGACGGCGATTAGTGGTATAAATTGGATAAAGTGACGGGCCGAAGGCCTCATACTATTTTCATCGTATTAGCTAGTGTGTATTTTTTTTTTGGGGGGGGGGGAAGAGTTGCTAGTCGACGAAAGCTATCTCACTTGTAAAATTTAGTCTGCCCTCGCCCCGGGTTGGCCTGCTATAGCACTTGCACCTGCACGAACCAACCCGCCTTATCTAATATAAGAATCGCTACGCCAACAAGCACCTTTTTTTCCCATTTTAAGGGGACTCGGTACCCTTGGAATAATTTTTTTTATTAAATAATTTACATAGATATTTTACACATATTATTGAAGGTTATTATTATATAACATGATTTTAGCAACAACAAAAATATTTTTATGAGTATATTTTTCAAAATTTAATTTTTTTCTTAAAAATTGAACTTTTTTTAAATGGTTTTTCTTTTTTAGTTTTTAATATTTTGTAAAGATTTTTTTTTCTTACATTCACTATACTATACTTTATAACTTTAAGGATCGAATTTGAAATTACTGATTTAGTTCTTGAGAAAAAAAATAAAATGTCGAAGTATATGCAAAAAAATGGAAAAAAAAATAATTTAGTCTACTTTTTAATTTTTAATATTTTTCCTTTTCATTATTTTGCAAAACCCATCCTTGATTGTTTTAAATAGGTTATACAGGTTTTTCAGAAAAACAATCAAGTCATTTGAATAATATTTGAGAAAGTATTCTTATTTTAAATACCGTGGCATATGCAAAAAACACAAACTGAGATAAATCAGTTTAAACATTTCAAATCCAAATAACTCGATGAATACATTTGAGATTTTCTTCACACATAATTAATTTTATAACTACTTGCATACATATAAAATTCCGGTTTCTATTATTTAATTGGAGTACATTAAATCACTATTATGTACTCAGTTTTAAAATGATAACAAAACTAAATTTTTGAGAAAAATCTGTTAAAATCAAAATAATAATGTTTAATATATTGTTTTACACTAATTTTGTGTTAGAAACCATACTAATACAACTGAATTCATTGAACATACATATTCCATACCATAAAACACTTTAGAATAGGCTTTGACAATAGCAAAATCATGTATTACATTTGTTAAATACGTCGCCTTTGACAAATACGTTTCCTTGTACCTTCAAATTTAAAATTATATCAAACCACGGTAAAAAAAAGTAAACAAACATGTGATGTGATAGACACAGTCACAGCTTAGCTGATTTTTCTTTAAATAAATGACGAAAAGCTGTTGCGGCAAAAATGTAAACATCGAAATGGACGTAGCATTTTAAGTGCTGTGAAAGTAATAAAACGCATTTTTATTACATTTATAATTATCAGAGCGTTTCAAAACTTTGTAATAATGAACTTTAGGTGGAAGAGCATATTTTGAACAAAAAAAAGAAAAATTTATATTTTCATCGATTTTCTCAAATCAAAGGGTACCAAGTCCCCTTAAAATATGTCGTATTTTTAGTGATATAATTAATTCGAAAATTTAGATAAAAAATTTATTTTAGTTTTAAAATGTGGATTTTTTTTTAAAAGAATAACGATACCACATTCGTTCAAAATCTTTAGAAAGTTCTTTCACGGCAGCCATACTTTCGCACACTGCAAAATCAAATATGTTTTCCCATCTACGAATTTGACCTTTATAAGTTTTGCTAGATGTTCTACGCGTGCTCTGCTACTTAATATGCAACTGTTACTGTAAGTTTACTTTTGCTTTTGAGCGTGATCGAATACTTTTTTCCAACATTTGGATTAATCGGATACTTTTTTCTTCACATGGAAATAATATTTTTAAATAAAATGTCAGCGACATTAATATTTTTATATATTATGTCCTATTTCAATAAATGGAAGTGTGCTATATTATATTTCGGATATTATTTGTTGATCTTTATTTTTTTTTCCGAGATCTATTCATTTTACTTTATAATCCTCTAAGCAGGTACGTGAAATGATCGGATCCTTTATGTCAGGGGTTGTAGAAGATATAGGAAGTTTTTACAATTGTAAAATCTTTCAGAGAATGGTACGTATAACCCGAGTTTCAAAACTGCCGCAATCCAATTTTACAATATAATTTTTTTTTTTAATGTAGTTAACGATTGATAGTTATTATTATTAACTTTTGTAATATCATCGGAGCATACTAAGTGTGTCAAATTTCAAGTCAATATGACGTTTGAAAAAAATGACTTATAAGATTTTATGATACAATTATAATAATTGTAATTTTAGAGATAAATATAGAGGAAGCAGGAAATCTATTTTTTTTAAATATTTTAAAAAAAAAACTATAATATATATATTTTTGTTTAGCTAATGTGTTTTGGTCACATACTTTAGTAGTTTTTGAAGACGGTTTCAAGGTGTGTCGATATCATAATCTTGTCGTTGTGATTGTCAAACCTTGTCATCCATTGATAATCTTCGTTTAGAATAGGGATAGAATGCAATGTTTCAAACACATTAGTTGTTGTATGGAAGTTCGATAAGGTGAGTGTAAGATTAAGTATTGTCATCTTCTTCTGACTATGGATCAAAATTATGAATCAGTTTTACCGTGTCTTTCCTTCAGGATATATCCAAAATATTGTAGCTAATATTATAGGTCGTTTGTAGGAAGGTTTAAGACAATGTTAATGTAATCACACAACAGTATAGGGAATCGGGAACGAACAATCTAGCCTTATAAGCGTTTTAATCAAAACATTCATGTGCGTAAGGTGCCCAAACCCACTAAATAAATGTTGTTATGCAAAATTTTATTTGTCTATTTTCATGTATGCTCCATAATTTTAGAATCAAGAACTCTGCTTCTGTTCATTGCTTCTCGGGGGCGCTCTAAGCTGTCTTTATAGGTTTGTTCATGTATCTAGAAACCAATTTTATCACTATAGTTGTCGGCGTTCAAAGTTAAGGGGATGTCAAATTATTTTAGTGGTCAGTCTGTATGTATTGCTAAGAGTGAAATGTAATCAATTAGATGACTATATTAAATATGCTGACTATTGTGAATATATTTTTAATATATCAAAAGTATTCTAGTTATAGAAATATTTTACCAATGATAAAATCGTATTCTGGTTTAAAATTATTCGATGTTGTGGGAGCATTCTTTTGTTGCATCAAAGAGAGAAGCAGCAGCGGAAGAAGAGGACTGCTGGCGAATGGAGTCGGGTAAGATCTTTCAGATGCTAAATCCATATTTCCTGCAACATAAAACCTATTTTTGTAAATTGCCATCTTTAATTACGCGAAGGAATTTTAATATATGAAAATTGCGAGAAAATTGAAAGAGTATTTATAAATCTGCTCTCCCACGGCTGTAGCGGAATGTTTCGCCATGGAATCACCAGTGTTTCCATCAACACACATACTGTTTAAGTTCGTTTAGATATTTTATACTTCGATATTTTTTAAATCTCTTTGATTTGTGCATAATTTAAAATACATCATATCTTTAAAAAATAATCACATTTTTTTAAAAATGTAAATGGTTTGTAATGTAAATGTTATCATCATCTCTTTAAATATTTAAATTAAACTCTCCTTCATAGAAAACTTTACAGCCGCTCGAAGGGAGATATAAAGGGTTTTCAAACTCTCTCATTTTTGGGACAGATTTAACCCTGACAGTCAGGTGCCTTACTAACATACACTCAAATATATATAGTGTGTATGTGGGGGATGGACAATAGGTGAACGTCAAATTTTTTAAAGCCTGCTAATAAAATAGACGTTTACATAAAAATGTTAACCCTGACAGTCAGGTGCCTTACTAACATACACTCAAATATATATAGTGTGTATGTGGGGGATGGACAATAGGTCAACGTCAAATTTTTTAAAGCCTGCTAATAAAATAGACGTTTACATAAAAATGTTAACTCTGACAGTCAGGTGCCTTACCAACATACACTCAAATATATATAGTGTGTATGTGGGGGATGGACAATAGGTCAACGTCAATTTTTTTAAAGCCTGCTAATAAAATAGACGTTTACATAAAAATGTTAACTCTGACAGTCAAGTGCCTTACCAACATACACTCAAATATATATAGTGTGTATGTGGGGGATGGACAATAGGTCAACGTCAATTTTTTTAAAGCCTGCTAATAAAATAGACGTTTACATAAAAATGTTAACCCTGACAGTCAGGTGCCTTACTAACATACACTCAAATATATATAGTGTGTATGTGGGGGATGGACAATAGGTCAACGTCAATTTTTTTAAAGCCTGCTAATAAAATAGACGTTTACATAAAAATGTTAACTCTGACAGTCAGGTGCTTTACTAACATACACTCAAATATATATAGTGTGTATGTGGGGGATGGACAATAGGTCAACGTCAATTTTTTTAAAGCCTGCTAATAAAATAGACGTTTACATAAAAATGTTAACCCTGACAGTCAGGTGCATTACTAACATACACTCAAATATATATAGTGTGTATGTGGGGGATGGACAATAGGTCAACGTCAATTTTTTTAAAGCCTGCTAATAAAATAGACGTTTACATAAAAATGTTAACTCTGACAGTCAGGTGCCTTACTAACATACACTCAAATATATATAGTGTGTATGTGGGGGATGGACAATAGGTCAACGTCAATTTTTTTAAAGCCTGCTAATAAAATAGACGTTTACATAAAAATTTTAACTCTGACAGTCAAGTGCCTTACCAACATACACTCAAATATATATAGTGTGTATGTGGGGGATGGACAATAGGTCAACGTAAAATTTTTTAAAGCCTGCTAATAAAATAGACGTTTACATAAAAATGTTAACCCTGACAGTCAGGTGCCTTACTAACATACACTCAAATATATATAGTGTGTATGTGGGGGATGGACAATAGGTCAACGTCAAATTTTTTAAAGCCTGCTAATAAAATAGACGTTTACATAAAAATGTTAACTCTGACAGTCAGGTGCCTTACCAACATACACTCAAATATATATAGTGTGTATGTGGGGGATGGACAATAGGTCAACGTCAATTTTTTTAAAGCCTGCTAATAAAATAGACGTTTACATAAAAATGTTAACTCTGACAGTCAAGTGCCTTATGTAACATCCCAAGAACTCTCAATCTCTACCATCATCGGAACTACTATTTCTATATAGTGACACTAGGTGGAGCCACCAGCTTGCGACTCCATGCTTCATGAACTTTGCGTTTCCTACCTGTGAAAGAGACGGCAGAGACCCGTAGGACACTGAGCTGCAATGACATGATTGTCGTTTAGATGGGACCTGTCTGTTTAGGAGTCCTTTCTGTTTTCTTTGTATTAATTGTATTTAATCTGTAACTTAAATAATATGTTTTGTTTTAAATCTAAAAATTTAACTTTAATTAAATATTTTAAAATTAAAGTTTTGAGTGTTTCAATTTGTTTTAAACGGAAGTTTGATTGTGTATGAAGGTGGTGTACGTAGTCTTCCAGTGAACACCTTGTTCCAGTCCTGACCCACAGGTATATGTGAAGAAGACGCCACAGGAGTACATTTAATGGTGGCAGCGGTGGGATTTCGACCCAATGACTCGACGGCCAGCAGTTCCCAGTATCAGGATCCCGAATCCAGAAAAGTGATTTCCAGTGGAGTGTCTTTATTCCAAGGAGATTGCCGGATACGTCAACTTCGGGAGAGAAGTGTCCCAGAAAAAGGTCTAAAGATTCGAGGTCTTCTCGAAAGGATATGAAGGAATCCGCAGTCAGCAGGTTCCAAGTCGCGACAGAAACGACGCGATCCATGGTGAGTTGAGTGCTTTGCCAGTTTGTTTTGGGATCAGTTTTATTGTTTTAAAATAAAGTGATTAGTGCAATCTTGAATTTTCTTTGAAGTTTGGTGGGCTTTTTATGTTTATTTGAAAAAAAAAAATTCAAAAATAAATGAGTGCCCAAGGCTTCTAGATAATACATTATTAAATTACTTTGGGTTTTAAGTAAAACTGTGATTCCCTAGTCAAAGTTAACATTTGTGTATGAATGCGTCTTGCATATTGTAATTTGAACAGTAGCATTGGAATTTGGCTGTATAATTTTTGATTAAGTATATATGTCTCCTTTATATATATGAAAAAGTTGTCGATATTCTATGATAAGTGCTGGATACTGTTGTTTACAAATCATTGAAACACAAATTAACTTGAAATTAACAATTATTTTCTTTTTCTGTAGTGCAAAAATTTTTGGAACTCTTAAGTTCATTTTAATCTGTCTGGTTAATGAAAGTTTGCATAAAAGAAAATGGGTTTATAAAATGAATCTTATTCATGTGTATAATTATTGATCATTTAGAGTGTGTTGATATAAAAATTCTGGAAAAAAATATATGGTATGATTTGCTCTAAAATATACAATATTTTTAGAATTGTGTAAATTTGTGTTAACGGTTTGACTCTGGTAAAAATTGATCTAATTATTGTATGAAAGAAAGAAGTTTTGCTTTCTTTGTTGAATCGAAAGGGTTTTCAGATCCTGTGGCGCCGCTGTTTGTTTTGGCGCGAAATAGTAGATGAGTCATCTATTGGGGAAGGTTGAATTACGTAACCTTGAATTTATTTCAGCGGAGATTTGGTGTTTTGACAAGGAGTGTGATTCGAGATTCTATTCGAAAGACTTTTGCAATAAAGAGAATTTATGTTTTGATTTTTTTTGTTGGATTCTTTTTATATTTGTTTTGGTTGTTGCTTTTTAGATGAGCGTATGATCTTTTCTTGATGTGGGTTTGAAAAAAAAAAAAAAAAAGAAACTTCTCTTTTATTATGTGGTATTTTATTTTGAGCGATTGTATGTAATGTTAATGCATTTTTATTAATAGATTTTTTTTTTGGTTGAATAAATTATTGTGTGGATAGCATTTTTCCGATAAATTAAATTAGGTATATGATATTTTTTTTATATATAATAAAGATTATTTTAAATTGTTGATGTGTAATAAAAAAAAAAAAGTTTTTTATGCTCTTTGAAAATAAAGTTGATCAAATTTAAATTTATTTATGCTTTTGAGTTTACAAGAGTGTGGGTCCTTCTCAAAAATTTATCATAGTAAATAAAATAATTTCGGAAATTAAATTTCGGTAAAAGCGTTTTTCAGGAAAAATGGCGTTTTTAGGTTCAGCTCGTAAAGTAGATTTACAGGTGTTAGCATCTGAGTTAAATATTACAGTTGAGTCTTCTACCACAGTTATTGACCTGAAGAAAGCTATTCAGGGTCACGAAAATTTTGAGGAAGCTTTTGTTACGAATCTATTGCAGACGATCGTATCGGAGAGACTACAGACTCAGGAAGAAGAAGAAAAGAGGCAACGGGAAATACAAGAACGAATAGACAGAGAAAAAAAAATGCAACGGGAAAGATTGGAACAAGAACGCCAGTTTGAGCTTCAAAAGATGAAGTTAGAATTGGAAAATAGAAGCGGAACACCTTTGAATGCATCGAAACCTAGGTTGGAATTTCATCAACTGATGCAGAAATTTGATTCAAAGAATGGAGACATCAGTCTATACCTTGTTCTTTTTGAGCGTCAAGCAAAAAGAGCGGAACTCTCGGAGCAGTTGTGGGTAACTCAGTTGATTGGGTTGCTTCCTAACGAAATGGCACAACTCATTGCTCGTGAAACTGAGGAGGTGTCAAATGATTATCATGAAGTAAAAAAGGTTTTACTCAAGAGGTACAAATTGACACCAGAAAGGTTTCGTCAGTTATTTAGTCAACACAACAAGAGTGTTGATGGCTCGTGGAAAGATTTTCTCTATGAAATTAAGAATTACTTCCGTGAATGGATCCAGGGTATGGAAGTAAATTCTTTCGAGCAACTGTGTGATCTCGTCATCACGGATCAAATGAAGAGGAGGGTCCCTGCAGAGTCCAGAGAACACTTCATTGATGAGTGGGCGCATTTCAAATGTCCAGAAGACTTAGCTGAAAAGTTGGACGAATTTGATAGTGTTCGAAGACTCCTGAAAAAGAAGGATTTTTCCTCTGGAAATAAAGCGGTCCCGTACTGGAAAAACAAGTTTAACGGGGAGCCGAAAACGCAATTCAGAGAAGCAAAGGTAGAAAAACTTGAAACAGAGAAGACGACCAGATCACCTGAAATCTTCGAAAGGCGCAAGAAACCGCGTTGCTACCGATGTGATTCTACTGAACATTTGCGACCAAATTGTCCCTTGATGAAAAAAGGACAAGAGAACTCTTCCAACCTCAATCGCATTATTGGAGTGGAAGACGATGAATCGATGTTGCCATACACCTACATAGGGGAAGTGAATGGATTCAAGATGCCAATCCTTCGTGATACTGGATCAAGTATTGATGTGGTGTGTCGGAATCGAATCAAGCCAGAAATGCTTACAGGTGAAAATGTCTGGGTGCAACAACCTTTGGATAAAGCTCCTATTTGTTTGCCATTAGCAGAAGTGGAGTTGAAAGGGGAGTTCGGACATGTCATCACTAAAGCCGCTGTTGTTTGGAGCCAGGTCGACAAAGGAAGGTACCTGCTCGGGAATCGAACTGCAGCACTTCTGGAGAAGATGAAGGAAAATCCAGTTCCTTATCAAGTTAATGCCATTCAGACTAGAGCTCAGAAACGTCTGGCAGAACCAGAAAGGGGATCTACCGAAGATGTCTCGGAAGAAGAGGACAGTCCTGTGCTTGTGGATGAAGAAGATCACGACATTGTGATCGAAGAAGATGATTTGTTCTCCTTCCCAGCTGAAGAGCCTGAGTACAAGGGATTGACTCTTTTGAAAGTGGATTCTAGAACTTTTGCATCTCAGCAGAAAGATTGCCCAGTTCTGAAGCCAATCATGGACAAGCTACAAGGAAAACCTCCTGAAGAACCGGCAGGAGAGTTTGAAGTACTTTCCAATGGCATACTTATTAAAAAGAAAGTGGATAAGCTAGGAGTGGAGAGGCCTTTATTGGTCATACCAGAAAAGTATCGAGAAGAATTGAAATCTTTGTGCCACGAGGGAACTTCAGGTCATTTGGGAGTGACCAAAACTAAAGATGTGTTCTCCAGGTATTTCTTTTGGCCGCATTGCTATAAAGAAATTGAGGAATATGTCAGAAGTTGTGACAGATGTCAACGGGTTGGGAAACCTAATGACAAGAAGAAGGCTCCAATGAAGATAGTTCCTGTGATACAAGAAGTTTTCTCAAAAATCAACGTCGATGCTTGTGGACCTCTACCAGTTACTCCAAGTGGCAAACGATATCTCATAACTGCCATGTGTCTAGCATCAAAATATCCAGACGCCGTTCCGGTTGAAGATATCACATCTGTTTCTGTTGTTGAAGCCTTAATGCAGATATTTAGTAGGATGGGATTTCCTAAAATACTGCAGATGGACCAAGGAAGCTCGTTCACTAGTGAACTCACTACAACTTTTCTGGAAAAGTTTGGAATATCTGTTGTTCATAGTTCCGTTTATCATCCTCAAAGTAACCCGGTAGAAAGATTTCATCGAACTGTCAAAAGGATTTTAAAAGTACTATGCTTGGAGGCTGGAACTGATTGGGAAAAAGCGATATCTCCTGCTTTGTTTGCCCTACGAACTGTTACACACGAAAGTACAGGATTTACACCAGCAGAGCTAGTTCACGGAAAAAATTTAAGAACTCCTTTGACTTTGTTGTATGAGAAATGGATGAATAAAGAAGACGAAGACGAACCTGTGACGGATTATGTTTTCGCTTTGATAAACAGAATGAAACAGTGTCAAGAACTTGCAACCACGGAGATGGAAAAATCACAACAGAAAAACAAAACGTGGTACGACAAGAGAACAATCAAAAGAGAATTTCGCGAGGGCGACCAAGTACTTATATTTTCAACATTCAAAGCAAACAAAATGAGTCCCCATTGGACCGGTCCCGGAACAATTCTCCGAAAGCTTTCTGAAACAAATTATGTGGTCGAACTCTCTAACGAAAAAGCTACTTCCAAGGTTTACCATGTGAATATGCTCAAGCCTTATTACAGAAGACCTGAACAGGTGAATTTTCTGCTCTGTGAAACAGAAGACAAATTGAATGAAACTGAGATGGAAATTCCTTACGTAGACGCTAATCCGAATATCCTGGACCTGGATGAGATGTTTCAAGACCATTACAAGGAAACCAAGTTAACCGAAGAGCAAATCATTCAATTAAAGAAATTAGTTTGTAAATATGATACATGTTTTTCAAATGTGCCTGGGAAAACTGATCTTGTGACTCATGATATCGAGCTCAACAACGATACGCCACTTCTTTCAAAACCCTACAGAAATTCTCCTAGACAGAATGCTATTCTGAAAGAAGAGATCCAGAAGATGTTGGCTATGAAGATCATTGAAGTCGGATTTTCTGATTTCACGTCTCCGATGATTTTGGTTGAGTCTCCAGGAAAAGATCCAAGACCGTGCGTGGATTACCGAAATCTTAATAAGGTGACCAAAACTAAGTTTTTTCCATTGCCAAACATAGAAGAAAGAGTTGAAATAGTTCCATCGGCCCAGTATATAACGGTGTTGGACTTGTCAAAAGGGTATTGGCAAATACCACTAAGTCAACGTGCCCAAAGACTGGCTGCCTTTGTCACAAACTTTGGTACATACCGTCCTTTACGAATGCCATTTGGGTTAAAGAATGCGCCATACGAATTCAGCAAAATGGTTGCACATTTATTGGAAGGGTGTGAAGAATTCGCCGTGCCATATCTTGATGACATTGCAGTTTTCTCAAGATCCTTTCCGGAACATCTGAAACAAGTCGACATAGTACTTGAAAGAATAAAGAATGCTGGATTGACCATCAAACAGTCAAAGTGCAAGTTTGCTCAAGGCCAAGTACAGTATTTGGGACATGTAGTCGGACAGGGTTGCAGACAACCGGCAGAATTGAAGATCAAGGCAATCAAGAATTATCCCCCACCTAAAACCAAAACTGATGTCAGAGGTTTTTTAGGACTGGCTGGGTACTACAGCAGATATATTTCGATGTTTTCATCAATAGCCTCTCCTTTGACAGATACACTGAAAGGAAAAGTTCGTCAAGGAAATATCAAGTGGACTGCCGAATGTGAACAAGCGTTCAACAAACTTAAAGAATCGCTTTGTGACTTTCCTGTTCTTTACGCTCCTGATTACAACAGGTCTTTCATCGTGCAAACAGATGCATCAGACCACGGAATGGGAGTTGTCCTATCCCAAATTGACGATAATGACCAAGAACATCCCATTATCTATCTAAGTAAAAAGTTTTCAAGTGTTGAGAAACGGTACAGTGTGAGTGAGAAAGAGTGCGCTGCAATCATCTTTGCTGTCCAAAGACTGAGGTTCTACCTTGATGGGAACTTTTTCACCATTGTCACTGATCATAATCCTCTTGTGTGGTTGAACTCTCATGCCAGTACAAATGCCCGTCTTATGCGTTGGTCTTTAGCTTTACAATCATTCAATTTTGAGGTAAAACACCGCAGTGGATCAAAGCATCAAAATGCTGATGGATTGAGCAGGATCCGCACTCTTAGGGAACCTACTTAATATGTGCATTTGTAAAACTGTATAATGATATTATTTCTTTTATTGTATCATCATATATAATATGTCTATATCATTAAGTAGTTAGTTATTTAGTTCAGTGCTGATCCCACTGGTAAAGGTACTCTCTCATTTTCGTAATGCCATGATGTTCTCACTAACTTTCTTCCTCGGTAACCTCCGGCAGAAAGTTCTCCGGGGGGGGAAGAAGTCTGTAACATCCCAAGAACTCTCAATCTCTACCATCATCGGAACTACTATTTCTATATAGTGACACTAGGTGGAGCCACCAGCTTGCGACTCCATGCTTCATGAACTTTGCGTTTCCTACCTGTGAAAGAGACGGCAGAGACCCGTAGGACACTGAGCTGCAATGACATGATTGTCGTTTAGATGGGACCTGTCTGTTTAGGAGTCCTTTCTGTTTTCTTTGTATTAATTGTAATTAATCTGTAACTTAAATAATATGTTTTGTTTTAAATCTAAAAATTTAACTTTAATTAAATATTTTAAAATTAAAGTTTTGAGTGTTTCAATTTGTTTTAAACGGAAGTTTGATTGTGTATGAAGGTGGTGTACGTAGTCTTCCAGTGAACACCTTGTTCCAGTCCTGACCCACAGGTATATGTGAAGAAGACGCCACACTTACCAACATACACTCAAATATATATAGTGTGTATGTGGGGGATGGACAATAGGTCAACGTCAAATTTTTTAAAGCCTGCTAATAAAATAGACGTTTACATAAAAATGTTAACCCTGACAGTCAGGTGCCTTACCAACATACACTCAAATATATATAATGTGTATGTGGGGGATGGACAATAGGTCAACGTCAAATTTTTTAAAGCCTGCTAATAAAATAGACGTTTACATAAAAATTTTAACTCTGACAGTCAGGTGCCTTACCAACATACATTCAAATATATATAGTGTGTATGTGGGGGATGGACAATAGGTCAACGTCAAATTTTTTAAAGCTTGCTAATAAAATAGACGTTTACATAAAATTTTTAACTCTGACAGTCAGGTGCCTTACCAACATACACTCAAATATATATAGTGTGTATGTGGGGGATGGACAATAGGTCAACTTCAATTTTTTTAAAGCCTGATAATAAAATAGACGTTTACATAAAAATGTAAAAGATTTATCCAAATATTTAACATTTATTCATAATAATGTAATTAGTTGGCCTAAGGAAAAAAAAGGATTCAGCAATATTCCTATGTATCATTATTTGGATTTCTTATGTACCAATTTTCTCTAACTTTCAGGTATGTTTTCTACTTTAGTTTTACCTTTACAACGTCATCAGACTGAACACCATTGTGTAGCTGTCGTGGGGCGTTCAACCAATCAATTAATAAAACGATACATAACTTTTTAAGTCAAATACTGTTTTAAATTAATTATTAATGTCTTACATATTGTAAATGTTTAATGAAAATAAGAATTGTTTATTTTTAATAATTTCTTGGTTGGATTTTTTTTTTTAAATTATGTCACATATTATTTTTAAATATAAAAACGCATTTTTTATGTACCTTTTTTCTATGAATTATAATTGTTTGTCTAGACTATATGAGACTAAACTTACCAGAAAATTTTGAACGTACAATATGCGATGACGACCAAGAATATATTAAAGCGAATGGAAAAACTTTTATCGCAATATATATAAAACAATAATTTCGCCTTAATACGGTATGAATAATATGTGCATTACCTTGTACATTATTTTAAATAACTTACCTGGAAAGGAGAAGGTTTTCAGGAATATGTTACTGAGTGAAAACCCATGAGTAGTGTGTAATTCCCATCCAAAAGCTGTTCTGACATATATTTTGGTTAATACTTGCATTAACCAATAAAAAGAGCAGAATGTGATTTAGATGGCTGTTCAAACATATTTAAAATACCGCTTTGGTATTATTTCAAACCAGGTGATGTAACGTTGCATTAGTTTTCAAATTCGAGGCATTCATAAGTTTGAAATGTTAAAAAAATAATTTAAAATTAACTTTTGTTTGTGATTAACATTCTATATTACATATGTATTGTACAATGTACATATTTATATGGTCAGAATAAGATTTTTATAACAATTTTGTTCTATAGGTCATTTTTACCTAACTATAAAACAAAAAATAGCAGGTCTGTTGCCAGACATTTTTTTTATTGTTACTTTTAAATTACAATTATTTCAAAGAGTATATTTGCTTTCATACAGGTAATTAGTTCAAAATAAAAATATATGTTATACCATTTTGTATAAAGAAAATATTTAGTATTTTTTATATTAATATGTCAGAAACATTACTTAAACTTGTTCTCATTAGTTTACAATTTCTATTAAATCTATAAAACTCATTTTATGTTGCATTTTATGTTGCTTTAAATAATATAAAATATATAATAATTATAAAAAGTATAAATAGGTTTCATATCTGTCATTTGTACCCTATTTTTGTATTCCTAAGGCAAAAACTTTTATATGTAAGAAATATGTTATTGAAAATTAACATATCAGTCACTTAGTAACTTACCCGACATAATGTGTTGAAGTAATTGTTGCATAAAAGAAATCTCCATTAATGTAATTTTTTTTGTAAATATACAAACACATTTTGCATATTTATGTATACTTTTTAAATAACAAGACTTCTTACATAATTCGTAAATTATATATGAATTTTTACATGACAAAGTAAACTTAAAACATTTAAGTCTACATTCGTTCAAAAACAAATAATATATCCGATCCCTGTTTAGTTTCAATTCAGTTGATGGTTTCTACTGAAAAGAAACATCTGCTTCATTAAATTAAAACAAATGTATCTGCTCTATCTACCTGTGGCGGCTCGCCCACTACAGCAAGTACAGCCGGGCTGCACCTAAATTCATTAGTGTATTTTAAAACTAAAATCAGATATTTTACTAATTTTCTTAAATGAAGATTAGAATTGAAAATGAAATGTCTACGGTAGTAAAAATCTCCGATAAATAGAAAGCATGTTACCGTAATGCACAATTCAGGAGGGGAAAAAACTCCATTAAATCAAACTGCAGCCAAAAAGCGATATTCGAAATCGGCTGCATCGTTGCCATGGCAACCGCTACGTAGTATGGAGATTCCCCCATGCTAATGCACTGCATTTGTGAGAAGGTACAGCCGAAATGAATTTTCTTGTTTTAGCTGCACTTGAGGTTCGATATGCTGATTGGCTAATGGGTGAAACGAGAACTTACGAGATTATATCCAAACGGAAATGGTTTTCGTGATACATTTACTGTGTGCTGTTGTTTCAGGACATGGTCCTGCTGTTGCTTCGTTATTTAAGTTAATATTTAAATTGACCGATTCGCATGTTTAAAAGAAAGCAGAATTGCTTTAATTTTCAAAAAATAAGTAAGTGTTTTCTATTTTTTTCGCATGTTATCATTTCTTAAAAATTTAAGGGATACTTGATTTGAGTAGTGAATAATAAAGAATTTCCGTTCATGTAAGGTTTTTGGAAAATAGGGGGGAAGGTGTGGGATTCACATGATTTCGGCTGCACTAACATTTTAGACCACGGGCCGCCACTGCTATCTACAGCATTCAAACATATAATTTTTATTTCTCGTCATCTTCAACATCCCTTTGGATAATAAATAGCAGCATATGTGTACTTTTTTTATATGGGCTTCAGTGAATTCTATAAGTAGGTGTATTCCCTCATGGATGACAAGTTTTCAAAGATGCAACTTTATGTTTTACCATTTGATTCTGAAATCCTTGAAAATAGTTTTTTAAAGGTCAAAAGTACAGATTTCTTTATTCTTATATAACTGGGTTGTCATTTGTTCATCAGAAGAACCAGAATTTGAAAATTCTGTTTATACCCTAAATATTTACTCTCACGAACCTTAAAAAAATACAGTATTAAGTACTTTGAATAGAGGGTAGATAAAATTGAAAATATATATGTCGTAAAACTGTCAGCATTAAAATAAGACATATTTTAGTAAATGTGGAGAATTTAGAAAAAATTATTTATAACAATAATTTAAATTATGTTAGCAAGTAATGATATGTTTAATAAAAACTTTAAAAAATATTCTTTAGTATAATTCTGAATAATAAATACTGTTATAATAATGAAATTATATTGAAGCAATAACTTGTTTCAGAAGATAATTAAGAAGTATACATGGTGATACACACAACAAAAGAATAATATAATTTTGAAAGGTCAACTTCGCAAACAATTAACTGTGAGTGCTTTTCTAAATATCATCATGAATAAATGTTTATTTGTTTGGCGTGGAACGACTCTAGAAACGTGTTTCATTGAACTAGAAAGGTGTTTGTTGTGGACTGTCTATCCCGTTCAGACGTCAATTGTACAGCTGAGGCAATTGGGGGTGGAGTATTGCAGATTGCTTTTGTCAAATTAGTGAAAAAGGTTGCCCCTGCAAACGAAAATAAAACAAAGTAAGCTAAAATGGCAGAATTACGGAATGTCCTTTTTACAATAATGTATAGAGTAGAGATTAATACTAGTTGCTTGGTGATAATTTGCCTTTAAATGTTCATAAAATTATTACTCAAAATTCACACAATTTATTTTTATTACTTCAGATATTACAAAAAAATGCCTAATCTTTAGTCAGAGTTTGAAGTAATAATAATTTATCAAACTATTATTGATTGCCACCTTGAAACCTTATGTCTCAACAAGATGTATACTAGGACGTTACATTCACACTGGTAACTGAGTGTAACAGTCGAGTGTGTTCTTGATCATGTCGGATGCCTTCTCAGCGACCATGATGGTTGGGACATTTGTGTTTCCAGATGGCACAATTGGCATAACTGAAGCATCAATAACTCGCAGACCGTCGATGCCTTTAACTCTGAAAATGCAAATATAATACAATTTACAAAGTTCATCAGTGCATAAAATTCAATAAATAATGTTTCATTTAGTTATTAAAAATTAAATATTTAAACGATTATCAGACTTTTACCGACATTCATTGGTCAAAGAAACTTGACAGTGTATAGTTTTAATACCAACTTAATTTATTTTCATAAGTTTTCTAGAATAGACCAAAAACGTATTACAGTCATGTAATATGGTAAACCAATGAGTTTCAACGAATATTTTTTATTGTATTCAGACAATGTTGGTCAATACTGCTTTGCTAGGTGATGTTGTGAATTGATAATATGAAAAAATATATAATCTAATAAATAGCAAGCAATTTCAAAAACGTTTCCTTACAAAGCAATAAAATCATTTTTATTCCTTGAAGATCAATTTTAATATGTTCGATGTGAGGAATTCGCTCTTATCAAACAAGAAATCACTTAAAACTCTGTATACAAAACATTTAAAAACAACAGCCAGTTAATTTAAACAACCTTTATAGAAAATGGTAGCTTCAACTATTGGAAAGTTTGATTTTGAAAATAACATTTATTCGTATGATATGCCAATTGGTATTGAAACTACAAAATAATGTTTTATGTTAATTTATTAACTTTTTAATTCTGAAAAATACTTCTTACTTTAATCTAGGACAAACCACAGTCGTCGGATCGTCTGGATCTCCCATTTTCACCGTCCCCACTTGGTGATTAGGCGTAAGAGCAACAGACTTTGCCAGGCACTCAAAGTATTTGTTATCGTCACCAAACGTCTTTTCGCAACCAGGAAACGGTTTAGTAAAGATTTTGGATCCAAATTTCTTCATTGGTTCACTTGTTCCAATCTTCCTGCACGTTTTCAAGCCTAAATGTAAAAGAGGAAGCACTTTACAAAATGATAAACTTTTTATAATTTAGGTAATTAATTTAAAATGTTAATTTCATAAATATAATAACGTTTTATGGTAAACTCTAATCAAATTTATTTTTCAAGCGTTAAAAACAAATTGTATTTGTAATACATTAGAAATATTTACTTCTAATAAAAGCACTCACCTAGTAAATCAAGAATACAACATTAAAAGCAAACAAATCAAACCTTTTATAAATATACAGACAGAAAATTAACATAAAACGGAACATTAGGATTATATTAGGATTAGATAATATATTAGTTATGAAAATGAAAACAAATTTGTGTTTTATGTATTTAGTGAAATGAGTAATCGGTCATCTTTTGAATTTTAAAAAGTTTATAGCGTAATAACTAATAACTTTGTTCCTTTAAAGCGATATGAATTAGATCAAGTAGATGGCTATTATTTTACATACCATTATAATTATGTGACGTTTGTTTCTATACGTTTTGCTTGACGCAACAACATTCGTACATTTTTCAAATTTAACATAATACAACGTCTAACATAAGCAATATATTATAATGAATATACTTCCAACGTATTCCTCAAACATTTACAAACAAACTCAGCAACGTTCATAAGTATCCAGTAGAGATTGTTTGTGAAGTACCTTAGAATAAGAAAATAGTTACTTTTGGCCAGCGGCAGTATTTTTTTTTTTTTGCAATAAGGGTAAATAAAATATTATTTGTAGCTCAAGGCATTACCAGTATCTTACCAAATGTAATATCGAGAGAATTGTTTTTTTATTTGCGTTATATACTTACATTTAATTTTTTTTAACGGATTTAAAGGCAAAGCTACACATACATTATATTTCTGAATAATAAAAATTGTATAAACAAAGAATACTTTGCCAAGAGATGTATCCAATATTTTAAAATGGGATTACACTTTTAACAAATCCCGATTAAGTAAGCGTGATTAATAAAAATGAGAAGATAACTAAAATTAGTATACGATATAAGTGAAGAAAAAATGCACACACCGTTTTTCATTTTAAGTGAAAGTCATGTTAAGTAAAGTTTCACGAAAAGTTCTAAGTAGTTCAAAAGAATGTTTAAAATATCGTGTTCAGTTTTCTATGGGTTGAATAAATATTGTTTTGGTGGGATTTTCTTACACTTTGCCTCTTTTAGTCCTTAAAGGAATTTTAGGTTGAATAAGAATGTACCCTGATGAGATAACTTGAAGTTATCTAAAATGGGATAATGTAATCTGCTTTCTTTATTTTTGAAAAAATATCCAATGCTGCTCTAATAAAATTAATTATTATAATAATATGAAAAATCATATCTTGAACATAAATAAAACGAATATTTATTTTCAATATAATGAATATTAAAAAAGTTGTATTTAATTATTTTCTAATAAAAATAATATTTTTCGTTATTTAATTATAGTAATCAATATATTCATAATTAAGAGCTCCTGGAAAATAGAATATATTTATTTCAGCTTAATTTTACAGTAGATGAAGAATAATAAAATTTATTTCCAAAGAATAAAAAGGAATAAAGAGGATAATAATTATCCAACCAATGTTTAAATTTTTTATTTTACAATGATTTTTATAGAAATTAAAATTTGTTTCTCAAAAACAATAAAGGAAATTCTTTAAAATCGTCATACTCAATATTATATGGGTCAATTGTCGAAATGAATAATTGTCTATTGGGATAAAAATATAATTTTACGTGGAAAAATTTAGCAAAATGGAATATAAAATGTAATATTATAAACAGCGAAGTTATATATTACTAACCTTCCACAATGGGTCTAAAGTCGTCAGGATTCTCAAAGTAATTGGGGTCAATGAGGGGCGGGTCGTAGGGATTGGCTGACTGCAGTCGAACTGTGCCACGACTCTTAGGCTTTAAGAGCTGAGCAAAGCATGAAAACAGCGTTGAGTTTTCATAAGGACCAAAGTATTTCTTAATAATCTGAAAAATAATTCGATATTGAACTATATTCCCCGTTTTGTGAAAGTGTGGAGAAAATAATTGTGCGATACATATTATAGCTGGCGTAACAATTTTATTTACCATCTCTTCTGAAAGATACTAGCAGTAATGATTTTCAACAGCGCTAATTGCACTTTCAGATATGATGGCACATATCTGAAAGTGCAACCTTGTACGTTATAAGAGAACATAGCATTTGTAGGACATTCCAAAGTGCCTTTATGGCAGAATCACAAGTTACCCACCAGGTGCTGTAGGTGAGAGTGGCAAAGTCACATAGTTTGACATGGTGTTGTGCCAGTAGGTAGTTGCTGATGCTGCTCAAGAAGACAAATTTTAATCGTGTATAACAGTTTGGCCATCCAACATGCTTTGTGCAAAGCTCCTGGTCGGTTTAATTTTACTGCTTGTGTAATATTGGGAAAGTCAAGGTATATTAGACAAAGCTTTGTGAATTCCATATAATCATCTCTGTTTTTTCCAGAATCGATGGCACATTTTGCTGCATGGATTGCACTAGCTCCAAGATCATTAACTATGCTTCTCGCTTGCACACTCACTGACTTTGGGTCATATGGTTCAAATCCACCATCATCTTGATCAACATAGTTTAAATAAGGTTATACCTAGTAACTTAGAAGCCTCGACCTTTAAGTCACTAAAACATGAGACAAAATGACTTCTCTTATATGAAGGCGGCCAGCTGACCAAAGAAGTTTATGTCCCAATTTATTTTTCTCTCTGACACAAGCAGCAGTAACATGGCCTGTGTTTGGAAGAAGTTGTGTCAAATATCATGTTTATAATTGTTTGTACATTGCTAAGAAGTCAGTTGCTCATATATTAAGTCGGCAATGATTGAGTCGCATTTACTATTATTCCTTGGGAATATGCAGGCACACCAAGAATCTTTTGCTGGTGAACGTTTTTTTATTTTGTACTTATTGGACATTGCTGTTGAAAGTTTTTTATTCCAATGCAGAGTTGTATATTTAAGAAAGTACCAGTCTTAATTGCAAGCAGTTGAAATTTCCATTGCAACTTGCCTATTCTTGTTCTGTCTGCTGTTGCGCAAGATGCTGCAATTGTACATGTATCTCCTCCTAGTTTTGTAATGTTTTTGTATATGCTGCCTGTTGTCCTGTACTCATAGCTAGTTGAAACAATATTAGGTCTCTGCATAATGTCGTATGGGATGAATAAACTCGTTCCCGTTTTTTTTATATCGATGATGACTTTGAGTACTTATTGAGAGTCCTTCAAAATCAACATAATTTGTGTCACTTCGTTCATCAAAATCATCAGTAGATCTAATAATATAATTTAATATTAAATTGGAACTAATTTTTTTATTTACTTTACTTTTATTTTTATTCTTTTAGAATTAAAAGTAGAAATAAACAAAATAAAAGTATAAAATCGATTCAGAACAAAAGTAGTAAATCCGTTAAAAATTTAAACCTCACGTTGAAATAAACAGGAAATGTATTTTACTGTAAATTGTAAACAAAGCTAAATTTTTCACTAGTCACCTGAAATCAATGAAGAATAAAGTCACCTGAATTTAATGTTAATATAGTTTATTAACATTAAATATTTATGTGATCCATATTTTACTTCATTATGATCATTATTCTTAAAATTTTAAAATAATAGTTAAAAAAAATATGAAAGTAATTAAATATGAAAAATGCTGAATTTGGGGATTTTACTCGAAAAAAACGAAATTTCAAAGTTGTTGAGGACCCACTAAAAGTGTTTATAAATCGAAAATATTTGGTATGTCAACTTTTTATGGCTAATGGAACATTTTTAAATTGGGGACAAAGTGATTTTTTTCTAGAGGGGCGTTTGATGCACCCTAATGTACATATAACAGATTCAATTAAAAATGAAACTTGAAATGGCTTAATTCACGATATATTTTGAATACATTTTAAATGTAACACACTTTTTAAAAAATAAATTAATTAATTAAATTTTAAAATCCATTTATATGACAGAATTTATGCGACATAAACCACTACAATAAATTCATTTTTAAACACAAAACCTTTCACATTGCCTGGGAGCTGACAATATATTTGATCTCCTAATTTAAATCTATAACATAAATCAAAAGAGCTAATTTTTTTTAATTGGGTAATTATTTTACTTACATCAGGCTCAATTCCAAATTTTTTATTCATAACTTGAGGGGAAACTAATCCAAAGTAAAGTTGATAATCAGGAGAATCCAATATGGGGTTTGATGGCTCTGGTATAAATGCGAAGAGATCTGCCGTTAAAGATGCTAATGGACCTATAAATTAAAAGATATTTTTTGAATTTTCTTAATAATTCATAATTATAAAACATATTGTGTTTTATAATTAACTGGGCTAAATTAGAGAATGCGTTTCCAAAATTAGATCAATCTTAAAGATGAAATTAATGTGAAAAATAATGCTTAAACATTAAACCATAAAGTAATTTTTTACATTGTCGAAAACAATGTCATTTATTCTACAAATATTTTTTATTAGAGTCAAAATGTTATTTGTTTTTGTGAAACAGTAACTTTTATTTTTTGCTTGAGTATGTGCGTTATTTTACGTGCATGAAGGAGATAAAATGATTAGAAACAGTGTTGAAATAAGTTTCTACTGATGTCTATTCCAAAAATAAATTTAATTTTAATTCTTAAAGTGAATTTTTTTTATGAAACGAAACTAAATACGGAGTGTGTAAACACCCCCTTTGATGATATCTTGTGTTCGTCTGAGTAGTGGGCTTGCTCCTAGGTATAAAATATATATATTTTAAAAAACTTTCGTCATTAGTTCTAATTTTAACTAAATGATATGTTTAGCGTAAGAAATATGCATATTTTAATTGTAAAAGTGGTATTTGTTCTTCAAAAATTAAAATAAACACTGGGGTATGAAATCCCTTTCCGTGCGTCCGTGTTCGTCTGAGTAGAGCGCGTGCTTCCGGGTAAATATTAGTGCTTAAGAAACTCATCCTGAGCGATGACAGACGTGGCAACAATGGATCTTTCATCTGCATAAACTCCATCATCATCCCGGAACAAACATTGCACCATTTGATATACATGCTCATGTAAACATAACCAATGACGTGACCACGCAAAGTAATGCCGACAGAATATCACGATATAAAAGCCCATACGATGATTAAAAACCCACCTTGTTTCACTCATTATGGCAAGCAATTTAGTTTGTATGCTTGGGAAGGCATTCTCTAGATATAAATTCCGCCAGAAGTCTAAAACAGTGTTAAAACATGACCCGTATGTTTGAACGACGTTTTTTCAATGCTCTATAGACCAAGTTTGACGACTTTACCACCATGTTTCCACTTTGCAGCATTTTGATTACTAATAAATGGTAAAGCCATAGCAGCTCTTACAAACAAAATCATGCTTCTGTAGTTTCCTTCACACTCTTTTTGTTCCATAGGGTTGTGGACACGGTATTCAGCACATCAGTCAGCTTATCCTGCTGTATGTTTCTTATTGGTCATCATAACTTTTCTTGTTTCCTCCGTCCTTCAATACACATTTCCGCCCACTCTGGCGTTTGTTAAATAAAATTTATATAGTTCTACTTTTTGCAGTTATAATATTAAATATTGTGCCTCGTAACCCACCAAACAGTTTCACTACCATGGCTACAGCACACTACGAGCCCCAAACAGTTTCACTACCATGGCTACAGCACACTACGAGCCCCAAACAGTTTCACTACCATGGCTATAGCACACTACGAGCCCCAAACAGTTTCACTACCATGGCTACAGCACACTACGAGCCCCAAACAGTTTCACTACCATGGCTACAGCACACTACGAGCCCCAAACAATTGGCGGAAATGGAATTCAGTAAGATTTTAAATTATTCACTCACAACAGCATTGAAAGTTATCTTGTCGACAAATGATGTTTGCTATGTGTAGACGAGGTTATGCATATAGTAGAATTTGGGAACAAACACCAGGTGTTTCTATATTTTTGTCCAACCCCTGCATTACAATGATTTACTGTGCTGCATAAACCCATTATATTTCATTGAAAAAATAATGTAAATGTCAATATTTTAAATTTTGAACGCTGCTTACCCGTTCAAACAAAAATAACAAATATCAATGCTTAATAAACATACCTTTTCTATTATTAATGTATTCGTTGATATTCGTAGTATTTTGTATTCTCTTTTTTATACTGGTAATTTGAGAGCCGAGATCAAAATATGAAAAAGTGCCACAATGATCATGAAAGTTTTTCCCTACGGGTAAATCTGCAACAACCGGGATCTAATGGTAAAAACACTAAAATATTATACAACAATCACATTTATTTTAATATATAGTAATGAATAAATTATTTTAAAAAAAATGCTTCATAGCAGAATTTAAAAAGTACAATTTCATAAAGGGTTGCCCATGCAAATATCATAGGTACAAACAATAAGTATCACTGTTGTCACTAATGGAAAATAATATAATTTATTTAACTTTTGTTGGCGTTTCTTAAATAAATTATATCATATATATTTGTATATTTTTTAATAAAATGAACATATTTTAGTGTAATGTTTTTGAGATACAGTTTATATAGCAGTATAATAGGTTACTTTTCTACAAATTTGAAAATGTTAGGAAGTAAAGTTTCTTTAAAATATCTTTCTTTCCGTCAAACTGATATGTTTATAAAAAGTTAGGTGTCAAATATGACGACTAATGGTAAAATTACGGTCGTCAAACTGAAATTTTTATGTGTAAAATACAACAAACGACCGCCAATATCGAACTTCAACATATATTCGATTGTTTATTGCTAATTTATTATGTTCATTAATTTTTATCTCAATATAAAATTAATAGAAGTTCATGACACTATTTGTTAAATAACGGCATTAAAAATTATTGTCCTGAAAATTACTAAATGTCAAGTTAGATATTTGTAACCGTTTGGTAGTTGAAGCACACATATCCGCCATAGTATCGTCTGTATTACCAGCATTATTATTTTAAATATTCAGAAAAAAATATATGTTGAAATACATTTTAAATTACAAGTTTCAATGAAATTTTTAAGGACGGTTATAGAATTATAGGAAATTAAGTTTAAGTCATCTTAAATGTTAACACCTTTTACAAACAACTTTTATACTTCAACATTTATTTGACTGCACCAGCAGAAAATAGTTGAAAAAAATCAAGAGTATGTTACTTTAAAATGTTCCAGGTGTTCCCTAGGTCCTATCCCTGATATCATGAGCAATTGTGCTGAGTTCACTGTACCAGCTGACATGATGACTTCCCGTTTAGCTTTAATTTCAAATGTTATACCGTTATGCCTAAATTGTACACCTACTGCTCGGCGTCCTCTAAGTAAGATCTGCAATACATACTTTTTTTAAAAAGATAATACATTATAAATTTTAGATATCATGAAATTAATATTATGAAATAATAGCAAGGCAATATTGAATTCATTTACATCATAGATAAACAACTATGTCTATTATTTAATTACCTTTATATTAGTCAGTTGGAACAAAATATTTAGCAGTTCGGTTACATACGTAAAATATGTTACACTATTTTAAAAAGTTTCAATAATAGTTTTTATATTAAACAAAAATGAAGTTTGCAAAACCTTGAGTAATTGACCCTTTCCTATCCAAGGACATCATTAACATTACTGAATTTTTACAAATAAGTTACCCCAACAAATTTTCTTTTACCCATCATCTTAGGTACCCCGAAATGACAACCAAATTAATACAGTGACCCTCACTCTAAAACAAATCGATTTATCTCCAAATATAAAATACCTCTGGTGATTAAAAACAAAACCGGATCGAGTTTTTCTAGCAGCATGATCACACGGAGATCCACTGCTAAAAATATATTTTATCTTCTGAAATCTTTTTAAACCTATCACGACAAAAATGGTAATTTTTTTCTTAAGTTTTTACTATTTCTCATATGAATATGTTTTTTTTTGTCAATAGTTGTCCTAGAAACATGATCGCACGCATCAAGACAGATATTCTGCAACAAAGACACTTGATCTTTTTAGACCTTCTGATTATTTCAACAATGTATGAATTCTTAGTCATCTGTTTTGGAGCTAGTGAGAAAAAAAACCTAATAAAAGAACAACATACTTTAAACTCACAAACATTTTGTTCGCTTTTATTTTAAAAAAGAATGCAATAAACAAAAGCAAATACTTAATTTGATTTTGCAAATATGCGATATTTTATTGATTATGACGTTCCATATATTTGTATGCTTAAAACATTTTTTAAGTAATTGGAAAGTTATAGCTTATAAAATATAATCACTTTTATTTAAAAATCATTAGCTAAAATATACATTACTTTCTGTACAAATGCTTCAGTGACTATATCGAGATTCGTCCTGTTTTCTGCTGGTACAAGGTACGCCTTAGCTGTACTAAATCTCTGACCATTCCGCATAGTTACTTCTGTGTCATAAAACCCTAAAACATAAAACCCACATATTGTAATAAAGAAACAGTACATTACGTTTAAAAAATCTGTATCTGTTGAATGTATAAAAAAATATTGGACCGTTTCTTTGATTCGAAACTTAGTATAATAAATTAAAAACGGTAATTTCCACACTAAAAGTTGTACCGTTCTTAAACTATTACTTTGTATATAAATAATTAAAAAATAATCCAAAAATAGTTAATTAAACCATGTATATATATTAATTAATACTCTGTTATTGGTTATTAATAATTGATTTACTACTGCGAGTGATAATTTTAACAAATACCTACAATTAAAAGAGAAATGTTAAATATATCAACTAAGCAATATCCATGTTATAAAAATTTTAAATGTATGCAAACAGAATGTATATAATTACAAATGCTTCTTATTTGGTTAAATTCAATCTTCAGAAGTTGCATATCGAAACGAAATAAACCGACTGTATTATTTTAATATAATGTGGATATTTTGTTTTGAATATGAAAATAATGTTATTTATCAGTATATTTTTTTTAATCCGATATAGAAACTCCTGCAATATGTTAACATTAGGCCAATATAACAAATCACATAGTTGAAAATTCGACCAAACATATTTCAAACACATTATTTTTAAATAATAAAATGTTAAACGGTAATCTCTTTATTTGAAGATCTGTGGCGTGCATTTAAAAGTAATTTTAATGTAACCACATATTTTTTTGGTGGTGTGCCAGCTCATGGTGAGTTATGTAAATATCACAATACTGACAGATTAACATGCCTGTTTGGTTGCGGCCATTAGGATCTCCTATATTGTATCCCAACTGTCGTGCTGACTCCAGGATTGGTGCTTTAAGTTCGGATTGGAATTTCATTTTTTCTACACTTAGTGGACCACCGACTGCATGATACCCTAAAAATAACGTTTAATGAATTAATAAGCAGCTTACAGAATTGTATATTTACAT